>CM059215.1:32715990-32910990 GCA_030347435.1 Clarias fuscus | reverse complement strand
ACTGCTCTAATATTTACGTAGCTCTAAACGCCAATGAACTGTTGAAATGTTAAGGTAAAGGACACGGTTATGGTTCAGTTATTTGTCACATGCACTTTACAGTCCAGTGAAATGCTTGAATTTCCTTCCGTTATGCTTCTTTCATAAACGTGCTGCTTCAGTGTCTTGTGTCTTTATGTGCGCCTGTGTCTATGTGCGCCTCTGTGGGTTGATATATAGATTGTTCCCATGTGCTCAGGGACATCCACAGCGCTTCAGGGAAGCTAAAGCGTGCCGTGCTGCAGTTTACCCCAGCCAGCTGGACCTATGTGCGCTGGTTTGACCCCAAATCTTCCTTCCAGAGAGTGGCAGGGATTTATTTCTTCATGATCATCTGGCAGGTGTGTGACTGACTTTTTTTTTTTTTCTTTTTTCTTTTTTTCTTTTTTTTTTTTAACCTGTTTATTTTTTAATGATTTGATTTGCTGATTCTGGTCTATTGTTTGCTCTGAGCACTCGCGTCTCCTCAATCTTGTCCACAGCTCACGGAACTGAACACGTTCTTCCTGAAGCACATCTTCGTGTTCCAGGCGTCTCATCCTCTGAGCTGTTGCCGGATCCCCTTCATCGGGATCATCACTGCCCCCACTGTGCGGTACTGACGATCTGTTGTGTTGGGAAATGCTCCGTACACAAGCTTCCACTAGGAAGCAGATTTTGAATTCTTCCTTATCATACAGTACATCACCCAGTTTGAATAAATCTGACATTTTAAATATCTGTTCTGCTTTAGGCAGTACTACGCTTACCTTACGGACACGCAGTGTAAGAGAGTTGGAACTCAGTGCTGGGTGTTCGGGTAAGTCCCGCCTTTGACCTCGACATTGTCCACGATGACAGCAGGAGCCGAGCATGAAAAAGCATTAATGTTGGTAACTTTTTAACTGGATAATATTGGCCCAATTTCAGTGATTTATGCATCTGAAAGGTCTAAAAGGGCTCGTGTCAAAATATCCACCATGACTGTAATCAGTTGCTAGACCTTCTAGATCTGGGAAAGGGGCTTCATTTATACAAGCAAATCAGTGTAAAGTTGACGTTTCGGCCCGCACGCTGTCGTGTGTGTGCCTGATTTGGTGCTTCTGCGTCAAGTCTACACTGCAGGTTTCGCAGGTTTCGGGTACCATGTGGCCGCGCCCCCTACGCCATATCCTACTGCACAGCCTGGCGTTTGCCTCCCGGAAATGCAACTATGACTGTGATCGGTCCACGTCTATAGGCTATACAGTCACGCATGGCGTAGGGTTCGCGGCTACATGGTACTGTACCTACGTAAAACCTACAGCGTAGAAGAAGTTGACGGAGAAGCAGGACACAGGCTCAATGTCGGATGCAGAAAGATTAACCCTTATACTGATTAGCTCTATATCTATAGAGCCCATTTATACGAGCTGCCCGTACATCTAGAAGGTCTAGCCACTAATTACAGTGAGATAACTAATCAGCCAAGTGATTTTAAAATGACAATCAATCAGCAGCAATCTTGTCAGCAGACTACACATTTTGACCCACCTCCTAGTTTTCAGTTATACCTCGTCAGCAGGCGTGGTATGGAGGTAGACACGAGTGTACTGAATGTACAGGAGGTGGACTTTATATCTATCATAACGTGCTATGCTTTTGGAAAATTTACATTTTCTTTTTTATTGAAAGGGTTTGCGACGTTTCTGTTTGTCATCCATCAGTTAATACTAATTAAAGTTTAAGGATTGAGGGTTCGATTCCCACCTCGTGTCTGTGTGCATGTAGTTCGGTGGGTTTCCTCCGGATTCTCTGGTTTCCTCCCACAGTCCAAAGTCGTTAGATGAGGCCGATTGGTGTTCCCAAATTGTCGTGTGTGTGTGTGTATATGTGTGTGTATGTGTATATATATATATATATATATATATATGATGACTCTCACTGATCTAGATATCTTTCTCTAGTGGTACTGTAGCTCTGTGTCTAATGTTCTGACCTCGTCACCACAAAGTTATGAGCTCAGATCTTAACAATGCCTCTCAGGCATTTCTGATCCTTAGATGAAGTAGGTCAAAGCACTGAACACCGTCTGATATTTAACATTCCATCGATTCAAACAAGATATGACTTGAATCTGAAAGCCATGACCGTTACAAAGCTTATTCTCCAACACCAGCACATCCCAGCTTGTTTTATTCTACAGCCGTTTGCCAACAATGACTACTTTAAAAAAAAAAAAAAAAAAAAAAAAAAAAAATTTTTTAACTAAGTCAGTAAAACACGTCATAGAGATTTCAGATCAGTTTAAAAGATATTTTTGGGAGTAAATGTTACGGGAAACGATTTCCTGTTATCACGTTCATTATATCAGTTATAAACGGTCTTTAAAAACAAACAAACAGGTTAGACGTGTTATTGCGAAACTTTTTCAGTGTCAGAAACCTTAGCTGAACCTTTTTATTGTTGTTAGAAAGCACTGAGACTGGAGACTCCTGTCATAGCAGTGATTACACGCGGTTTTTAATTGGGTTCTGTGAAACATCCATCATACAAGACACCAGGTACGTTCTTATTATAGACATAATAAAAGGTCTGCCTGGACGAGAAAAAGAAAAAAAAAGTCACTTTTTCATTATCACTCACTTACTCGTTGTCTATCCTGCTTTTAACCTGTATCAGTGGGCCTTGAGCCTATCCCAGGAGTCTCTGGGCATGAGGCGGGGTACACCCTGGACGGGGTTGCCAATCCATCACTGGACACACACACTCACTCACACACTACGAGCAAATTTGGGAATGCCAATCAGCATAATCTGCACGTCTTTGGACTGTGGGAGGAAACCGGAGGACCTAGAGGAAACGCGCATGCAAACGCCACGCACACAGAGGTGGGAATCGAACCGGACCCTGGAGTGCTAACCAACAAGCAACAGCCTTGACTGTTTCATTATAACTTTTAAAGTGATTACAGATCACTTTGACACTTGGTCAAGTTGCATTCTTATAAATTGACAGTAGACAGCAGACGTGGTTAATATTGAAAGTAAGAGAATTTCAAAACGCACGATGTCCGATGGGAACTCACAGGACCGAGACTGAACAGCTGTCCGAAAGATAACCGCTTGTTGGTGAGACTTCAGATTTCTAGGGGGCATCAGCATTGGATTTGAAGCGACGGAAAAAGGTCATGTGACCCGATGAGTCCAGACTGACGGGCGTGGTCAGGGTGAGAAGGGAAGCGCTGTAATGAAGCGATGCTCCCATCATGCATAGTGTCTGTGATAGAGACAGTGTTATGATCTGGGGTCGCTTCAGTCGCTCAGGTCGAGACTCAGCAACGTCATGTGGAGATAAAATGAAGTCGCTGAATGTACTGAATCACCAGTAAATCACATCTATGGAGTTTTTATTATTTATTTATTTATTTTTTTTTTAAAGCCAGGCAGTATGTGAACCCCGTAGTTGGCCATGGCCATGCTGTATAACGTTGCTGTTACAGAGCACGAAGACATTCTGAGCATTCAGCAGCATTGGAAATCATTTGATGTGGACGGCTTTCTTTTAAGACGACTTTCTTTTCCTTTTAGAGCCATCGCCTTCCTGGAAGCACTGGCATGCATAAAGTTCGGCCAGGACCTGTTCTCCAAAACACAGATCGTGTATGTGGTCCTGTGGCTTGTTTGTGTGGTGAGTAGTTACAGATTAGGGATTTTATTATCCTTTTTTTTAATTTATTTATTTATTTATTTATTTATTTATTTTTGTGCGATTCTGTAAAACCTGAGATAAAAACCATGCATGTTTAAACCCAGCTCTTGATCAGATAGGCTTCATGGTAGTTGACTTCTCACCGATAAATAAACATGTTCTCCCTCTCTCTCAGGCCTTCATTACCTCTCTCTGCCTGTGCGGCATGGTGTGGCACGAGCAGAAACATGGTGTGAGGCTGAAGGTGTGTTTCTGCATCACATGCCGTCATTCAAAGCCCTTACTGCTCCGATTAGTATTAAATCCTATCAGTCATCATTTTAATCGGCTTAATGCGTGTTTAGAGTACAAACATTCCCCTCCGATAGCTTTACTGAATCACCGTATGACCGGTTTAAGTTTGTGGAAGGTCATATTGTTATAATAATCATTGTGACGACGTAATGGTTCGCTTCGTGCGTGTGATCACTTGATTAATCTCATTTACAGAGCGTGTCCGAGTGTGACGAGAGCAGTTTCCTTGACTCCTCTGGGTGCCTCCCTGACATCATAAAAGGTAACATTTACAGAAGTGCTGGTGGGGATTAGGGCTATTCACTATACACGTTTTTAAAATAATAATAATAATAATAATAATCATAATAAAAAAAACTTTTTATACCCATTTGATTAGTTAATATTTCATATGTTTACTTGTCGCTGTTAAGCATAAAGCTCTGGAAAAATATGAGAGAGACCACTGCAAAAATTAGGGTTTTTTTTCCTTACAGGTTCATGTATTGGAGATTTTTTTTTAATATATATATATATAATTTTTTTTTTTTTTTAATGACATCATCACAGCACATCAAGATAACCCAAGATCATGCAGTATTTGCAGAGCTTCAAAAACTCAAATCATACAAAATGCCAAATTAATTTGTCAACAAATTGTGTTAATGCTTGGGCTAAATAACATCAAGAAATCAGTATTTGGTGGAATAATAACCCTGATTTGCAGTTACAGCTTTTTTTTTTTTTTTTGGCTCTCCATCAGCTTTGCTTGATGGTTTGTGACCCTCCATCTTCCTCTTGATGACATTCCAGAGGTTTCCCGGACTAAATTTCAGTGCTCTCGTTTTATTTCTTTTTATTCCCGAGCTGTACAGTACATTACCTCATGTATTCAAATGAGGAGGTCATTTATGATGCGTTTTACTTTTACAAATCTGAGTAAAAAAACAAGCGATGATGATGATGATGATGACGTCGTTAAGGAAAAAGGTGTCATTTCTGAACGCTTCAAGCAGTGTTATTTTTTTTGTTGTGTTTTATTCAAACTAAGTGTTATATCATCAAAACTGAAATACTGAATCTATTCAGTGACATCATGATACACTGTTGCGCTGTACAGGAATTTTTTATTTTTTTTTTACTTTGCATTCGAGCCAAAATGTAAATCGCTGTGTACAAGTACCACGTTCTTAAACCAAACCAAATCTTTTATCACCCTTAACAGAAAACGTGCCAAAACGTAAATAAAGGGGGGGGAAAAGATGAGGATGAGGATGCAGAATAAATGTTATTAACTTTTAGAAAAGACAAATACATCATTTTTCAACATGGTCCTTTTATTTAAAAATGTCTTGGGCTAAGCTGTGAGCTATGAGTGCACCGCTGTCTTCACTTCTTCATCAGACTTGAATCTTCGTCCTCGCGTAGCTGCTCTATAGGGAGCAGCTACACGTTTAGTCGTCAGCTCTTCAATAAGCGGCTCACTGTAACGGGCACCGTCGATTGGGATCGGCTTTTTCATGTCAATGTTTCAATACGTCTGGCACTTCAGAATCCCAGAAAATTCAAATAAGCGTCGATGAATTTTCAGCTGATGGTCGACTTTTTAACCTTTTCTCGATTGGCGATTGAGGATGTTTCCGTTCCGCACTCTGCCGTTTACACTCGTAGGCTCGTAGCGATGAATCCGTGTCTCGTCACCGAGTAATGATTCTGTGTAAGAACCCTCCACCTTCCTTAGAGTATCGCTCCACATTTAGTTTGCAGATTACGTTTCACACCTCTGTTTATGCTCTTCTGTAAGTTGTTTCGGCGACAGGTACACCCTCAGCCCGCTCCAAAACACCGAATCGCTGCACGCTGCTATTCTTTCATGCACATCACATTTCTGCTCGCACCGCAGTGACAAATGAACTGATGTAACACAATGTTTTTGTAACAATGACAGTTTTTTTTTTTTTTTTTTTCCCCCCCCTCCCAAAGACGAAAGAGATTCCAGCAACTCCCAGCTGTTACACCGGAGAAAAGGTGGATCGGTGAAGAACAAAGCTAACGGAACGAGCAGTAAACAGTAGCTACGTTTGAAGGCGGAGCTTCCGCTCAGCATGATCATTACATGGTAAAGGGTTTAAAAGGACACGGATCAAAGGAATACAAGTTTGAGCAGATCGTGAAACACTGTTCCATAAGACTGCTTGACACGTCTTTATTCCCGGGACACTAGTAGAGAGATTTTTGTTTGTTTGTTTGTTTGTTTTTGTTTGTTTTGTTTGAATTGCAGCTAGTGTAAAAGCCAGTTTGGGATGCATTGTTATGGAGAATATCATCTTCTGAACCACTTTTACAGTATTTAGAAACCAGAGTGTGTGTGTGTGTGTGTGTGTGTGTGTGTGTGTGTGTGTGTGTGACCACAAGGCTGCGCTGTTTCCCCTTCACAGTCCTATTTCTGCTTTATGTACTTATTTCTTTTTCTAACTGTTGATCTGTATTGCTACTGAGGGACCTACAAATGAGGAGAACGCAGATGGCCGTTACATTAAATCCACATATTCCTCACGTATGGTAAATATGGTGAAGGTCATCTCTAGAGGGGGAAAAAAAAAAATGGGAATGAAGTCTCATCTTTATTGGTCAGCCCACCTCGACAGCTACGTTCTTGCTGTACAGCTCTACTGTTTTTCCTTTTTTTTTTTTTGTTTTTGTTTTTAAATCAAAAATAACAATAGACTAAAGCACAACCTGTCCGACATGCACTTTCCTATTGCACTAAACTGAAAGTTACTAAACCAAAGCGAGATTTTCTCACTTCATTATATGTTCTCAAGGGACAATACTATAGAAATTAAAACTGGATCTCCTTTAGGGTCGTCAGTGTGCAGCTTTACTGTCCTCTAACAATAACTAAACATGCAGACTTTGATTGTCTAAATAACCAGCCACAGGTGCTCAATAGTGTTCAGATCTGGAGACGTACTGTACTTGGCCACCGACAAACACTTGAGCATGCTGAATAGGTCATGTGACTTTGGATGCTTAAAGATGTGCAAATTGATGTTATCAATTAGGGTGTACTTACTTTAGCTGCCAGTCATTTTAACAATAATGGGTGTGAAGTTCTTTTCAGAGGACAGTAAATCTATACTGTTACACAAGCTGCACACTGACGACTCTAAAATATATCCAAGTTTTACATCTATAGTATTGTCCATTGAGAAGATCTACTAAAATGTTGCTGAAACTAGAGGGGTTTACATATATACACACACATGTGTGTGTGTGTGTGTGTGTATTTCCCTGTAAAAATATAATGTAGAAATATACTGTTTAAGTCAAACCAGGATTTTTGATTGTGCAGAATAACAACACCGTTACGAGAGTAAAAAACTACCTTTATTTCTCTATATGATCCCCTGCTGCATTCATGCACCTTTGGTGATCAAACCAAGCCATAAGTCCTAAAAAAAACCTAATTATGACTCTTTATATGAAAATGGGCAAATTCCAAAAGTTCCATTCTAATCTTTTACATTTGTTACAAGATCAGATTGAACTGAATTAATATCTGATCCACAGATTTGCTGGTCTTAGCCCCATACTGATCCCAAGCGTATGACCTGTGCAACTTTTAGCAGTACTATAACCTAATTCCCTTACCATTTTTAATTTTTTTTTTGTTAAGTGTAATACTTTAGACCAGAGAATCCTTTACCTTTCCAAAAACGAATGGAAAAAAGAACTACATTCTCTGAACACACGTTTATTTTCCATGCAGACTCCAATATTTAAAAAAAAATAGGCTCATTATTTAAGTGTGTGCAATAATAATAATAATAATAATAATAATTTGGCTTATTCTTGGAGTCGTATAATGATGGGTTATAAGTGCCACCTGTATAACAAACTGACTAAATAAATAATTAAATATTTTAAAGATGGCTTAAAAAGCTTAAGAGAAATCCCTGCATTTTGAGAAGCATGTGTTTTTTCGAGCTTTTCTTCAGCTCTTATGTGCAGCTATGGTGATGCTACATGAAGAAGGATAATGCGCAAAGCTATTTGTAAAGGTTTTTTTGTTTCACTGAGTACGAAATACACGATGTGATTTTTTTTTGTTGTTGTTGTTGGTGTTTTTTTCTTCAAAGAATTTCTTTGCTTATTTGTCTTTCTATGACATGAATTAATGTTTGCTGTTGCACAAAGCTATTGTTAGTCGATTTTTACAGAAATCTTCAACATGAAAAAGTGTTTTTCCTCGATTTTAATATGTATTTACAGGGTGTCCTAAAATCTGGATCCATGGACAAAAATATATCTAAATGCCTCAATTACAGCATGATCACTGATTTGATGGCAGTTGTGTGTGAATATACAGTACGCTGAAAATATACTGTATATATTAGTACATTGATTGATTGTTCTTGGCTGATCATGACTTCTCATCATCCCAAAGCCAAAACTTTGAGGGGTGTTCCATCTGGTTCCGTTCAATTTTCAGTTGTTAGATATGAACCCAACTTGGGTGGGTCTGAAATATATATATATATATATATATATATATATATATATATACATCTTATTATTTATCATTATATTATATTACATCTGCTCATTAATCCAGATTTTTGGGACGCCCTGTATACTATAATGTGAAATGTGACGTGTAGTTATGCAAAATTACATTAAGGTACTAGATTACGGTTTAGAAACTATTTGTATGTTGTAGGTAAATGTTTTTAAAGTCATTATAGGAATGTATCATTGTCTGGACTAATCTTAATGGATGCCTTAACAGTTTAAAAATACGTTGTGCTCTTAGGAAATCAGCTCCAGGTTTCTCGAGTTAAGTTGGTTTCATCTATTCCAGTTTGTTGACTGAAAGAAAAATGTGATAGAAATTTCATGACCGTGCCACATTTTGTGGCGAGCAGGTGGTCTAATGATTTAGAGGCTTTACCTTTAATGAGTGACTTCTATTTCTGAGAGGCAGAATAAAAAAAATATATATATATTTGTTTATTGATTCATTTGTTTAGGAGATGAGTGATTCTTAAGTGATCACTGTGACCTGACTGATATGTAATTGATGTACTAGTACATACACTATGCATTAAAAAAAAAAACCTGTGATGCCTTTCAAACCGATACTTTTCTCTATTTCCTGTAAACAATCCTTTTTCTTAACTTCGCTTTTTCTGTAGAATTTCTTCACAGATGTTCTTGTAACTCTGTCAGTGTTATTTACATCAATAGTCACATAAGTATCGGACAGTTTTATTGGTTCGTCACAATATAGGTCGAGGCTCATGGTCAGAATGAGCGGTGCGGTGCAGTACCTCTAGCTCTAACAATTGCAAATGACAGCGCACTTTTTCAATACACTTCAACTGAAATACCTGACCTGCATAATAAACAAATTCTTAGGTTCTAAAAAAACCTCTGATCAGCTTTCATTAGTTATCTTCTTATTTCAGTTCAAAGCCAACGGGTGTGGTGTTTGTTTACACTGAGCTTATTTTAACGTGGATTATTAAATTTGCCACTTAACTGTTCATAAGATTCCTTTCATTCAATATTTTGATTTCACTTATGGTGCAGGTTAAACTTAAGGCAGATGTCTAAGTACTGCAAATGTTTTATGTCATTTTGTACAGACGGTCCTGCGTGATGCTCTGACAAAATCTGGTTGACATATAGACAGTGATACAGACATTTTTTTTTTTCTTATACTGGTTTTGGGTCCTCCAGTGAATGAAATGTGAAGATATAATTGAAAGGCCACGTTAAATCTGGACAGTGTTCAAACAAGAAACACAAAACATTTATTTATATATAGAGAATCGTTTACTCACTCACTCATCTATACTGCGTAATCCTGTATTCAGGGTCACGGGGGGCTGGAGCCTATCCCAGGAGACTTAGGGCACATGGCAGGGTACACCCTGGACAGGGTCAAGTCAAGTCAATTTTATTTATATAGTGCTTTTAACAATTGACATTGTCGCAAAGCAGCTTTACACAATAAAAGAAGTAAAACTCCCTGAGATGGTAATAGGAAGAAACCTTGAGAGGAACCAGACTCAACAGGGAACCCATCCTCATCTGGGTGATAACGGAGAGCAGGGATTGATCAGCATAATAATGTGTACTGGAAGTTCAGTATAACAGGAGATGTGTTTAAAATTAAAATTAAAAGGAGTCCAGTTTGTTCCTGGAGGCTCAGGTAGACTGTAGGAGATTCCAGTCCTGAGCTATCGAACAACTGAAGTCACAGGTCCCCAGAGCATCAATCGATGACAGGACAGTCTTCATGGAAACCATCCCCAGCCACCACACGAATCCAGGCAGACCACACGGGGCATCCATGCGACGAGATCTCCAACCAGAAGCAGGACTCCAGGACGGGTTAGACGGGTCCAGAGGGCAGAGGGGTCTGGATCACTGGCAACTCAGGAGTGACATGTATAGCTCGACAGAGAGAGGGAAAGGAGAGAGAGAGAGAGAGGAGAGAGCAGAAGAGGAGAGAACAGAAAATAAGGAGAGATGGCAGTTAGGTCTGGTCACAGTCAACATGTATAAGGTGAATGTATATTTAGTGCAAAGTGCAAGCAGGGACTCCGGCAGGACTAACTATAACAGCATAACTAAAAGGGAGAGCCAGAAGGAAACACAGACATGAGGGCTCCCTGAGATGTAAAGCAACCAATCACCTCACCGTCAACAAACCTGAGTGAACAATGAGAGTGGGGAGGACAGCATCTAAACATACCAGTTCACCAGAATACTCTACGTCCATGAGTCCCCCAGATCTGCTCCTTTACCTAAGGTTAATCTATTTACAAAAATGCTGCGCTAAATAAATAGGTTTTTAGCCTAGACTTAAACACTGAGACTGTGTCTGAGTCCCGAACATTAATAGGAAGACTATTCCATAACTTTGGGGCTTTGTAAGAAAAAGCTCCGCCCCCTGCTGTAGTTTTAATAATACGTGGTACTGACAGGCAGCCTGCATCCTTTGATCGAAGTAGGCGTGGCGGATCGTAAGACACTAACAGTTCACTCAAATACTGTGACGCGAGACCATTTAGTGCCATGAATGTCAAAAGTAGAATCTTAAAATCGATGCGAAATTTCACAGGGAGCCAATGCAGTGTAGATAAGATAGGGGTGATGTGCTCGTATCTTCTGGTTCTAGTGAGGACTCTCGCTGCTGCATTCTGTACTAACTGAAGCTTGTTTATACACCTAGTTGAACAACCAGACAGTAAGGCGTTACAATAGTCCAACCTAGAGGTGATAAAGGCATGAACTA
This sequence comes from Clarias fuscus, assembly GCA_030347435.1. Classification (NCBI taxonomy): domain Eukaryota; kingdom Metazoa; phylum Chordata; class Actinopteri; order Siluriformes; family Clariidae; genus Clarias; species Clarias fuscus. The sequence goes on along the minus strand of CM059215.1, from coordinate 32,899,700 downwards.
GTTTTTCTGCATCATTTAGTGACAATATGTTTCTAATCTTGGCAATATTTCTAAGGTGAAAGAAAGCTATCCTGGTGATATTATCTACATGTGCTTCAAACGAAAGGTTGCCAATCCATCGCAGGGCACAGACACACACTACGGGGAAACGCACTAATTTGGAAACACCAATTAGCCTAACCTACATGTCTTTGGACTGTGGGAGGAAACCGGAGTACCCGGAGGAAACCCACCAAGCACGGGGAGAACATGCACACAGAAACGGGAATCGAGCCTGGTCGGGGATCTAACCCGGATGCTGGCGGTGCAAGGCGACAGTGCTAACCACTACACCACCACGCCGCCGAGAATCGTTTTTATTGTTGTTCATATATTACAACGTGCTCGTTGTTCACGCTGGAACTCGATTTCCCATGATGCAGGACTTCCTGCTTCCCCTCCCCCTTTGTGCCGGCGCAATGCCTGACGGGATATTGGAGGTTTTTTGCTTTGAGCTGTTGACAGGAGGAGAGAGAGCGCTCCCCGGCGCAGTGAGCGAACTAGCAGTGTGTGTGTGTGCGCGCGCGCTTTCGCCATGGCGGCCACAGGAGGAGGGAAAATCAGAACAAGACGATATCACATCGTTTCTAAACCTTACGCCAAGGCTAAACAGGTAATGTTGAACGCAGGATTTCTGTCAACAGTGCGGGTGTTTTTTTTTTTTCGGAGTTGTCTCAAACTCGGGGTGTTTGTGTGTGTGTGTGTTTTTTTTGTCGGCGGAGATATTTTTGCGGCCTAGTGTTTTGTTTAAAAAAAAAAAAATTTACATTTTGCGGCCTGAGCGGCTCGGATCTGGAGGACTGAGCTGGTCACAGGAGATTTCCGTGTCGCCGTCTCCAGGAAGGTTATGTAGAGAAATGTAACTCTGAGGAGAAAGTAATGGCACCCTAGGACGTTGTACTTCTGAAGATGAGCCGTGTGTGTGTGTGTGTGTGTGTGCGCGCGCGCGCGTTAGGTCGCTAAGCTAAGCGCTAACTGTTCCGGACATGGCTCGGTAGGAGTGTGTTAATCGTTCGCGCTGAAGTTTCGGCTCCAAAAGCCTCCTGTGCGTTTTTAAAACATACACATCGGGATGCTAGGCTTAGTGTCACGGTGTTGAGTCATTTCTGAGGAGAAGTTACACGAGTTAAGAGCTCGGGCTCGGTTAATAAGCTAAGCTAAGCTAACTCTTACTCTGTGGCGCTCGTACAGGGTTGGAAGGCGGCCAGGCCAAGACACATGGGCTCCTGCGTTAGCATTATCATTAGCAAGTTAGCACTTTGTGCTCTCTTTCTCACTCCCGCGTTTAATCAGGGGAGCAAAATAAAATAAAACATTTAACACGAGATGCAGGGTTTAAATCGACTGTTTTCTTTTCTTTTTTATTATTTTAAAAAAATGATTAATATACAGTATGTGTGTGTGACATTGTGCCTTGTGTTTAAAGCCTCATTTAACACTCCCTCACACACACACTCACACGTGCGCGCTCTTCATTCACGAGCACTTTTCAGGAGAAGATGCCTCGAAACCGCAAAACAAATACAGTAGGCCGAAAGATGACGTCATAAAATATATATATAATACACTTTCATTTATCCGTCACTCAGGTCAAATAAATAACTAAATGTTCAAGGAAGATTTTTTTTTGTTTTTTAAATAAAAGGAAACTAATTTCATGTTTATAGCAGTAGATTAAGGCAATCATCATTTGGTTTATATACAAATCATACACACACACGTACACAATCAGCCAAAAATGTATACACACTTCAGGAGAAAGTAAATAGTATGATGTATATTATATTAATATTGCCATGCATCAGTATATAACAACAATAAATGTAATATTTAAATATTTTTTTTCTTTCCCTGAAGCGTGTACAAAGTTACCAAGAGAACTCATACTCTCCAGCATGCTCAGTAAAATCTAACAGCTGTTTTATTTACAGCACTGTGCAAAAGTCTTGGGAACATCCAAACAAAAGCCGTATGCAACGAGGCTTTTGAAAACATTTCTGCATTATTTACAGAAATAATAATAATTACAGAAACTTCTATAAAAAGCACTAAGTAATAACATAAACAATAAACAGTCAAACACTACTGCTTGAACGTAAGCGGTAGTGTTTGATACAGATGTGTGCAGTATTCTAAGTAAAACAGCTGTTCGGTTTTACTGATCATGCTGGAGAATATGAGTTCTTTTGGTAACTTTGTCACACTCCCCGCTCCTTTCTATTTTCGTGCAAAACCCAGGAGTCTATATTAGTGATTTTTATTCCCCCCCCCCCCCCCCATCTGAAAACTGGTCTGTCATGTAATATGTCGCTTTCTTTACAGGTATACAAATAGTATAATAGTATAATAGTAGTCTAATGTAATGTTATTTAGTCTTGTATATAATAATGCAGACATAATAAATATAACAAAATAGATGTATAACAAAATGTGTACTACAGATAATATGGCGCCTAAGACTTTTGCACACTGGTCTACTTTGTCACTTGAATGCCTTATCGTAATTTGAAATACATTATCTGCGTTCCTTAATTTTCATATAGCAGATGTGTCTTTAAAAAACGTCACCGTGACCAAATTAAAATGAACACATTATCGCCGGTTTGGTTGATCGGCTTAGGTTTTTTTCTTCTTCTTCTTTTATTAAGAAGAGAATGAGTTTTTGATTTAAGTGCTGCACAATTATTAACATGGGGGGGGCGGGGGTTGCAATTTATCGTAGCTGTACATGTAGTTGGGAATTTATGTAGTGTTTCAGTTATTAATTTTTTAATAGAATTTTTACCAATTTTTTTTTTTACCAAATTATGACAAACAAATCATTTGAGTCATTAAGTTTAAACTCTATTTCTACTCGTGGACCATTTATTTTTAAAATACAAACTTTTTACTCAAACACTTGTATTTCAAATTCTTAAACACTTAAGTATAAAATCTGTAATTCCTACAGATTACATAGAAGAAAATACGGTGATGATGATTAGAATAGTAAGTAGCGATTATATTTATGTATTTTAGATGGTTCACGAGCCTGGTCTGCAATGTCACAAAGAAATATCGGCATTCTTGTAGACATTTCTGTGATAAAGGACTTATGCCACAATATTTCTGTTTACAAACCGCATATGATTAATTAGTGTTGCATTTATAAACAAACAAAAAAAAGATAACGCATGTATACATTGTATTATAAGGGGGGAAATCGATTAATTTGTTTAACGATTTTTTTGTTTGGCAGTTCATATGTTGCCACACTGACTCCAAAATAATTTCATTCATTTGGTTTAATTAAATTTTTATATATATATATATATATATATATGTGTGTGTGTATGTATGTATGTATGTATGTATGTATGTATATGTATATATATATATATATATATATATATATATATATATATATGTATATGTTTGCATTTGAGGTGGTAAAATGTTGCCGTTCTTCTATGGTGGTGCTCTCTAAACGATTCACACCTTGCCAGGCAGCACAGCGTTTTGTGTGATGTGTGTAAACTATTTGCTAAGCCTGCCCCAAAATCTGGGGAAAGTATTAAACCATGATTCACACAGAATCGCGATACAAATCGAAACAGCACCTAGATATCATGTCATATCAGGTGATCCCTGATGGTTCCCATCCCTAATTATCTATACAAACATATTTCATTTACAAAATTATTAAACACTTGAATTTGATCGAACTAGCTTTTAAACATGACAAGTATAGAGTATAAACAAAATACACAAGTTAAACAAATGGGCGTTTCGATATCTCAAAAAATATCTCAATTTATCATGGTATCAATTTTATATTTGTACTTCTTGGAACTTAAGTTTTGTGGACGTTTTACAGAGTTGTTTGTGCAACACTGCGAGGTGCTTGTGCAACACTGGAAGAGAACGGCACAGAAATAGGAACTACACACACACACTAGGTCAGGCATCAATAACCGTAAGTAAAGTTAGAAGTAATATCTGGTACATTTTTAAAATTCGGACCAAAAGAGAAGAAAACAACTGTTTTGCTTTGCTATTTTGTGTTCGTGCATTTAATACGGTTTCTAAAACTCATTACCTGTTTATTTTAATTTTTTACTTTTTAAAAAAATTATGAATTGTAAATTTCTTATTTTTATACCACGTTAATTTAATATTAAGTTTACATTACGTTAAGTTAGATTGCATTAAGTAAATAACCGTTGTACTCAAGTGTAATTTCTGGAATTATTTCAAGCTTCGTTTCATCTCGTTGACTCCGCCCACTTTTTTTCAAAAAGCTCTACTCCTGAAACTTTAGTTAGAATATTGGGGTCTTGAGAATCACCATGGACCTTTTTTTTTTTTTTAAAGATAATTCGCTCCTACCACACGGGACGCTGTGCCACCTGCTAATATGTGAATAGCGCGCCAACTGGAGCATTATAGAGTAATGGCAACATTTTAACACCTCAAATGCAAATGTGTACAGGTTTAAAGAAAAGAGAGGAAATCTATACATATAGTAGTTGTATATTGTAGTGTCTGTATATTGTAGATATTTACGAACGAATATTTTGTAGGAACGTAAGATGAGTAATAGAACACTTCAAGGTGGTTTTTGGAGTGTCTTTGTTTGTGCATGCGTCACGTTAAAAACTACCGAACGAATTGTGACGCCGTTCTCACAGGGTACAGTATATGTTGTACATGGTTTACAACAAGCTTACGACTTAACGTAGGCTTTGTTTCATCGCAGTTGGTCCACACGAAGAGCTGATGTGCTACTTTCAATTTAAATGGAAAACGGCCTAATTTAATAATTAAAAAAAAATGTAGTTAATCTCAAAATCCAACAGATGGCGCTGTCCATTTTTTTGAAACACGGTTATGAGTATGCAGGTAAATTCCCAAGAAACGGCTAGTGAAAAATAGCTTTTGGGGGTTTGTACATGAATTTTATTTGCATTTAGACATTTGGCAGATGTCAAAATGCAAATTCCATATGGAAGAATCGTTATACGTAATTGAATCGATTCTTATTTCTAGCCCTAATGAGTATGTGACAGGGTGCTGTGTATTATTATCTTTAGTATAATAATTGCTTGCTAATAAATGTATTTTTTTTCTATTAAATTCTTTTCTATTTAATTCGGAATCGGTGACCGGTTTCTCAATAATACACCACAGCTTTTGCAGAAAATACAAGCCACATCTGCTTTGAGCCATCCTCTTCTCACCAGTTTTGTGAAAATCCTGCAGAGATTAATGCAGAAGTTGGTCTGTGCCAAAAAAAAAAAAAGAGAGAAAAAAGTGGAAGCGGTTTTTGTTTTTCTGCAGAATCTGTGGCGTATTGGTGAGGAATCTTAACGATGTAACGTTTGTCAAACAATCTCAGCATCAAGCATGGTACACACACACACACACACTCACGAGAGAAAAAGAATAGGTTGGGGTATTTCGAGCCCGGAGGCTTTTTAGTGAAAACACTTTTAAGCCTTGTCGTCATTTAACAATTAGTTGTAGTTTGTAGTATTGTATTTATTTGTTTCATTATGACTCTAAGAATCAATTAGGGATCAGATAAACATAGTAAAAATTTGTCTTGAAACCTGTGAGAAATGTTAGTCCGTGACATTTAGTCATTACCACAATTTACGCGTTATCTGGAGGTAAGGCGTAAATTGTGGTAGTGACAATTTCTTGCAGGTTTTTGAGCAAGAAAAACAGCTAAAAAGTACCTGCAAGAGATTGTAGACAAATCTGGCAAGCATTACTGCTACTGAAGAGAACGGAAAATCACAATGGAAAATGGAGACGCCTGAAAATCTGCGTCTGATTCACAGCTCTAGAGTGAAGGGCGTGTAAAAAAAAAAAATAATAATAATAATAAAATAAAAATTTTGACAAGACGACAATCCTGAAACGCACCAATCAGGGGCCAGCATAATCTCCTAATATGACTTATGGTGCTGTTTTTTAACGTCATTTTCCACACTATGTAAGAAATATTAGAATATTGCTTGTTTGAACCTTTAAACAATTTACTCAGGAGACGAGTCCGTCTGAACTTCGGCATAAGCATTATTCTGTTCCCTTGATGGTTCGAAGGCTGTGTGCGCGCACGCGAGACTTTGCGTCCAAATATAAACTACGAATTGGTAACCTGCAGGTCTGAGGCGTGTGGATTAAATCTACAGGCTGTCGAGTTTTCGATCATGTTGAACAGGTTCAACGACCTGGGAAAGAAATGTGAACGTATGCATTTATATATTTACATAAATTGATAGTAATGTTGCAAAATTAGTAAACTATATTCTTAATATTTTAGCGTCAAAACAAATTAAAATGTTTACCTTTAACCAATATTTTTTAAATTATTAAACCATTTCATTGTCCGTCTATGTTTCGTTGCCAGATAGCAGGAACTGAAGCCTGTATGCAGAAGTCATGCACGTGTGTGAGGAAATAAAATCCCTGTATGTTATCATCAGCACATTATCTGTAGCACCGTTTTATCTCATCAGATCTGAACAAAAATGAAAGTGGGTCAAAAACCTTTTTCGTCTGAAGAAAAAAAAAAAAACAACCAAAGTGCCAAACAGAGTTCAAAACACTTGAGCTATTATAATCCTTTCTAATTAACGTGTGAAACATCTCAGAGAGAGAATAACTTTTTTTTTTTTGTATTTCGTGTAAGATATTGTAGGGATGTTCAGTTTATCTTCTACACAGCATAAATACAAAAAAAAAAAACAAGCATAAGGATTATTGACATTTAGGATTATTTTTATGTGAATTTCCATTGCTATGTAAATTGTGCTGCATAACTCACATTTATGATTTAGTATGCATGTACATTTATGTAGGTTAAAAGCGAACAATGCAACAAATGATCACAAAAACAAATTTTGGCAAACTCTACACATTCTCACAAGCTGTAATAAACGGCATTAGGTGATCGCGCAGGTCCATATCAATATTTATATTTTTATCACTATACCAGACGCGTCCCCACAGCGCCAGATGCGCTCGCGACCTCCTCCTGTTCGCGCATCAGCGAGGACGCATCCTGTCTGACGTTAGGACAGCGTCTCCTCGGGTAGGCGGGTAAATCTGCATGATATTTATCGAATCATGAACAAGGACGTTTTGTCCACGTCTCCTGTGACCGCAGCACGATAAGAGGAAATGAATTAGTTGACTCGAATAATGTTCTCAGCTAGCTTGCTAATATGGCATTACATCACAAATGGATTAGATCATCTTCTAGTGTTTAGGAGTCGGTTGGGGCGTCTTCAACCAAAGTCTGGTTCATTCTGATCAGTGAGAAGACCGTCGTTCCAGGCTCATGTGTCCGCTTTGAAGAGGTGGTCTACTCGGGTACGGACCGCGTCGGACGATCGAGATACGCCGCAATACACGTGTAGGGCCGAATAATCGTGGGCCTTTTTACCACGCTCGTAACTCCTCCAACTAGCCGATACTTGCTGCTAATGAGGACTTGCGGGATTTCTAAACGGCTAATATTAGAGTGGTTTAACATCTCCCACAGGTCTGAAATATACTTGCGGTGGAAGCCCTCAGAAGGTGCCGGTATTTTTGAGACGGAGCATGGGAGACGATTACCCATAATCCTGCAGCACGAGAGAGTGAGGGAGAGAAGAACCATTGGCTCAGTTGAGATCACGTGACGCCCGGCAGACAAGGCGTATGCATATATAGCGTACATCGAAACCTCGCTCGTTTATCAAATAACTTTATCTTGATAAACACTCGCAGGCCAATCCAAGGTTTTACTGTACGTATATACAGTATGTAGATGGATGGAGTGTGTGTTTGTGTGTATATGGCGCAGGATTGTACAGAGTGACACTGTAATTATATATGCCGTATCAGAAAAGCAGAATTAACAGTGTGATGTCTGTTAATTAACACACACCCACGTGTATTTCAAATTTTATTTGTTTATTTATTTATTTTTTGATAGGTCCAGTGCTACGTTTTCACACGAATCCAGGCTGCTTTAGTTTTGAAGTGTGCCGTTTGTTTGTGTGTGTGTCTTGTCGGGACACCGCATACACTGCTACATCTTTTTATCCTGCTAGCGCGAGAGAGGGATAACCGTCCGCTACTAGACGCGCACTATCACTGCAATTGGGCAGATTTTTAAAAAACTATTTAATAAATACGAGAATCTACCAGAATATAAATATGTACAGATTTATTTATATATATAAGTATTTATATATATATAAGTATTTCTTTCCAGTATAATCTAATCTGTAGTTATTACGGTTCAATCTGTCTGTCATGATTTATGTGAAGACGTATTTACTGTGCGTTTGCTTACTGGGTAGCTCGAACTTAGCTGTGATAATCCGACAACCTGCAGGATAAACGAGCAGCGCTGGACTACTAATACTACCACCATATGAACACGGCGCAGCAGCAACAACGCCGGTGTGATCGCGCAGCTTTGTTCACATCTAAACGCACCCGAGCCGGCCAAGAACGTCTTCGTTATTTCAGTAATTTGTTATATATATATTTTTTTTCCTTGCTTATTTTAACCGTGACATATTTCATCACCTGGGGTATTTGGGCTGCGTTGATGGCCATGAAATCTCCAAAAGTATGTGGACACCCACCTCTCTCACTCGATATTTATTCCACTTTGTTGTTATAGCAAACGCCACTCGCTCGTTCATATAGATTCGAGAGCGTTCGCGTGATCAGGCGCCGATATCGGGTGAGGATAAGAGTTCGTCCCGTAGACGCTCAGTTTAAGGACGATCAGGTTCTTCCACTTCAGCCTTCTTAAACCTCGCCTTCACAGGGACGTTGTTGTACTGGAACAGGTTTGGGCCTGTTGAGCTCCTTTCACTGAAAAGTCATCCTAAATGTTTGACGATGATGGTAATAATAAGAGCTCCTCAGTATTGCACTTTGTTAATTCACACACAACACATGCATGAATTCGGCTCATTGTTTGCTTTCAGGCAGCGCGAAGCATCAGACTCGGGGTGGGTGTGGAATTTACCAGGCCGGCGTGTACCGCATGCGTCAAAACGTACCTCTCGTAGCGTTTCAGATGAACCGAGTATTGAGGTGCTATCCGTGCACATTTGTGTCGCTCATCAAATGCAGCGCTCTGCTCTGAGCTCACGGTCTCAAAAGTTATTATTATTATTTTTTAAACATCCACAAGTCCTTTCTTTAAGTACTGCCCTCACACGCTAGGATTAGCCTCCTAGCCAAATTCTTGTAATCGTAATTGTAACGCAAAAGCTGGGATGTGCCGAGAGGTCTTTGGTTTTTACCAGCAGTCTTGGACCCTCACAGGTAGTCCAGCCGGTAACGGACAAACACGTTTAAGCTTTGATGTACAGAATGAATTTGCACAAAGGTGCACTAATTAATATATAATATAATATAAATTGAAGTGATGTAAAAAAAAAAATTCATTAGATTTGAGAGTCCAGCAGCAATAAGAATGTATGAATAATAATTTTAAAAAAAAGATAAGTGCACAAAAAAATTAGATGTACAATGGAACGTGTGACGTGGAATTTGGATTTTGGTGCCAATAGTGGACCGCAATACAGTCTCGTGAATTGTGGACAGACTATCGACTCATTTAAATTTTGGGACATTCTTTGGGTAATTTATTATTTTTTCTTTTCTCAATTCGATTTATTAGCGACAGAGTTTACTGTTCGCTTGACTTCAAGCATTTATGTTTCTTTTAGGTTTCGAAGAGTTAAATAATTTGAATGGTGTTTAAAATACGCTGATTGATTAAATATCTCGTCATGTACAAAGGTTTTTTTTTTCTTCTTCTTTTTTTTCCGTCAGTATTCTGTGTCCGGACAGTAGGTGGCGATGTTGCACCAACTACACAAACTCAAAAGAAACAGCAGCGATAGTCTCACAAAACGCCAGCATTTGCATAAGATGCCTGTAGTTTGTATTTTCTGCAAACGCTGTTTTTTTTTTTTTTTTTTTTTCCAAAAGAATTTGTCAATTTTATACCATGTTATGTTTTAACGCAATCATTTTGTGTGAATTATTTCCGAGTCAAAAACCGACGTCACACTATCTACATCTTTAGAGACTTGGAGACACCCATATTAAATTGCTGTGTGTGTGGATGATCGTTTAGTTTGTCCTGGTCCTTTGAGAACAAAAGCCCTTCAAAGCTTACATGGTGCTTTTGTTCTTTGTCTTCTTTCATTAAAACTGCTGCTTTGCTCATTTCATTACAACCACCGTTAACGCTGTGAGTTAAACTCTTTGTAGGCAACATGAGTCTCATTAGCTGGCAGGATTGAGTGTGGTATAGGATGACTTCGCTAATTCTCACAGTTATCTCGCCCAGCTAGACACTTGATAGATAAGCAGGGAAGCTTGTAGTTATCAGGAAATGAAATGCCCTTCGGTGTAGTTACTTAGAAGTGCAGGGTTTTTTTTTTTTTTTTTTGGGTGCGTGTAGTTTTGTGTTTGCAGTTTGGTTCGAATGGTTTTACCTTTGCCGCTGCGCAGTTAAAAAAAAAAAAAGTTATTAGTAGAAGAGTTATGTATATATAGTAGCGATGGGAGACACCAGAGCCCTCCCGATACGATACTGTCACGTTTTATTTTGTATCACGTTTTTATAAATATCCCAATATGATATAAATCTTATTTTTCTTATTTTGTTGATATTTGCCCAAAATTATTTGAGGAGTGCGTAAGATGAGCAATTATTGGGGGGGGGGGTGCGCAAGATGAACACCAAGTTTTTAAAAAAAAAATATATATAGTCTGTTTGTGCACACGTCACGTAAAAACTCACCGGTGTATTTGGCCGAGGTTGAGGTAATGCACAGACTTTCTTTTTTCGCAGTTGAGTCACGGGATTAGAAGAAATGCTACTTTGATATTTAAAGAAAACTATAAATCCTTATATTAAAAAAAAATAAAAATCTACCCTGAAAAAAAAAAGATGATTTCACCTCAAAATCCAACAGATGGCGCCATTTTTTAAAACCTCGCTTATGTGTGTGCAATTTGAATACGTGCGATCTCGCTCCTTTATTCCGCACACTTCATGGTAACAATTTTAGTTCATTCGAAAAATTTATTAAAAGCAGCTGGTGCGTCTAGTTCTAAACAGACTTGGTGAATAGTTTGCTCCTTTTTGCTGCAGAAAGTTTAGACAGCACCACCTGCAGGATTACAGAGGAACAGCAACATTTTATCATGTGTGTATATATATATATATATATATATATATATATATATATATATATATATATATATAAATAAAGATTTTGGAGTGTCGATGCAGGAATTGTCATGCAAAATGCACTTGATTTATTATTTTTTTCTTCTCATCTCTAGTATTTAGGTTTAAATGCTGAATATTTTTCCTTGTGTGACTCGTCCGGTTTCATAATTCTTGGACAGTTTGTGGAGCAGTTCATAATATTATCGAGTTGCGACTTTAATTAGGACGTTGATCGATGTGACCCACAAGTATTTGAGTCTAAACGCACTCTAACATGTCAGACTGCACCTCTCGTATCCCAGGAGGCTGAGTAATTGTAAGCGCTTATTGCGGTGGCATCTGATTCTAATCTATAAATCTGTCGTTTCCTCACAGCAACCCGGTCTGATCAGCCGAGTAACAGACACCGTGAAGAGTATAGTCCCTTCTTGGCTACAGAAGTACTTCAAAAACGGCGAGTTAGCCGAAGGAGAAGAGACCCCGGTCCAGGTGGAGCAGAACAAACTCACGGCTTCTCCCAACGGCAGTCAGGAAGCTGTTCCGCTCCCTGATGCACGCAACTCCCCCGAACCCAGCACCAGTAACGCGGGTACGGTTTTATCTCACACCGGTATTTTTATATTTTTATATATATATATATATATATATATATATATATATATATATATATATATATATGTGTGTATGTATATTTTTTTTAAAAAAGGTTAGTATTTTTGCTCTTTGTTTATCTAATTCTTTTCTTGTTGTCCGTCTCCTCCCTCAGAACCCTCAACGAGCAAAGCGTCGCTGAATTTCCAGGACGTTCTCTCCAGACCTCCACTTAACCGCTCGCACCTGCATTTCCCTTCCCACGATGGCTCCCCCGCCCTCACCGGCTCTCTCTTCTCCCAGCCCTCCACGTCTGCCGCTTCTCCTTTTCCACCGAGCCCTTTCGCCGTGAGCTCAAGCTTCTCCCTCGTGAAGGAGATCAAAGACTCGAGCTCTCAGCACGAGGACGACAACATCTCTACCACGAGTGGCTTCTCATCACGAGCATCCGATAAAGGTAAAGCGGGAGACGGGAGGCACAGGGAGCGATCGCCTGTGAAACTGGAATGTTGTACTTCAGATACAATTTTTCATAATTTTTTTATTTATTTTTTTTTATGCAGATGTACCCACCTCAAAGACTGCGCCCCTCCTCTGGTCCCCAGAGACAGAACGCACACAGTCCGGATCACAGCTGGCTCACAGCAGCCTCAAGAAGCCGGCCTTTAACCTGTCGGTCTTTGGCACGTCCTCATCAGTAAGTGCGTCGGGTGTTTATTGGATGACCGTGAATAGTGTATGCATGCCCTTTCTCTGAAGAAAATGCGAGTAGTGTTTGTCGTTGCAAAACTCTGGACTCTGGGGCTTTTGTAATGACCGTCTACGGGATCAGTTGCAGTCAAAGTGGTTGCTAGGGCGTGGCTTGACAGCTTCACTAGACTTCCGTGGAGTCCTTCGAGTCTTAACGCCTTCCTTGAATGTTTTTTCTTTACCAACTTAAAAGACGGTAACCTCGCTTCATTACCTTTTCAGTACTAAAACATTTTTTTCAGTCACTGTCGTTTATGTGAAACGACGCACCCACCCACAGGGAGGGTCCTCGCCAGGGCCCGGCCGATTCGATTTGTATCGCGATTCTGTTAATATCATGATTTTACAATTATCCTGAATCGATATTACATTTTGCTCCAAAGTCAAATAAAAAGCCTTTCTATATTAACTGTTATTGTAACAGGGGGTGAATGGGGGGCCCTTATGGATGAGCTGATCATGTGTGCACATACTTTTGGCCGTAGATTTGTACATTTGTTCAAGTGAACCGCACTAATGGGGCATCGTGTCCGTTTTAATCGAACTAAGTGTGAAGACGCTTACTGTATAATATTTCATTGACCCTGTTGTATGCTTCACTTCGTGTTTCTTTGCTCTTTCACAGTCAGCGATGAACAGTTCAGTGTTGAGCTCCAGTCAGCTGGGGGACTCGCCCTTCTATCCAGGAAAGACGACGTACGGAGGCGCTGCGGCCGCCAAGACGGCTCGATCACGGCCGGGCACTCCTTATCACGTCAGTACAGTCGTGTTAAAAAGGCTTTCAGTAGGCTGGTCTAAATCCAAAGTCAGTCAGCTTAAATAGAAAGAACACTGAAGTAAATCAGGGCCAGGTTTTTTAGATTCTACAAAGCGCAGTTTACGTCCGCTTCTAAAACACCCTGTATGGTTTCATTCGTGTTCTCCAGGCTCCCCTGAGGAGACAGATCAAGGCCAAACCGGCTGGTGCTCAGCCCTGTGGAGTGACCAGCGCCACCGCCAGGCGCATCCTGCAGTCACTAGAGCGCATGTCCAGCCCTCTTGCCGTGAGTAATTATACGACTTAGTTATGCTGAAATATCAACTTCGGCAACAGATTCAACTCTCTCCGTGCTGAAAAAGTAAACGCCGGTCTCTGATCTTTAGTTCAGGTCGAGGTCATTAAAATCAGGACTTTGTTTTTATTTCAGGACGCGAAAAGAATTCCATCAACTGTCTCTTCTCCGTTATCAACCGTAAGTTGGATGTTTATGTACAGCTGTATAAAAATCTTAATCGTAAATTAACTGTGGTTGACTTAAAGGATTTTTTTTTTTTTTTTTACTTTTCTTCCTTCTAGTCGTTGAATCACTCGGATCTAGATGGAAGCGGTAATTTCCAGCCTAAGAGGAAGAAGGTAAGTACAGTGGAACCTCGGATTGCGAGTGACTCGGTTTATGAGTGTTCCGCAAGACGAGCAAAGATTTTTAATAAATTTTGACTTGAAAAACGAGCATGTCATGGTTTACGAGTGCTGAGTTTTTGACACCGACACACACACACTCCACTGCAAATATAAATATGAATCATGCGAGTAAATATGATTACGGAAGAAATAAAACGGAAGAATATATTTTTGTCCTGGTTTGAAATCGGGTTGTCTTTTTTGTTAACTCCTGCCTTCGGTGTTATTTGTTAAGAGTTTGGTGATGGATTAGATTGCTTTTAAAGATAAAGGGAGTGTTGTTTCTGCAGAGTTTTCTGATCAGGAATTGAAAGGGGGGGTGAATTTTACCATCACTTAATGTTGTCTCCATGTGGGGCAAAAAATGCTCAGAAAGGATCCGTTTATTTCAACCAAGAAACGATCGGTACGAGTAAACAGCAGGTTATCGAAGGTTTACTTTTCCTATGAAGATTTACTTTTTATGGTCGCTTTGTTCTCTCTGCACAACAAATAAAAGTATACAGTATTGTATTTAGTATAAGCTGAGTATTTGTCTTACAAACTTGTAAAAAAAAAAAAATATATATATATATATATATATATATATATATATATATATATAGTTGAGTGTTGAAAATTTACAGTATATATTGCCACGGAAAAAGTTGTAAAGAATTTGTGAAGGATATTTGCAGTTATTTATTAGACAGTTTCTAAGGGAAGAATCCACGAACAACTGAGGCTGCAAACTCTGAACCGCAACTTGACAGGGTAACTCTAGATCATGAAAAAATATTCAATAATAAAGATACAAACTTAAACTGAGGTGTATTCATTTATTAAGTGAGATATAAAGTAAAAATTATAATAATAATAAATATAAAGCATTTTTTTACACGACCCCCCCCCCCTCACACCTATATATCAATCCTTAACAGTTGTATCTTTTTTTACGTCATTTCTTTGTTACAGCTTCACTTGGCATCCCAAAGAGACCTTTTGATTTTCTATATTTAAAAATACCCAATGCATGATTTGTTTATATTCCGATTAGTCTGTTAATATTTGTGTAAACTCGGCTCAACAAATGTAGGACGAAGCATGCTTCTAGTTCCCGACAGCTGCTCAACAGTAGTTTATTCACCAACTAGCAACTAAATGTTCGTAGTGTGTGACAGATGTTTCTGGTGAACCCTGCGCAAGACACAAGCCTAAAAGTGTACCCGTTTTGTTTTAGTAGCAGAAGGGAAACATGGCTGAGTGTCATTACGCCAGGGTGGTGAAAAATGCGTTTCTCGGTCGGTGCCGGTTGCTAGCGTCTGTTGTCAGACCGCCACAGTTTCTGATTCATGATTATCTACGGTTTGCTAGCTGGAACCGGCCGTCCCGCCTGTGCAGAAGCTGGTGATTCCAGCTGTTGCAGCTGTGTCTGGGAACCGCTCCATGTCTTTCCGCCCTTCCCTCACTCCTGGATCTGTGAGCAGAGTGTTAGAAAAGAGCAGCAAGGAGACGGTGAGTCCTTTTAATACTGGCCACAGAGATCTTTACAAGACGGCAGCCATGTTTAAAAAAAAAAAAAAAAAAAGGCTCAAAGTCTTTGAGCCTCTTATAAAACTATAAAAACAGTGCTTGAAAAATATTGACTCTTGACTCCCTTGTTTGCTTTAGCCTGTTGGACGTTCCCCTCTGGTCCCAGACGCCACTCCAGCTGCTACGGCAAGGTGAGGATTACGTCATCGTCATGTTTCTAGTAAATGCAGTGGACGGTCTGGCAAAACCATTATATCATATACTCTTTATTAATCTTTTTTTTTTTTTTTTTTTTGCAAAGCAATCGAATTAGTTTCCCTGTTGATGTAAATACGACTCTATGTAAAAGAATATCAAACCACTCAAGTCAAAGTAGCTTTAAATCACTTTAATAAAAACGGGACGGCTCAACAAAATGGAAATGAAGAACAAAGTAGAGTAAACCGAGCAAGCGAGAATAACATTTAACACGAAAAAAGCTTAATAAAAAGTCCATCACCTCAGTATTTAAGGATGTAGTCAGTGGAAAGGTGATGGTGAGTATTTAATTAAGCAGTATCACACCAGAGGGAGTGCTGTTGTGATGAATACATGTTCATCTTGAAACCGCATAGGTGAAATAGGGGTATTAGTAGTTAACAGATTATGAGCCAAACTTCACTGAGAATAATTATAAAGGTCTTGACTAAAACAACATGCAATGGAAAAGTACTCGAATTAGTTACTTTTATGAGGGAGTAACGCAGTAATGTAACGGATTACTTTTTTGAAGACAGTAATTTTGTAATGCAATTAGTTACTTAAAAAAGTAACGTCCACCAACACTGATAATATCAGATTATAATATAAAATAAGTCTCCTAAATTTAAGGGAATATGTGTATATTTTCATTTTGCAGGCTGTGGGATTAAATTCCAAATGGCATTAAATGGAAAACTAGTGCGCTAGTGTGTACAATCCCTTCTTCCATACACCTTTATCAGGGATTTGGGATTCAGCCTTGTGTTACAAGCTAGTTAGCATTGTAGCCGTGAACAGAACAACACGGGCTTCTCAGAGGCGAATCGGGACGCCTTAGCAACGATTATTAAGGTGACAGCGCGTTGTTTAAAGCACTATTCGGACGGGACTAGTTTTACTGGCGGACGTTTGAGTTTGAATTTTTTTCTGCCGATGTCTGTCATTTCACGTATGGATTCGGACGGGATTAACATCTCTGTTTATTACGGAGGTGGGCGTGTCTGTCTTTTACATGTGGGCGTTGCACAAGACCACGTGTTGAGGATGAGGATTTCTACTGGAGTGTAGAAAGCAGAAACTCGAATACCGGCGCGCGCTAGAGATTGTACGCTAGTTCACGCTGACCAAAAAACACAGGATTTTTTTTTTTTTCCGGCAAACACAGACATTCGCATTCGGATGGGATTACATTTCTCAGGGGACCGCCGAGTTTGCTGAAAAACAGTAGGTAATTTGCTCTGGAATTTTCAGAGGTCGTGTGAGAAAAAGACAGACATGGCAGATTCGGACGGGATTAAAATCACAAAGTACCTCTGTGAAACAGAAATTTCTCTAACGTCCCCCAGTAAATCTAGTCCCGTCCGAATAGTGCTTAAGATGACTGTGTGTTCTTGTTGAGTGCTTCTCTGCCTAGGTGTGATTTTGGGTTTTGTCAGGCAGCGGCGCTCTCCTCAGTACTGCGGACTGAACGGACCTACTCTCGCCCATGGCGAGACCCAAACTCGGTGTCATTAAAGATTGTTGGAACACCTGGAGTGATGTGTCTGTGTAGTTCAACGGTGCCGTTACTGTCAATTATCTGCAGTTGTTAAATGCTTCTCGTCCAATCAGATTATTCTGTCAGAACTAACCGTTGTATAAATGTTTAAATACTGAATGCATTATTTGAGTTGGTTTTTATTTAGAATTTAGAGAAAATAAGTTATCCATGCTTTAAACCATTTTTTTGGATAGGTTTTTAGATGGTTTGGCAGAACATCCAGTGATTAGATTTATTATTAAAAAATGTTTTTTTTGGAAACTAATACAGTTCGTGTTTGCCTCCCATTATCTCTGCCGTTATGGATACTTTTTTTTGTGTGTGTCTGTAATGCATAAGCAATGTAAGCTAAGGATCTGCTGAGTAGATTATAGTCTGGTTCAGAAAGGAAAATGGGGTCTAAGTGTTTTCAGTCCAGCTGAAAAAAAAAGAAATGCGTTTAATATATCGGATGCCATCTCTGCCTAGAAATAGACCAGTCATCCTGTGTGTTGTCTTAACTCTGATCAGTTATCACTTACAGAAAGAAACCTATTTTGATAGCTTTGCATTGACTTCTCCCCAAATTTCCCTTGAATTATATATATATATATATATATATATATATATATATATATATATATTCTTTTTTTTTTTTTTTTTTCTTTTTTTTTTGCCACATCATCCACTCTTGACTTATGGTTGAACCTGACAATCCCAATCTGATATTCTGTTCACGTCCTTTTTTTCTTCTTCTTCTTCCCCTTTCATCGCTGTCTGATGTCCTCAGCACAAGCGGCCGGTCGTACCCGTTGTCCAGCACACCAGCTGCTAGTGTCACGAGTGCTGGCGGGGGCAAGATGAAGAGAGAAAGGAGCGTCCGACCTTCCACCAAAAGACCAGACGATGAGGTCAACGTCTCCATATGACATACTGCCTAAAAAAAAAAAGTTTTGGATCTGAAACTGTTTAACTCTGAAATTCTCTGTAACTTAACAGGTTGTCGACGTGCCGAATCTGCCCGCCGTTTCTCTGCCGATCAGTAACTTCAACCTGCCAACTTTCAGTTTCTCTTCCCCGCCCCCTGCCTCGACGCTCACACCCAGCACCATGCCGGCGCCTCGGGTCTCTGAGAAGGCAGCCGTCAGTCAGGTAGGCCTGAACAACCACAGGCTCATTGACCACAGCTTGTAATTTTCTTAAGTGTGTGTTAATGATATTTTGTCTGATGCAGGAAACCAACAAAGAACCCACACCTGTTTCTGTCTCTTTTACCTTTTCTTCACCTATTGTCAAGGCGACAGCTGCCAGTCCACCATCCTTCTCTCCATCAGTAAGTTTCCAGTTACAGTGGAACCTCGGATTGTGAGTAACGTGGTTTTACGAGTGTTCCACAAACCGAGCAAAGATTAATACATTTTTAATCGGAAACCGAGCAAGTATTAGTTTACGAGCGCCGGGTATCATGTATCACGCATGGAACTCTTATTTTGACACCGAACGTCACTCGCAGTGATTCCCTTAGTATGCGCTCACGCCAGTCTCAGTGAGATTTCTTTTTTCCGTTAAAACGGTGTTTCCGCTGTATTTATGCGTTTGTTGTGAAACTTAAAAAGTGATTCCGTTAATATACGCTCATACCAGTGTGAGAGAGATTTCTTTTTTTTCCCCTGTTAAAACGGTGTTTCCGGCGTGTGTGCGTGTGTGTTGTGAAACTTGAAAAAAACTGAAGCGAGGTGGGGAGAGGGAGGAGGAGTGTTAATGTGTAAAACGAGGCGAGGGAAGGGGCTAATTCCACACACACACACGGCGCCAAGGGACACACTTATCTGTTGGGATTTATTTATACTTTTTTTTTTAAAGGTAAAGTGCAGATTAATTTTTTATTTTCATTTTATAGATTGTATTAATTATTTTTATGTATTTTTTGGGGCTGTGGAACGAATAAGTTGAGTTTTCATTATTTCTTATGGGAAATGATGATTTGGTTTACGAGTGTTTTGGAACACGAGCCCACTTCCGGAACGAATTATGCTCGTAATCCAAGGTTCCCCTGTACTGTTTTTGTTCACTTTTTGTTTTTTTTTATAATAATAATAAAGGAACAATCCATTTAAACTCTACTGTTTTTGCAGTCTGGATTTACCTTCAGTGCGCCGACTATGAAAACCGGAATTTCCATGTCAAATGGTAAACTTCCTCCAGCGAAAGGTACTTATAAGTGACTATTTTTTTTATAGGTGAATATTTATTCCTGTTTTTAAGGAGACTGATCGACGCTTTCACGTTCTGTTATTTCACAGTAAAAACAGCCGGTGAAAGTAGTGAGGAGTTTGAAGGGCCTTTCAAACCAGCCAAGACCTTGAAGCAGGGTAGTGTTCTGGACGTCCTTAAAGGACCTGGTGAGACTAACACTTTGTCTGTCAAATACTCAAATGTAAATGTACAGGTGCTTCTCAATAAATTAGAACATCATTGAAGTTTATTTATTTGAGTACTGTAATTCCATACCAAAAAGTGAATATTATACAAATATATAAACGTAGTGTACATCAATTACATGTTATGCGTTGTAAGTTGGTGGCTAGGACGGATTACCAGCACTTACATTATTTCCTCTGGGAAAATGCGTTTCACGATATGTAATTTCGACTTAAGAACCTCCCAGACAGATTTAAATTTGAATGCAGAGGTACCGCTGTATCTATCTATCCATATATCTATGGGCACAGTACCAGTTTAAAAGTTTGGACATGCCTACTAATTCAGTATTTTCTTTTGTTTAGTGATTTATTTTCTACATTAAGGACAATATAGCGTTGGGTAATTGTGTAACAACAGGCAGCTGTTATTTTAAGACCTGAAGGTCGGCCTTTCTGGAACACTTCTTGCAAGAGCATGATTGTCAAGTGGATTTGCAAAAACCCATCAAGCACCATGATGAAACTGTCTCTCTTTGCCAGGAACTGTACCTCTACTGCAGAGGAGAAGTTCAATTAGAGTTACCAGCCCCCTAAATCACCAATTAACAACCAGCACCTCAGATTAGAGCTCTACAGAGCAGAAGTAGCAGATGCATCTCAATATCAATTGTTCAAAGGAAATTATTAAATGCCTTCAGTATTGTTTATCAGAGTAGAAATAAAAATCTGGAAAGACCATGGAGTTAAAAGGGTGTACAAAATAATATTGCAGAGAGACTCGTTGAATTAAGTTAGTTAACATGAAATGTGACTCCTAGCAAGCTTCCTGTTATGTTTACACTAGTAAACAGTGTGACATGCAAGTTTGGTATCGCACGTTAAAGCAACGAAACCCTGTCTGCCGTTATTTTCCGTTTTCTGTCTGAAGTGCAAAATGAAAGCTTAAAACCGATCATGGCTTCATCTCATCATATACGACCTCTCAGTAAAGGGTTAGAGGTGCTCTAAATGCAATGGAAGGAAAGCGGTAGGGATTTTTTTTTTTCCTTTTCATTCCAGAGAATGTAAAATGCCACGACAGTCAGCCTGTTTTGATAATCTGTCAGTGTCATGCGTTCTCATGAAAGTTGTCTTCTGTTAATATCCGTTTCTTCTTCTACCAGGATTTTCTTCCTCATCCCAGAAATCCTCTTTAACACGAGAGGCGAGGAATCGCAACACAACCGCACAATTGTTCTCGCCTTCCCTCCCCGGCTTCGGCGAGAAGTTCAAACCTGCAGCAGGATCATGGAACTGTGGCACCTGCATGGTGCAAAACAAGCCCTCAGACAAAAAGTGCATGGCCTGCCAGGCCCCGCAGCCCAGCACAGACTCTTCATCCAAACCGGATGTTAAACCCGCGAAAGCCCCCACTGCTAGTCTTAGTTCTTTGTTTGCCCCTCCAGCCGGAAGCTGGGACTGCGACACCTGTCTGGTGCAGAACAAACCCGAGGTGGTCAAATGTGTAGCGTGCGACACGGCCAAGCCGGGGACCGGAGTAAAACCTGCCCTGACTCGACCTCCTGTCTCTGAGGTCTCCTCAACCCTGCCTGCTTCTTCTACCCCAGCCATCACTTCCACCTCCAGCAGCAGCAGTAACACCACCACCACCACGACCGCCGCAAGCACAACATCTGGACTGCTTAGTTTTGCTGACAAGTTTAAGAAGGCGGAAGGGGCGTGGAATTGTGACGTATGCCTGGTGGAAAACAAAGCACAGGATGTGAAGTGTGTATCATGTCAGAACACTAAGCCAGGTACGTTCGGAAAGGTGGTGAACTTTTGACCGGTGTAAAGTAAAATGAATTGTATGCGTCAGTTCTTTTTGCAGGTTGTCACCGACTTGCAAACATCCGAGCCACAGATATGACCGGACCAGTGTTTTTTTTTTTTTTTTGTTTGTTTGGTTTTTTTTTGTGCATGTTCATAGATCCAAACAAATGACGGAAGTAGACAAAAAATAAACACTGGAGTGCTCAAATACTAACATTTTATAATTATATACAATATTTTAAGTGTGTAAGTGTATGAATAAAATGTCTAAGGTCCGGTATATCATATGTGTGGTGACGCGGGAGAAATTATTCGGCCTCACCTGTTTCAGTGAAGCAGTCCGGGAGCACGATGGTAGAAAACAGCTGTCCTGATGGATCAATTCAGAGTTCACAGTCCAAAACGGCGGAAAACAGCTGTCTGAGACAAAATGGCATCCGGGATTCAGAGACGATATTATTGCATTTGACATGAGATTCATTTCCTTAGGCACGTTTTACCGTTTTCGGCCACATGATGGCAGTGTTGGGGAAAGGGGACAGAGATTTAGTCAAGTATATTCGTGTCAAAAAACGTACGAGACTCTCTTTGACGGACTTGAGAACAAATCCGACTTATGAGCGTGCTCCCGGAACAAAACTCGTTCGTAAGTAGAGGACTACGTGTACCACCCATATGCTCTTAAACATTTTAATGTAGAAGGATGTTTGCTCGATTTGGGAGAGATTTACAATTTGGTTTTCAAAAATCCAAATCTAGGCAAGATCGGTATTATACGTCCTGTGAAGATCAGGAATCTGATAGCACAGTCATGTCCATTTCTTATAGTAAATGATAATTAATCTGTCATAAAAGAAAGTATTTAAGCAAATGTGGTGATGATGATCCATTGGATTTTGGAGATTCCTCAAGCTTTTCAGCTTCTGTGTTCAATTGAACAGGAGCAGCAGCGACACCGCCATCTCAAGCACCATCATCCCAGCCTCCTGCGTCCACTCCAGCAAGTACCGCACCTGTGTTAGGATTTGGAGACAAGTTCAAGAAGCCCGAGGGAAGTTGGGAATGTGCCGTCTGCAATGTGCAGAACAAGGCTGCTGACCTGAAGTGTGTGTGTTGTGTTACACCCAAACCAGGCGCTAAAGTAGAAACCAAAGGTAATGAGAGCGGTTCTGTTACTGAAGATTTGTTTTTGAGGTTCTTCCCCAACTTCATATCTCTTTCTCTATAGTTTCAGGTTTCGGCATGCAGTCCTCAAGCACGAATTCAACCTCAGCTTTCAAATTCGGTGCGCCAACAACAACTTCTTCGGATTCGGCCTCCAGTGAAGTGAAATTCGGTGGCACTTTGTCCAACTCCGCCTCATCGTCGTCCTTTAAATTCGGTAGCGCTCCATCAGACTCCACCGCGGCGGCTTCAGGCTTCAAATTTGGAGGCTTGTCCACCGCTAGCTCTTCAGGAGGGTTAAAGTTCGGCGGAGCTTCCACAGAACAGCCCTCGACAGGCCCGGCGTCGACCGAGACTTTCAAATTCGGCGGGTCTTCGAACGGCTTTAAGTTCGGAGCGGATTCTACATCCGGATCGACCGGCGAAGAGAAAAAGAGCGAAACTCAAAATCCCAGTGCTGGTTTTAAGTTCGGAGGAAGCACTACAGTCGGCTTCGGCTCCACGAGCACTGCTACCGCTACTACCGCGGCCACGACTGCTTCACAGGGCTTTTCGTTCGGGCTGTCCAAGCCACCCGAAGAGAAAACGAAGTCGACTCCGTCGTTCAGTTTCTCAGCACCTAAATCCTCTGAAGCGGAAAAGGAGAACTCTCTTCCTTCCAGAAAAACCTTTTTAGAGGATTCGCAGACGGTCATTCTCTTTAGCGACTCTTTAGAGTCAGACACTGATCAAACCACGGCCCAGTTGTTCAACGAGGAAAACCCTGAAAAGACTTCAACCGCTACTTTCATGTTCGGTAAAACGGAAGAGAAAAAGCATGCCTCAACAGTCTCGACCGGGTTCATGTTCAGCGCGACCAAGGAGGCTGCCAAACCCACACCCACCACTGTGGGCTTCAATTTCAGCAAACCAGACTCTACGAAGGAAGTCCCCAAACCTACATTTACGTTTGGGAAACCCGCAGAGCCGGCAGAACCCCAAAAGTCTGTGTTCGGCTTCGGACAGAATGCAACAGGTGAGGGAGTGAGTGGTGCTTCGCTTTAGCCCGAGATCCTAATGTGTCCCAGTTTAACATAATCTCATCTTGTTTGTTTTGTTTTCTCAGACAATGCAGCACCCAAGACTGCGTTTGCCTTCATGGGAGGTTCATCCACCACCCCTTCCCCTGCCCCTGCTTCCTCTAGTCTCTTCGGGACTCCCAGCAGTTCGAGCCTGGCTCCCACCCCAGCTCCGAGCAGCGCCTTTGTTTTTGGTCAAGGCTCCTCTTCTGAAACACCTTCCAAGACTTTTATGTTTGGGCAGCAGCAGCAAGAATCCCAGCCAGCCTCGACAGAACCTCCCGCCGTCGCTGCTCCTAATCAGGCACCGTTCGTCTTCGGCTCCGTGAACAGCTCGACTGCATCGCCGTTTGCTTTCGGCGCCGCATCCTCTGCGCCGGCGGCGTCTTTCGGCGCCGCATCCTCTGCGCCGGCGGCGTCTTTCGGCGCCGCATCCTCTGCGCCGGCGGCGTCTTTCGGCGCCGCATCCTCTGCGCCGGCGTCTACAGGTCAGTTTCACTTTAACATTGTCTCTCTTTTTTATTTTTTTATTAACCCTCCTGTTTAAAATGCCATGTTTTTATTTCCCTTTCAGCCCCTGCACCCTCTCCATTTGGCTTCACCGCCAGCACGTCCGCCTCTGGCTTTGGCTCGGGACAGACGCCGGCATTCGGCTCGACACAGTCCGCGGTTCCGGTCTTTGGATCGGTCGCATCCTCTTTCACAGCCACACCATCGGCAGCGGCGGCTCCTGCCTTCGGAGCGAAGCCCAATACCCAGTCTGTCTTTGGCCAACAGCCCAACTCAACACCTGCTTTTGGATCCTCTACTGCCCCTTCTGGTCAAGGTCAGAAACTGCAGTTTAACATACCAGTAGATTCCAAAATAAACTCTGCTTTGAGTCATTGACTAATTTTCATTCATCTTGCCTGTTTTTTTTTTCAGGATCCTTCCAATTTGGTGGAAACAATGCATTCGGAGCAACCGGTGGTAGCAGCAACAGCAGCATATTTACCTTTGGAGCAGGCGCTGCCGGTACGACTGGAAGTCCCGCAGGAGCACCGGCTATGTCTGCTCAGCCAGCGGCTCCTGGAGGAGGCTTCGCCTTCTCACCATCCTCTGCGTTTAATATTGGGTAAGGACAAACCGCCAAAAATTTACAATTATGCACAGTGGAACGTTGGATTACGAGCATAATTTGTTCCGTAAGCAGGCTCATATTCCAAAACGCTCGTAAACCAAATCTAATTTTCCCATAAGAAATAATGAAAACTCAAATTATTTGTTCTACAGCTCAAAAAAATAAATACATAAGATTAATACAATATATAAAGTAAAAATAAAACAAATTAACCTGCACTTCCCGACAGATTTCTTTTTTCCCCCCTGTTAAAACAGTGTTTCCGTTCCGCAGGCGCCGTATATGTGTGGAATTAGCCCCTTCCCTCGCCTCGTCTTACACAGTAAAACTCCTCCCTCCCCCCACCTCGCTTTTTAAGTTTCACAACAAACATACATACAACGGAAACACTGTTTTAACGGGGGGAAAAAGAAATCTGTCTAATGACACTCGCGTGAGCACATACTAACGGAAATCACTGCTGTAAAGTAAAAAAAAAACAAAAACAAAATGAACCAGCACCTTACCTTTGAAAAGAATCACGACAGAGCTGAGTTTTCTTTGTAAAGCAGTGTAAAGGATGCACAGGCAAGGGTGTGTGTCGGTGTCAAATTACGCGCGCGCACGCATATGAAACAGCTCACTTGCCGCTCATTGATTATATCAGTAAGAGACGAGCGCTAAGACCCAGGGGAGACGATTACCCACAATTCCACAGCGCAAGAGAGATGAGCATTGGCTCACTTGCCGCTCGGTGTCAAAATAAGAGGCGCATACGTGATACATAATACAAATTTTTATGTATACTCTTCTAGTATAAAAATTGATAGCTTAGGTTGTGTTGTAAATTTGTTTGCATGTATGTAGCACCTTGGTCCTGGAGGAACGTTGTTTCGTTTCACTGTACTGAACTGTATATGGTTGGAATGACAAAGTTTACTTGACTTGACTTGATACATGATACTTGGCACTCGTAAACCAATACTTTTGCTCGGTTTCCAATTAAAAATTTATTCAAAATTTTGCTTGTCTTGTGGAACACTTGTAAACCGCGTTACTCGCAATCCGAGGTTCCACTGTACAATATTTTCAGTGTATAGGTGAAATGTATTAAATGTCTAAAGTCCCGTATATTGTTGTGTGTGGGGGATGCGGGAGTAATGAGGCGGCCTCATCGGTTTTAATAAATCAGTCCAGGACCACGGTGATAGAAAATGTCTGCCTTCAAGATGTTGAATAATCCTAATTTTGTAAAAAAAAAAAAAAAAAGCTAAATAAAACAGAGTTCACAGTCCAATAGAATGGAAAACAGCTGCGAGACCAAATGGCGTCTTTAAAGTCTGGATTCCCTTCACGATTTAAAGGCGCAGAGACAACACTATTACAATTGCCGTGCGAGATTAATTTCCTTACGTGTTCTGGCCACATGATGGCAGTGTAGGGACAGATTTAGTCAAGTGGATTGGTATGCTATAAAAATCCAATCTGATTTACGAACAGAACTCGTTTATAACAAGTCGGGGACTAAGTGTTTAAGTGTACAGATGAATGTAAAGTCTTTGTGCTGTGTGTCCCAGTTGATGAAAACTGACCACGTACCTTTTTTTTTTTCTTCCCCTCTCTCTCTCTCTCTCTCTCTCTCTCTCTCTCTCTCCTCATTAGGTCAGCAAAGAATGCTAACGCCCCACCGAACAGACAGCACGCCATCGCCGGGCGCAAGATCAAAACCGCCGTCCGGCGCAGGAAGTAAAGCTGGAAAATGATGCAGGCTGTCCCGCAATTTGAACAAACACTGAAGTACTTGGTATTTTGAGCTTAGGGGTACACACAAACACACACGCAGCTCGTTTTTTTTTTTTTTTTTTTTTTTTTCAGCCAGGAGATTTGTTTTGTAGTCGAAGGTCACCGGTGTGTAGACTTGTGCAGAACCTGGCGCTGTTGCCCGAAACTCGAAGAAACTGACTCGAAGAAAAATCTAACGAAAGAAATAAATACAATCAGACAACACCTTACCCTGCGCAGGAAAGGTATATATATTTTCACCATCTGCAACGTTGGTGGGATTTTGCGCATGATTTTTTTTTTTTTTTAAGGAAATACCATGCAAAAACCAATTTGGGGCAGTGATGCGTGACAGATTTCGCTTGGGTGATGTGCAGGTAAATTAAATCTGCACGCGGCAGAGACAAGGACTAGTTGCTGTATGTACAGTGATGCGAGTGTTTCTATGTACTGAATGAAGCGCTTTTTTTTTCCCCTTTTTTTTTGTGCGCAGATTTGTGTGTATGTGGGTTTTTTTCTTTGTACATGCTGAATTGTGTGTGTGCTGGTCGGAAAATGGAGGCAAATGAATGTTTAAAAGGAAAGGGCTGGGTCGTGGCACGGGTTAATTACACACGTGCTGGCGATCGGCCGGTGGGGGAAAAAAACGTTAGCCCCGCTGCTCTCCTCGGATCCTTTTGTAAATCTGCACTTCCGAATCTGTTCCGAATTCTCAAGTGCCCCTCCCTTTTATGTTCCCAACCTTCTTCCTTATAACTCAACTCTCTACACCTCATCTTCACTCTTTGTCTCCTGCCTTTTGAATATTATTAAAAACTTGTAAATAGTAACTTTTTTTAAAAAATCTGTGAAGTTTTTTGTGTGATAAACAAGCTTATTTTTCATTCAGCGTTTTTCTTTTCTCTTTTTCTTTTTTCTTTTTGTCTTTTAGAATTTATGTAAAGCCCTTAATTCAAAGTTACCCAAATCCATTTAAAGATGAACTTAAATGCAAATTGGGGATCCTTTGAAGACTAAAGGTATATTGGCATTTCTGATCCACTTTTGTTTGGACCAAAACCAGTATTGTAAAAAGTGTTTAATTATATATTTTTCTATTGCTTGTTTAAATGGACTTAGGGTGACTTTGGATAATAAGGACATCTACTTAATTTTAAAGCCATGATAATTATTACTGAATGAGTGATAAATAAAACCATGGATAATTGCCATCAATAAAATTACAAAATAATTTCCATTTGCCTTCAGTCTGTTGGATTTTGAAAGCTATTGCTTTGATCAATGCTAATTCTATAAGTGTTTTGTAAGTTGTATGATTCCTAAAATTAATTTGGTTTAGCAGGGGACCCGAGCAGACCGTCAGTTTAAAGCGGCCATGACAGAACCTGATTTTTTTTAGGTGGTGGATCGTTCTCAGCACTGCATCAATGATGTTGTTTCCGTCCTGCTGAATATTCACTTTAATCTCACCGGCTCCCAAAATACAACTGCGCAAACTGCTAAAGAATCTGATGGAAGATGAAAAAATGTCACTACTTTGAAGTCTAACACCAAGGCATGCTCTCAGTTTTTCCTGTAATATAGAATGTGTTTAGGAGAAAATTGGTACAGCATCGATAACCACTCAAGGAGGCTAATCAAAACTACACACATCTTTCATAATGCTTAATAACATAATCAGATGCTCATGTGTCTTCTTTCTCTGGTCTGATTTTAAATAAAGGCGATAAGGCAGTGTTTGGATGTGAATTTTTGTTTTGTTGTTGTATGCTAATGACCAAATATTTGTGGACACCTAACATTTACACCCATTTGATCTTGAATATTCCATTCCAGATTTATTAGATTAGAAGCGTTGTCGTGGTGGAACAGGTTTTGCCCTCTTATTTCTGCTAGAGGGATACATTTTTATTTATTTATCTATTTTTAAATATTAGAGCATTCAAGGACATTTGATGCAATTGTTTCCGTCCAACTTTGTGGCAACAGTGTGGGAAGAAACGCATATGGGTGTGATGGTCAGGTGCCCAGATACTTTTGACCTTGTCTTGTTCATTCTACAGTATATTTTGTGTTTAGGAAAATGTAGCGCAGGAAAAAGTGATGGTGTACTTTTGCCATGTAACTTGTCTTTAATTATATTAATTAATTAATTAATGACCTTGTTTGAGATGACCTTTTTGTAGAGTGTGTAACTTTTAGTTTGGGTTGTATACAAAAATAGCTGAAGCATTCATATCCCAAAAACAGATATGGACCAAACTCTGTTGAAGGTGAGTATCAGCCAATTCTGCTAATATATACAGTGTCTACTTGTTAGTAATGAGAATCACCAGGGTTCACCTGGTACGATACCACGATACGTACCTCGGTGCTGATTTGATTTTGAATTGTGATTCCGTAAGAATGATTTCATAATCATCTAATTTCTAAAAAAACAAAAAAAAAAACCTTGGCAAATACTGTAGTTCACTCCTACCGCACAGTAATAGATTTCATTTGGAGAGCACCGCCTGTAGGATAACTGAGTACCTGTACCTGTAAACTACGTACCTGTTGCTGACAGAAAAAGAGTTAAAAGGTTAAAGCTAAAAATAAGCTGGTCAGCTTTAATGGAATCGGTGATTGATATTTAAGGTTGAAGCCCACGTACATGATGAACCCCTTAATTTCAGAAAATTTAGTTTGGTGTGACGGCATTATGTTCTTGGTTTCCACTGGATTGGTGATTAAATATTAGGAAATTGTACAAAACTGACCTAGGTCATGGCCGATTTTGAATCTACCGTCATTACATCTTATTACAATCAATGGGAAAGAAAGGATATAGGAAAGTTTATGATGTTTACGCCTTGTTTACACAGTGTACACAGTTGTGCTACACTGAGCAAGTAGGTTATATTAAAGTAGATAATTAAATCCAGCACATAACTGTTCATATCACTTTTACTCAATATGTTTTCACTTATAGTGCAAGTTAAACTTCAGGCAGATATCGAAGTACTGTAAAAGTTTCATTAAATTCTGTCTTGTGTGACAAAATCTGGCTGGACAGACAGACAGACAGAGAATTTTCTGAGACTGGTTTTGGATCATCCAGTGTATGAAATGTAAAGATATCATTGAAAGAGTGAGTTCTGACCAATGTCCAGACCAAACAAATATTTTATTTATATAGGGACAAGGTCACTAGGGCCCTTGAGCCTCTCAGGAGACTTAGGACATGAGGCGGGGCACAGCCTGGACAGCACACACACACACACTACGGTTAATTTAGCCTGAGCTGCTTGGGTGGGAATCGAACTCGGACCCTTGTGGCGCACAGGTGCAAGTGCTGGCCACGTTATAACTCCGATTCGACTTAATTATGGGATGTAACAAACGTACGTAAGTGCATGCGTGCGTGTGTGCGCGCGCTTGTTTTGGTCCATGTTCAGTATGTGTGCGTGCGTGCGCGCGCGCGGCGCTGTAGCTCCATCCCCACGCTGCTCTGCTGCGACCGGAAGTTGAAACAACTCGAGGCTTTTCCAAGCTCACAAATTCATTAACCCGCTCGGAAATACGTCGGTATGAAAGAATCCCTTTGTCAGGTAAGCCTCGGGACCTTGGTGTGTATGTAATAAGAGCTTACCAACGCGTTAATACTCGCTATTGCGTCGCCTCAGAGCCGCTTCAGGATCGGCTAACAACGGCTAACTTCCGTTAGCAAGGTGGTGGCTTGTCATGTTTCCGCAGCAGTTACCCGGGCGGACATCTCTGCTGTTTCCTGTTAAAGAGAATATATTCGTCTTTTTGTTGTTGTTGTTATTACTGTTATAGTTTTTAAAAAAAAGTTTTATTTTTTTTCACAGTGTATTAAAGTTTCTCTAGGTAGCTACTGGTTGCTAGCCTCGGGCATCTCTGAGGTGATAAACAATCTGCACTAACATTACCTCAGCAGCTTCTCTCTGTGTACACAATAATAATAATGTATAGAGTTCAGACATGATTCAGTTTAATATCGGTTTACACGCTGTTCAGGTCAAAATGATCAACTGATCAAGGTCAACTTTAAGAATATATTGGCTTCTTATGTCCACTGTGGACGTATTTTTCAGACATTTTGGTGTATCTGCTAATCCTTTCCTTCAAAATGACCTGTGAGAATAAACCGTTACGTAAAAAAAAGAAGTTATATCCAAAAGTTGAGTTAATACATTATGTATTTAGTGAAATAATACAGAATGAGCACAAAATTTTAACATGACTTCTGAATATGCACTATATGGTCAAAAGTATTTCATTATTGAAATCAGGTGTTTCAGTCAATCAGGCCCCTTATTAACACTTCAACATAAGACATCTTGGACAATGCTATACTTCCATGAGTTGTGGATAAAGCCCTTTTCTATTCCAATATGACTGTGGCGCTAAAAACACATGGTGAGTTCAGTGTGTAAGAACTCGATTGGCCCTAACACAGAGCCCTGATTGACCTCCACCATATCGAGCACCTTTGGGATGAACTGGAACCGAAGATTGCGAGACAGGCTTTCTCGTCCAGCATCGGTGTCTGACCTCTAAAATGCTCTGTAGAATGAATTCTCACAGAAACGCTCCACAATCTTGTGAACGGCCTTCCAAGAAGAGTGGAAGCT
This sequence comes from Clarias fuscus, assembly GCA_030347435.1. Classification (NCBI taxonomy): domain Eukaryota; kingdom Metazoa; phylum Chordata; class Actinopteri; order Siluriformes; family Clariidae; genus Clarias; species Clarias fuscus. The sequence goes on along the minus strand of CM059215.1, from coordinate 32,868,382 downwards.
GGGGGACGGACTCCATACTGAAGTATACTGTGTGTATTTGGATACAATGTCCCTGCAGGTTTGGGGAAATACTTTTGTCCATAATGTGTATTTCTCCCAATTTTTGGGTGTATGTGCTAATCCCTTCATTCATATGTTTGCGTCAAAATGACCCGTGAGAATAAACCGTTACTAAGAGGTTAGGTTATATCCGAGTTTTGTTATATCAAATAAAATTTTGTGTTATATCCGCACACCATGATTTACACACGCATATTATACAAAACCTGATTTTTACAGAAAATAATAGTTTCTAAGATAACAGCTTTTGTTTTGGAGAGACGTCCAACCCTGCTGTTTTTTCCTACTGAGAAACTGTCAGAATCGGGAACTTCTCATTTGCCATTTGGTCTTGAATAGAACAAAACTCATTAAATCACATTTAACGAGAGAGCAATTTTCACTGACCTCAGTTATAAGTGATTATATGGAAGGGTTCGAGTCAAACCGGGACTTGTGATCAAATTTTTCAAAGATGATGGCATAAAACTGATGTACGTCCATGATTGACGATCCTGGGCGAGAGTTCTCGTGAACATTCACTGCTTGGAGCATCCGCTTATTGAAAATTAATAAATACCTTGTCGCTAACTTGCAGAAGAGAGACATCTGTCTGTGGGAACTATACGCATAATCAGTCACCAACAGCACTTGCATGTTACAGGAACTCTGCTGGGAGTTCTTTCCACATCCCCCGAACAGTCCTGACCTCACTTTGAACCATTTCCATATATTTTGGCTTTATAGGAATTCCTGGGAGGCCAGCGTTTCAGACGTGAAGCAGGCAGTCCGTGCACAGCTTTCACTAGACTTTCTAGTGAAATGCTGAGATGAACATATAGAGAGATAGAAAGGGAATTTTTACTTTGTTTTTCTGCACAATCCAAGGTCCTGGTTTGACTCGAACACCCTGCATAATTAAGTTTCTCCTTTAGCTCCTGAACATGCAAAGAGCTCATTTTCTCACCATTTTCAAATTCTACACCTTTATGAGAAATCCAGTGTAGATGTGTTGCAGAGAACAAATGTTCGACTCAAAGAAATACTACAGTTCAAACAGAGACTCGGCTACTCATCAATATATGAAGTTATAAACGTGATATTTGCGTTAGAGTTTGAACAGAGTGTACAGATGAAAAAGCTCTTCTGCATTGTTCTCTTTAAGCAGAGATGTAGCAAGAGCTCGTTCCCATCAGTGCCACTGTCAGTAGACAGACATACGGCATTGTGGGTAACATAGAAAACTGTCAGCATGCGCGTGAAATAATGGTGATTAAACATCAACTCAGGCATGTGTTACACAGGGAATCCTGGATTGTATTGAATAACACGAGTAATGATAAAGATTAATTTGAAACTCGTGCACTGTGGATTTTTTTCCTTAAACTGATTAACTTGGATAAAGTTTATAAATTAACACATTAACCAAACAGTAGTCACAGTATGAAAACCTACAAGTCTAAACTAAAGTCTTTTTAAGAGTCGGATGAGATTAAAGACGCTCTGATGTAAATTATTTGTTGTCGCATAGTATTATGATCGAAATATAAAAAAGTAGTAGTATTATTGTCCACGGATACTTATTAGTTTTATTTCATCCACTGCAGGTATGGTGTTCGGAGAGTTTCCGCTATCAGAAAGTGAAATGTTGGATATGAGACACGTGAAAGATGGGTAATCAGGAGCTGGAAGATGTGTTTGTAGCCGTCATACGGCCAAAGAGCGCCGTGAGCCTCAGCTCCAAGGAATATCGTGCCAAAGCATATGAGGTAAGAACAGTGACACATATTATTACTTGTTTATACTCAGTTTATATTGATACTTGTTGGTCTTTTGCACTTATTCATTTGTGTATATATTTCATAATTATGTAATAATTGTTTGTAGCCTGTTGCTCTAAAGAAAATATCAGCACTGCTCTATATTTGGCCATACAGTTTATAAGCTGGGTGTCTCAAATAATATGGGCGCTGAATGTCTAAGCTTGGACATGTTTATGTGAAGTAAGTACAGGTAGTCCCCGACTTAGGAACATTCGAGTTACAGATTTCCACAGATATGAACGAACTGCGATTCTACGAACATTTGTAGATGCGAACAAATCACAGAAGTAGCTCACTTGTATTACACAAAAAATAAACACTGCAGTAATATCAATATGTGTAAGTGAATGTATTTTTATATGAGTAATGTTTTACATTTCACTGTGAGATTCATTTCCTTAGGCGCGATTATGGTTTTTGGCCACATGATGGCACTGTATGGAAAGGGGACAGATGTAGTCAAGTGGATTGGTATGCTTTAAAAACGAATCTGACTTACGAACAGAACTCGTTTAAAAGTCGGGGACGACCTGTATGCATTTGATTTGGAATTTAAAGGCGCAGAGACAACACCGTTACAATTGAAGTGTGAGATTAATTTCCTTAGGCGTGATTACGGTTTTTGACCACATGATGGCAGTGTGGGGAAAAGGTACAGGCATTTAGTCTAGTGGATTGGTATGCTTTATATTGTATATTTATGTCAAAGGTGTACAAGACTCATTTTGTCGGACTTAGAAACAAGCTTCCAGTAAGTAGGAGACTTTATGTATTTTTAATTATTTCTGTGCGTCTCAGTACCAGTCCGTGGTCTAGTGATTCCCCATCTCTATAACCGCTCTAAACTATTTGCACTAAACAATTTGTTTAGAAATGTGAAATTGAGATGTTTAGAAAATTGTGATACTTATAGAATTTCTAGGTATGGTGATAATGTTGTATCTCGTGATTCCTATCCCTAGTCAGTTAATAATCAGTCTTTTTTTGTTTGTTTGTTTGTTTGTTTGTTTGTTTGTTTTTCGGTCAAACTAATTAATTGAATTGATTCACATTTTTAAAAATATTTTGGATAACTTGCTAATGTTAAATGGTATAAAAGTAAAAATTATTTAAAAATATACTACAGCTTTTGCAGAAAATAAAAATACCTTTGGGGTTTATGGGTGGTTGGTGCATTAACACCACTTGAGTGTAGAGCAGAACTATCTACAGCACAGATACAAGATACACAGGCTTTCAGTGCTCATTTGGTTAGTTTTTAATACTTCAAAATATGTAAGAAATATAGCTGCTTTGGACAATAAACTATAGTACTATTGAATCACAACGCTCAAAAACAAATCACCAGTCTGCCTGAGATTCACACCTCTAGTTTTTAGACGTACTGTATAGAGACCTTTACATGTTGCTTGCGCCATTTCTGTAGATTCTGCTGATTGAAGTTCCACTTGAGGGAAAAGAGAAGAAAAGGAAGAAGGTTCTCCTGGGAACCAAAATCCACACAAACAGTGACAAAACAAAGTCGATCCTGGAATATGTGGACGAAGTGACTAAGCCCATATCTAATAACCAAGGCATAATGGGTTAGTATTCTCTTGGTGGATTTTCATACAAGTGTAGTATTTATCAATAACCAGCAGAGCATGAGCAGTTCATTGCTTTGATTTGGTTTTAGAATTTTCTTTTATTATTATAAAACATTATAAAACTGTTTTTCAGCTACATGGACTGATTGTTTAAAAAGAATGCGCTGTATAACAACCAAGTCTTTATGGTTCCTGATTAAGGAATGATGAGACTGTGTGTGTGTGTGTGTGTGTGTGTGTGTGTGTGTGTGTGTGTGTGTGCGCGTGCATGATACTCTTCACAGGGAAACGTGTTGTGCACATGAAGAAGTTCCCTCTAGATGGTGAGAATAAAGGGAAAGAAGCCTCTCTATTTATTGTGCCAATTAATGTTAAAGGTAAGTGTGAGTGAGTGTTCATAGTCTTACACAGGGTTATATACAAAGACAGTGTAAATCTCTCTTCTTTTTTTTTTTAACAATATCTCTGTAATATACACTTGGGTCATGTGTAATACAGCGGTCTCTAATCCTCCTCAGATAACAGCAAGACTGTGTATCACCCTGGGAGCCCCAGCTTTTATTGCCTTCAAGACATCATGCGTGTGTGCAGTGAAACCAGCACCCACTTCAACTCCATCACCTCAAAGATGCTCCTCGGCCTTGACAAGTAGGTGGTTTTTATACACTCACGAACATGAATGTCTTTGCACTGATGGGCTTTTAGTGAGTTCTTGATTGAGAATGATTTGTACATTTCTACATATTTAACAGGAAAAAAACAAGAACTTGAACTTGGTGCTCAAGATTTCATTTATTTTTGGTTTTCTGATATATATATATATATATGTATATATATGTATATATATATATATATATATATATATATAGCTGAAAAACGTATGTTTATTGCCCTCAGGTGGCTGGCGGAGCAGCACAGTGTGCCACACGCTATTGCGGCGCTCTTTAGACCCGCGCCTATAGAGAGGGTCAAAACCAACGTGAGCAATCCGGCCTACTCCACCGAGAGCAAGCAGAACGACACGTCGCTCCACATGGGCTACACCGCGCTGGAGATCAAGAGCAAGATGATGTCACTGGAGAAGGCAGACATATGCATCGAGAATCCACTCTATGGATCAGACCTGCAGTACACCAACAGGGTGACATAACGCTAATCGTCTTCTTTTTTTTTTTTCTTTTTTTTCAAATAGAAAGGAGATAAGAAAACAGAAAATAAGGACACATTTGTTTTCCATTTTTCTGACGGCGCGTATAGGTGGATAAGGTCATCATTAATCCGTACTTCGGCTTGGGAGCTCCGGACTACTCCAAAATCCAGATTCCAAAGAGGGAGAAATGGCAGCGAAGCATGACCAGTGTGACTGAGGACAAGTGAGTCAATAAATGAGTTTCACATTAGAGAGTAGTACAGAAATTCAGTCCGGCTTATCGTCCGTCATCTTTTGTGTTTCTTTTTTATTTTTTAAAGAGATCGCCAGTGGGTGGACGACTTCCCGCTGCATCGTAGCGCTTGCGAGGGAGACACAGAGCTTCTGTCCAAACTGCTGGACAGTGGCTTTTCTGTCAAACAGTTGGACAGTGATCACTGGGCCCCTATCCATTATGCATGCTGGTATGTATTGTCTGCTTCTCTTTTTTTTTTTTTTTTTTTTTTTTCCCCTGAAGATCATTTTGCAGGTAGTCCCCAACTTACGAACATCTGAGTAACGAATTTGCGTAGATGCGAATGAACCGCGGGAACAAATCACTGAAGTAGCTCGTGTGTTATACAAAAAATAGACACCAGATACCATTATTTACAATTATGTACAATATTTCCAGGGTGTAAGTGAATGTATTAAATGTCTAATGTCCGGTATATTGTGTATATATATGTGTGTGTGTGTGTGTGTGTGTGTGTGTGTGTGTGTGTGTGTATGGAGTGGAGCGTGGGAATGAGTCGTCCTCACCAGTTTCAATGAATCAGTCCGGGAGCACGATGATGGAGAATGTCCGTCCTGATGGTGAATAATCCTAATTTCTGAAAAGTTTTCAATCGAGACAGATTTTATGGTCCAATACAGTGGAAAACAGCTCTGAGACTAAATGGCGTCTGGGATCTCCCTCGTGTTTTAAAGGCGCCTAGACAACACTGTAACACTTGACACGTGTGAGGTTAATTTCCTTATGTGTGGTTACGGTTTTTGGCCACATGATGGCAGTGTGCGGAAAGGGGACAGAGATTTAGTCAAGTGGATTGGAATGCTTTGCGTTGTATATTCGCGTCCAAGGCGTATAAGATTCACTTTGTCGGACTTGAGAACAAATCGGACTTAGAAACGTGCTCCTGGAACAGAACTTGTTCATAAGTTCTACACAAAAATGAACAGTTTTTAAGGTGTGGCTGTGTTCTTCTTACAGGCATGGGAAGGTGGAGGCCACCAAAGTTTTGTTGGAGAAAGGAAACTGCAACCCCAACCTGCTGAACGGACAGCTCAGTTCTCCACTGCACTTTGCAGCAGGAGGAGGTCACTCGGAGATCGTGCAGCTCCTCCTTCAGCACCCTGATATAGACCGGGTAAGGCGCAAAGCTGACCGTTATAACTTTATTTCTCTGTTGCATAGACCAGGAAGTTATGATCAGGTGATCTTGAGTCTGCGTGATCATAAAGTGTTATAGATAAAGCCACATCTCACGTGTTCGGTCGAGCACATGTTTATAAGAAAAGCACTCCTTTTCCTTTCCATCTGATTATGCTTTTTTTTTTTTTTTTTTTTAAAGCACATTGAAGACCAACAGAAACGTTCCCCTCTTCAACTCTGTGAGGAAAATAAACAAAACAACTGGGAGGAGACGGTAAAACTGCTGAAACAAGCCTGTAACCAGCCAGTAAGTATCATCACATCGGGCATATCCATTACTTGTATACTTAAAAAAAAATAAAAATAAATAAAAAATCTTGAGTTTGTTAAATGATTGGGTTTAGGGTTAGAGATGTATATGAGGGTGAGTCAAAAATGATCCACATTCCGCTTATATTAAAACTTTTGTTATTAGCGCTTTCCGTTCAAGGCTCCTGTATCCCCGGTCACTGCTGTGCAGGTGTGAGGGTGTTGCATCAGTTTATTTGTAACTGCGGTGCGAGCAAAAATGCCCCAATTGTGATTTGCACGCCAAGGGTGTATCTGGTGACGAAATAAAATTCGGATTACTGGTGACGAGACACGGATTCATCACTACGAGCCTGAGAGTAAACGGCAGAATATAGGAACGGAAACATCCTAAATCACCGACTGAGGGGGGGGGGGGGGGGGGAGTTCAAAAGTCGAACATCAGCTGGAAAATCAATCAACGTTTGCAGTTTTCTCTGATTCTCAAGGGCCAGAAGTATTGGACCATTATCAGGAAAAAGGTTCAACAACCTTCTCACTCCTTCAGACTTTCACCTGTTTGGTCCCCTGAAAGCAGAACTACGAGGATGAAGATTCATTTCTGATGAAGAAGTGAAGACACCAGTGCATTCATGGCCCGCAGCTCAGATTAAAACATGTTTTAATGAGGGAATACGAAAGCTTTTTTACAGATAGACAAAGTGTATTAAAAATCAAGTTAATTATGTTAAAAAAAAAAAAAAAAGTATTTGTTTCTTCTCAAAGTTAATTAAAATGAATTCTGCAGAACATTTTTGACTTGCCCTCGTATAATAGAATTTACTGTATTCGTCTGGATTTACACGATGATGGACACACACAAACAAAACACTTAGCTTCCACTGGTTTCTAATTGAGTACCTGCATTGAAAACTGTGTCAGTACGAAAAGGTGCGGATTTACCGCATGGACGGTTCGTACCGCTCAGTGGAGCTGAAGCACGGCAACAACACCACGGTGCAGCAGATCATGGAGGGAATGAGGCTCTCGCAGGAAACGCAGCAGTACTTCACCATCTGGATCTGCTCCGAGAACCTGAGTGAGTCTCACCGTGACACTAGAACGAGAACGTATTGCTGTTTAGGCCACTTTGTCTCCTCACACAAACAGCACTTATTTATGTATAAAGAAAGAAAGTGTGATTTGTAATCAGTCTGTTGTTCGTGCTGTTTCTCAGGTCTGCAGCTGAAGCCCTACCACAAGCCCTTACAGCATTTACGTATCTGGTGCGAGATCGTCACCGACCTGACTGCGCTGGACCCGCAGAGGGAAAGTCCCCAATTATTCCTGCGCAGAGACGTCCGTCTGCCACTGGACATCGAGAAGAAGGTTTGATAAAAATATAAATAGAAAATTAACTGCCCTTTTTTTTTTTTTTTTTTTTTTTTAAACCTAGAGTTAATCCTGGAACTTTTTCCCTCTAGGTTGAAGATCCACTCTCCATCCTCATCCTGTTTGATGAAGCGCGCTACTTCCTCCTTAAAGGTTTCTACTCATCACCAGACAGCAAGCTCATAACCCTGGCCAGCCTCCTTCTGCAGATCATTTACGGCAACTACGACAGCAAAAAACACAAACAAGGCTTTCTGAAGTGAGTGTCACAATCCTGATTAAATTTATGCATCCATCAGTGTGAGTTTTCCCAGCCGCATTCTTCTCAATCCCTCTGTTTTTTCCTTTTTTTTTTTCTTTTCTTTCCTTTTTTTTTTTTTAACAGCGAGGAAAATCTGAAATCCATCGTTCCGATATCCAAAGTGAAAAGTAAAGCACATCACTGGACTAACAGGATACTTCACGAGTATAAGGCAGGCTTGCATTTCACATCATGTTTTTATTTCTTTATGTTCTGGTTTTAATCCTGTGTTGACCTACGCTACCATTCAAAGGTTTGGGATCACTTGCAAATGTCTTTATTTTTGTTTCGTGATTTATTTTCTAAATTTTACAGCAATACCGGGGATTTCAAAACCATGAAATAACACATGGAATTAGATTATTATTTAACAACAACAACAACAGCAAAAAAAAGAAACGGTCAGCTGATCTGGAACAGTTTTTGTGAGAACAGTATTGTATCGAGTGCATTTGTAAAACCCATAAAGCACCACGATGAAACTGACTCTCTGCTGCAGAGGAGAAGTTCATTTCGAGTCACCAGCCTCAGAAATCACCAGTTAACAAACAGCACCTCAGATTAGAGCCGTTATGAAGCTTTACAGAGCAGAAGTAGCAGATATACATCTCAATATCAGCTGTTCAAAGGAGATTATTGTGTGTTTTGGATAAACGCCTTAACAGAGTAGAAAGAAATAAAATCAGGAACAACGATGGAGTTCGAAAGAAATCCCAAACTTTCGAGTGGTAGTGTATATATTATTAATGTCGTTGAACCATACTCTTAATATTCTGTTTTATGCTTTTTTATTTTAATGTCTGTCCATTTCTTAATTTTCTTATTTGTACGTGTTTTATTTGTTTATATGTTTGTCTTCTTTATTCCAAATGGTCAACTTGAAGTTGTTAAGTTATATATATATAAATAAATTATTGATTGATCGATTGATCTGACTGTTTAGAGATTGTATGATGTCGTGTCTTGTCTAATCTCTGTGTTTGCTTGTTCCTTTAGAGTCTGAGCACGAGCGAGGGAGTGAGTAAAGAAATGCACCACCTTCAGCGCCTCTTCCTCCAGAACTGCTGGGACATTCCCACCTACGGAGCCGCCTTTTTCACCGGCCAGGTCTACACCAAGGCCAGCTCCAGCACCCACAAGGTCATCCGGGTCTACGTGGGGGTCAACACCAAAGGTCTGCACCTAATGAACATGGAAACCAAGGTAAGACAAGAACAGTATATAGAACTAGCTTTCAGAAGAGATTAACAATGATACTGATGATGATAACAGCAGCGATCGTAACAAATATTGTCATCACAATGAGTCATCTACCAGCCTGCAAAGAGCCCAAAATTTCTGTAGTGCTGCGTTTGATGAACCTCACCCTGTCTCTGCAGACTGCTTTAACATGATAAACTTTGGGGGGGGATCAGTCTGAATGAAAATGAAACATTTTTATCATTGTCATGTCATCAGCTCATGTGCATTATAGAAATAATATTGTACGTCTTTTAAATTCCGATTCATATGTATTATATAAACCATAACTTTTGTCCTACTCACATGGGGTTAGTATCTTTTTGGGGACCTCGTGTGATTTTGTAATAATTGTGGAGGTTTTCTGTGATCTCAATCCCGTACGAATCAGCCATGTCTGTAATTTGTAAAGTAAAAATTCCCCCTATCATATATTTCGCAGAACACCGAGGTCCTGAGTTTTTCCCCTGCCACTGTTGCCCTCGGCTTGCTCATCAGGGACTATCTGTCCATTTTAATTCATAAACATTCACATTTTATACAAACGTAAATAATTCTTTTGATTGTGTAAAGCTGCTTTGCGACAATGATAATTGTTAAAACCGCTATACAAATAAAATTGAATTGAATTGATAATATTATTAGTCCTGTGAGAATCCACATGTCTGTGATTTGGCCAGGATTTGGCAGTCGTGTGTGTGTGTGTGTGTGTGTGTGTGTGTGTGTGTGTGTGTGTGTGTGTGTGTGTGTGTATATATATATATATATATATATATATTTTTTTTTTTTCCCCCTGTGAGCCTTTTTTATTCATATTCCGGGTGATAAATTTGAGTAAATGATTTCTAAATCACACGAGGTCCCCCAAAAATACTTATCCTGTCCAAATAGGACATTTTAAAAATACTAAATCAATTTAGCTCGGTTCTAAACTGCAGAACCTTCATATAAGTCTCAGCTGAAGCTTGGAGTGCGTTTTTTGCGCGGAACGAGGGTAGTGGAATTTGGCTCCTTGCATTAACTTGGGGCTTTTATAACTCTTAGTGTTGTCTGTCCTCTGTTTGCTCCAGGTTCTCCACCTCAGCATGGGGTACGGCACCTTCATGTGGCAGCTCGGCCAGGCTGACCAGTACGTCCAAATCCACAGTCTAGAGAACAAGAAGAACTTCATAGTGCATACTAAACAGGTAAACTAGACACGTACTCTATATAGGATGTAAGTATTCCATACTAGATGTGCAGCGTTCATGTGGAATGTAATTGCACACTCAGAAGGACGTTTTTAAAAAATGCACAGCGCCATCTGTTAAATTATGAGATGGACTAATAATTTTATTCAAGGTGCTTTGTTTGTTTTATTTTTGACGTTTTTTGAAGGATGTTTTCCATTTAAATTTCAAAGTAGCATATCTCCTCTTCTCGTGAGCCAGTTGCCATGAAACAAAGCCTATATTATATATTATACAGTTGTTATAAAATAATTTATTGTATATTCTATTATGATGAAACAATGTCTATATTATGTATTATACAATTATACATTATGTATTATATATTATATTGTGATGAAACAAAGCCTATAGATTACCTCAAGCGCAGCCAGATACACTTGTGGAAACTCCATTAAAAATCATTCAATAGTTTTTATGTGATGCATGCACAAACGGACAAAAAATACAAAAACCCATGGATGTATTTTATTACTTACCTTACAGTGAAATTTTACTTTCATATAAGAGAAAGCAGCGCCCATCAGGTTTTATTCTGTTGGATATGTGGTCCACTAAGAAGTAAAGTTCTGTTACATTGTAAAAAGCTCTTGTAGTAAACCTGTTTTGAAACAAATGAATTAGTACAATTTCCTAGTTCCCTTTGTTAACAGAGCAAAAAATCTACTGGTTAGAGTTGGACCTGATCCATGGAAGGTCCAGGGGTTGGAACATGTTTAATGTGTTGTAGAGCATTTCTGGTTTAAGGTTTAGCTCGAAGGAGAAGTTGGATCAGATCCAGCTCTAACCACATGGACATTCTGTTCTGCAACACAGCCAGCTCACGTTTTCACCTCATTATCTCTACTTCTAATGTTTGCTATATCTCTGGCAATGTACAGTTATATACAGTATTTATATCTGATGTTGGTATTTGTGTAAATCTGTGTTTGACAGTGTGTTACCCATGTTTCCTCTGCAGGCAGGCCTGATCGTAAAGCTGTTAATGAAGCTGAGCGGACAAATAATTCCTAACGATAGAGCACCATCAGACAAATACGCATACGGCTAACTCCTTCATGCAACTCATGCCATCAGATTGCCTTGACTTTTACAGTTTGCATTTGTATTCCCATTACTTTTAATTTTTTTTTTTTTTTAATGGCAATTCTTAAGGATTTTGTTCCCCGTAGCACCTTTTAAACTATACCTTCTGTTTGGAGCACAGTTTTTCATTTTGTATGTTTTTTTTCATTGCTGTGTATAAATATTTATATGTATTGATTGCATTTTAATAAAAAATATATAACATGTATTACTGACTCGTTTCATTGGTTTTCTAAACAGCTCCTAGTAAAAGATAAAGACCCTTTCATTCACAAATCTTGCTATGATTGTTGAAACGTCATTGTTTAAAATTAATCGCATTACAGAATAATCTGTGATGTAGCTTTGCCTGCATGGACTTGTTTTTACCACCAGATGGCACTGTGTGGCAGCACAATCAAGCAATTTACCAAAGTTTATAAAGACCAAATCAGCTCAGCTGGTGGAGAGGGTGATTCTGACTTTAGCAATGATGTTTGTGTTGCAGTGCTTTTTGTAAATTTTGCAGATTTAAAGACAATAAAAAAACTTTTGTTTTTTTTATTTTGGTTTTAACCAGATTTGCTGGTGAAAGTTCTTAGACTTTAAAAGATTGATGTGAAGCGTAAAATCCAGCACACAACTTTTCATAACATCACTTTTACTCAACATTTTGATTTCATTTATGGTTTAACTTTAAGCAAATACATAAGGACTGGCAAGTTTGATTAAATTATTTCCAGCCAGTTGTGCTGTGACAAAATCTGGAAGGACAGACATACAGACATCTCAGAAAGATGAGACTGGTTTTGGGTCCTCCAATGTACGAAACATTGAAAGATAAAATAAACAGTAAAGTGGCGCTGAAAGAGTGAGTTCTGACCAATGTACTGACAAAAGCTTTCTTCTGTTTGTATAGATGTACTACACTGCCTGGCCCCCAAAACGTTCCAGTTAGAGAAAGTCATATTTTTTGCAAACTTGTATCAGGCAAGGAAAACAACTAAGGGGATTTGAAGTGACTGGAACGGGGTTAAGAACTGTCTAATCATGGAAGGATAGTACTGAAATGTCAACTTTGCAGATTTCATGAATAGAAATCACTTTTCACCAATTGATCAAGTTGCCTCATAAAAACTGACAGTAGAAGTCACATCTATGTTTAATATAATGTCCTCTTCCTGTTTATTTGTTTCCCTCACACCTAAATGAAAACATATTGTGATATTACATAAACTTTAAATCATTTGTGAATTAGCATGGGGGTACTTACTTTTTCACATAAGGCCAGGTAGGTTTGAACAGCTTTTTCCCCTTAATAAATTGCATCATCATCTAAAAACTAAAAAAAAAATTATTTAAAAAAAAAAAAGACCTCTAACAGAAAGAAAATACGGTGGAACCTTGGATTACGTCGGTTTACTTTTTTGGGGGCTGTGGAACGGATTATTTGAGTTTTCATTATTTCTTATGGGAAGGTCTGATTTGGTTTACGAGTGTTTTGGAACACGAGCCCGCTTCCGGAACGAATTATGCTCGTAATCCAAGGTTCCACTGTACTTTTATATAATTGTACCTCACTTTTGACACAACAGGTGTCCCTCAGTCAGGTTTGTTGGCCTCTTTGCTCAGAAACCCCTTAAATTTGTCATTTCCGAGATAGTGCTTTATTTTTGTTCTGCCAGAACATCTCATATCATGACGCCGCCACCACCATGCTTCACAGTCAGAATGCTCATTAAAAGCTTCAAGCATTTTTTTCTTTGTACACAGTGCTGATTACTCTGGCACCAAATCGCAACTGATGTAAAACAAAGGCATGCATTTTAACCTTAAATGATCTAAACTCTACGCTCTGGGTGCTGTTTTTTTACTCCTTCCTATAATTCTCAGACATGGGAGCGAAGCAGCATTTATACAGTACTGGGAATAAAGTCACCCTTCAGCCGCTGAATGTCTTCCTCTGAAATATCACTCCGAGTTTAACGGTTGTTCATTCGTCTTCTGTTAGAGTGTCATGTTTTGCTTCGCTGCCTGACCTTAAGACTTAATCTCGCATTGGTACACGCTCTAATGAGCGTCTCTGCGCAAATGTCACACGGTGTTCCGCGCCGCATCCCTAACGCCAGACCCCTCCCGAGTTCATCGTCCAATAGGCACGCATGATAGCCTTGATATTTCGAAACTGCTGGAGGCATGACGAGGCCTCGGCCGAGCCGTCCGACAAACAGTTAGGTGAGAGTTGCAAAATAAAGTTTACGAATGACTTTAACTTTTGTCCTTCGCTGAGTAAAAGTATGAAAAGTCAGTTTACAAAGCATGCAATTTTGTAAAAAAATAAATAAATAAATAAATAAGTTTTGTCTGTAACTTGTTTGTGAGCCAGGAGAGTACACTAGACTTCTGTTCCTGTCTCTACAGAGCGGGCGAGAGGATTGTGTCCGGCCTGACAGGGAGTCGTGGATTGATTGCCTCTCGGGAACGGCGTTTTCGCTTTACTTTACTCACAAAAGTTTGTCCACAGCGAAAGCACAGACTCTCCGGCTTCTTCACCGCTGCCTCGCTTGACGCATGATGGTGATGAGTCGAGAGAGTTTTTTCTTCTTCTTTTTTTTCCTTCTTTTTTCTCCAGGCCTATAAAACCTGCGTGAAAGGTCAGAAGAAAGCTAGCTGTCGAGACACTGTACTCCGTCACAAAGAAAAGACTCGACTGAGATCTTTCTCGCAGCCCATTTCTCACACAAAAGCTGAATGGGTGCGTAGTGGGGGTGAGCGAAAGACCGACCGAGTGAGCGAGGCCCGATCCATCCCCCTCCCCTCCCCCCTCCCCCCCCCTCCCGCACCCCCCTGCACCTTTTCACTTCTTTTGGATGGAACAATAGTCTTTGTCCACAATGTCCCTCCATTCTTCTTGTCAGGTTTTTTTTTTCTTTTCTTTCTTTTTTTCGGGAGGGTGTTTTCTCTATAGCAACAGTGACAAATCGGGCCAGAACCGAACGTTCCTGCTGACTAGAGAAGGACTTGCACACTTGCTGCTCATCAGCGACAGGTTCTCAGTGTTTTATTGAGTAATCAAGAAAGAGCACTAAAGGAAAGAAGAAGAAAAAAAAAAAAAACCCTCCACCACGAATGTATGACACTGGAGCGACGATGTGTGTGCGTGAAAGCAGTCAGTCCCCTGAGGAAGGGTATTAGTGAAACCAGGGCATCGTCTCTCACACACACTTTCATTCACTCCCCTGGATGCCACAATGAACTCGGAGACTCAGTATGAGGACTCGGTGTCTGTTATGGTGCTGGAGAACATTAAAAACAAGCTCCGCCACGCCTTCAGGACGACGGCCGAGCCGCGAGCGTCCGCCGAGAGCGACGACGGAGCCACGAGCGCCGGCAGGAGTTTCCAAGCTAACGAAGAGCTACGCAGAGCCAAGATCGACGGGGCGATTACCTGGTTACGGTCTGAACTGGTATGTTGAATTCACTTTACAAACTCGAGTGGAACTTTTACCTTCTTTACATGACCCTTAATGCATGGACTTACTTAACTAAATTGATTTGTATAACTTTACTGTAATTGTTTAATATGAATGATGAATGGCAAAACTTCAGAATTTTTTTCAAAATGATGACATCATCTGAAACAGAACATTTGTATACAGAATTTAGATTCGTTTATTTTTGAATCTTGGTTAATCTTCTACCTTTAACTATAGTTTTAGAGGACTGCATTGTTTTCACTGATTTTCTTTCTTTCTTTCTTTCATTCATTCATTCTTTCTTTCTTTCTTCTATTATTATTATTCTTTTTATTATTATCATTAAAAATAAAATTAATAATAAATATTTTTTATAAATAACTTTACATATTTTTGAATGTAAGCATGGAAATTCCCTGATGAGTTGAAGCAGGTGTCTTTGTACAGAGAAACTGGCAAAAAATTTTCTGGGGTTTTGGATCAACAGGTCTGCAGCTTTGGACGTTGTTCTACTGTATAACATTCTGTTACACCACTACAGTCTTATTGGGGCAACGTTTATAACTGTTAATAACACTAATTATCTTATAGATATTACACAGTCCTGTGAATTAAAACAATCTAGCTATGATTAACTTTTAATTTATCTATTTAAAAAATGAATGAATTAATAATAATAATACTAATAATAATACTAATAATATATATATATATATATATATATATATATATATATATATATATATATATATATATTAGTCATCCAAAAAAATATATGCATACTTCAGGAAATTTTTATTTATAAATATAAAGAATACAAATATAAGTATAAATATTTTAATACAAAATGTATTGCTATATACATTATACTATTTTTCTTTTTCTGAAATGTGTATACATTTTTTGGCTGACTCTACACATTTAAATCATTTTAATTTTAAAGATTTATAAACATTTAACTCTTACGTGAACCATGTAGCTTAAGCTACAATATTATTTTAAACTTAATATATCAAACTGAGATATCAATCTGATTACTGTGGAATAAATAACGATAGCTTTGATGATAATAATAATAAATATTTTTCATTATTATTATCGTCATCAAAGGGTTATTATGGGGTTCAAATAAATGTAAAATTAAAATGGTAATTATATTTAATGTATGATATTATTAAATTATTTACAATTTGTAATTTTTTAAAAAAAATGACAATTTGTTTACGTGTCACCTACCTATGCTGGGCAAAAATAAAAAAAGTATAAGTTTAATTACTGGTAATGAATATCAACAACAACAACAACAACAACAAAAATGAAAGGTACCTGTATATTATGGAAACACCCTCAATTAATATGTTCATTATTTTTGTAGTCTTACTTACTGTATTAATGTTGAAGTTTATGATGTTTGAAGTGTGTCATAAATAATTGTAATAAATTAAAACTTCATTGAAATCTGTGTTACCATATAAATAAAAAAAAAATGCCTGATGGTTCACTTTAACAAGCTCGAGATAAGAAGCCAGTCTGGACCTGTCTCGCTGTGTCGTGAGCCAAATGATCACAGAAGTGTGTGTTTGTGTTTGTGTTTTTGTCTTTAACATTCAGCTGGAGATGCGCTCGCAGGACCGGCAGCTGGCTCAGACCCTGCTCGGACTTAACAATGAAATCCAGAGACTGAGGCGGGAAAGCGGCCCTCTCTTAGACTCCAGTCACACAGAACAGCACTGAGATCAACACGACTCATACAAAAGCATCTGTTACTTACGAGGTCTCGGCCTGACGTGGGAGAGATTCATGCTAAAAATGTGCATTTATTTTAAATACGATGTTCACTTTGTGTGTGTGTTAAACCGTTGTAGTCTTGTTGCACATAAAGCTTGTTTATTTTTAAACAAAATCATTTTTTTCATTTTGCCTTTTTGACCCTGGACTGTTCTTCACGCTCAGCGTTTTCACAATTTTGACACTTGAGTTGTGTGTGTGTGTGTGTGTGTGTGTGTGCGGTTATACATGTTTGCAGGTAGTATGCAGGACAATAATGTTAGATATTATATCCAGAGGATATTTTTGAAATCTTTATTGCTGAATAAAACAAATGATCCAAAAAAATTCAAATAAATAAAGGAGATTTGATCATGACATCTAACACGACACGTCTCTAATGAATGCTTCCATCAAGATACATATTCACACAAACTAAAGATATAATATTATAGGTTATATTAAAACTCACTATGATTATCGATGTACATTCTTTCTTCTTTCTTCTTCTTCTTCTTTTTTTTTTTAGTTTTTATAGATCCAGTATAATGAGTTTTGTTCTTGTCTCACATAGTTTTTATCACATACAATTTCAAGCACACAGTGATGTGTAGATTCTCATAACTTTATATCCTGTATATTCTACGGATAACTGTATGCTGTGTTTGGGTTTTTGCAGATTTTGACACGTATTAGCAAGACTGTTCATATATTTTTAATCACCTTCTGCAGCAATGCAAACCCTAGAAAGTCCCATTTTAATACAAATATCTAAAGTGTCTTATTTTAGTATACAGTAAAAACATATTTTTGTCATAATAACAGGATAAAGGCTGACTGGTGAAGGCCACCGTGGTGTCACCTTTATGTGACATGAAGTTTCACGTCATGAAGTCAAACATTCACTGTTGGAAAAGTCAAACAGTAATGAGTCAAGCATATTGCATGTGTGTTAAAACACCTGCGCTCGCACACGCATACACACACACACGCTCATATATACTGTACACTGATCAGACATAACATCACAATATAAGACATTAACCTCAATATTTGATGGGTTCCCTTTGTACCCTTCGTGGGTGGGGGTGGGTGGGGGCGGGGCGTCTGTGGTGCCTGGAATCCAGGATGCTGGCGGCAAAAACTTTTTTGGGTGCTGTGAGTTGTGGTGTGGAGCCTCCAGAGATCAGACCTGTTCACCCCACGGGTGATTGAGACATGGGTTGTTTGCAGGCCGGGTCTGGGGACGTGGGTCCGTTCCCTGCTGGACACCCAGAGACATAGATAAGCCTTGGGTGCCAATGATCTTGTCACCAATTTACTGGTATATAATTAACAATCAATGTTAAATTATGTTAAATAATGTTGTGTTTAATCAGTGTATATATACTGTATATATTGTAAAACAAAAAAGGTATTCAAAAATCTGCTTAATTGCTGTCATACTGTAATTAAACATTTTCACATATTTGGGAAACTAACCACATTAACTGATTTGTACAAAACAACTAATTTTCCATAAATCCTATCACTTCTCCAGAAGCATCTGTGCAGATGATCTTCAGACCGATTGGTCTAAACTGAATCATCAGGTCGTACATGAACTTGTGTACGCTGTCATTAAAGCAAAAAGAAAAAAGAAAAAAGAAGAAATACTACAATGGTAGTAAAAATTATTATTTTTTTTAAACTAGAAAGCAAAGCCAGAAAACAAAAGCATTTTCATTAATGTGTAATCTCAGACTCTGAACCCAAATATATGGACAAAAGTATTTCCCCAAACCTGCAGGGACATTGTATCCAAAAACATACAGTATACTTCAGTATGGAGTCGGTCCGCCTCACCTTTTGCTGCTCTAACAACTTCCACTCTTCTTGGAAGGCCGTCCACAAGATTGTGGAGCGTTTCTGTGGGAATTCATTCTACAGAGCATTTTAGAGGTCAGACACCGATGCTGGACGAGAAAGCCTGTCTCGCAATCTCCGGTTCCAGTTCATCCCAAAGGTGCTCGATATGGTGGAGGTCAATCAGGGCTCTGTGTTAGGGCCAATCGAGTTCTTCCACAGCGAACTCATCAGAGTGAGTTTATAGCGCCACAGTCATATTGGAGTGGAAAAAGGGCCCTCTCCAAAACTGGTGGACGTATAGCATTGTCCAAGATGTCTAGTTGTGCTGAAGTGTAAGAGCACTAAAGGAACTAGGGATAAGGGGCCTGATTGATTGAAACACCTGAATTCAATAATGAACACTGTAACGATCAGCTGATCGTTACGACACGGTTGGAAAATTCATTTGGTCCGTATGGTGTACTGTATATACATGTACTGAGAGACGTATTAAAACAGTATATCAGTGAAATACAATTATAATAGCAGCCTAATTATCTCAAGACCTTGTCAGAGTGAGACCTGCGATAATAATCAGAGCTCACAGTAAACTGAAACTCACTTCAACACGTTTTTTTTTCTCTATAGCACACCCCCATCCTACCCTTATAATAATAATAATAATAATAATAATAATAATAATAATAATCTACTGTTACATTTTCTTTAATGTAGTTAGTATAACGTCAGGAAATGATCTGAGATCAGTGTGAGGAAATGCCTCAGTTGTCAGAACCTAGGGCACGGAACTACGGCGGCCCCAAGTCCTCTTAGACAGCGAGTGTGCTAGTGGACTAGTATAGAAGTTAGAGTAGATAGATGAGCAAAAGGACATTTCTTCTGAACAGGAAGAAGCACTGCTCCCTTCTGCTTCAATATCAGAATCCCAGGAATGTTCTTCATAGTCATCTGTCTCCTCCTCCTCCTCCTCCTCATCATCATCGTCCACAGCACACTCCTGCTTCAGCTCCTGGATCCCTGCATGAAGGTCCATCAGCTGCCGGATCAGAGCCTGGTCCTGGGAACGCATCTCCATCTGGAACAGCACAGGAGCCACACCGAGATCATCAGATTAAACTATGCATTACTCATGATTTTATTGAAATTTGGAGCTCTGAATACTTCTGAGGGACCAGAGCACATTGTTTAGAGGACAAGAGTCCACGCCTAGTCCAAGTCTCAAGTCAAAGACTCAAGCAAGTCCAAGTCAAGACAAGCGCCAACAAGAGTGCAAGACTTGTGTACACAGTTCTTTATTTCCTTACACTCATCTTACTTGTTAAGTATTGTTGTATTTTTTTTTTTTGCTGACAAAAATCCCTGCAATACAGAAGGTATAATAGTGTTTACTGAAAATGAATTAATTTTTATTATACAATTTAGTTACAGAATATGTGAGAAATGTTACTATCTATCTGTAGAAAAACTTTTAAAAGAAAGACTATTTGAAAGTGTTTGAAAGAAAGAATATTTAAAACCATTAGAAATTTTTAACACAAAGTTTAAAAGGAAAGAAAGAAAGAAAAGAAAAATGGAATGGACATTTAAATTAAAAAATAGAAAAAATCTTAAAGAAACTTCTTTGGAAAGAAAGAAAGAAAGAAAGAGAGAAAGAAAGAAAGAAAGAAAGAAAGAAAGAAAGAGAGAAAGAAAGAAAGAAAGAAAGAAAGAGAGAGAGAGAGAGAGAGAGAAAGAAAGAAAGAAAGAAAGAGAGAAAGAGAGAAAGAAAGAAAGAAAGAAAGAGAGAAAGAGAGAAAGAAAGAAAGAAAGAAAGAGAGAAAGAAAGAAAGAAAGAAAGAAAGAAAGAAAATGGAATCAACATTTTAATAGATTAAATCTCTAAGAAACTTCTTTGGAATTTTTAAGAAAAAGTTTAGAAGAAAGAAAGAATGAAAGAAAAAAGAAAGAAAAAATTAAAATGTTAAAAAATGTTAAAGGAACTTACTTGGAATATTTAAGAGAAAGGTTTAAAAAAAAAGAAACAAAGGAAGAATGAAAGAAAGAAAAAAGAAAGAAAGAAAAAAATGGAATTAAAATTTTAATAGAAAAATAGAAAAAAATCTTAAAGGAATTTCTTTGGAATATGTAAGAAAAAGTTTAAAGGAAAGAAAAACAGTAAGAAAGAAAGAGAAGGAAAGAAAGAAAGCTTGAAAGGGATTAAAAGAAAGAAAAAAGAAAGAAAGAAAAAATTGAATAGTTTAAAAGAAATAAATAAAGAAATAAAGCTTGAAAAGGTTTAAAAGAAACAAAGGAAGAATGAAAGAAAGAAAAAAGAAAGAAAGAAAAAAATGGAATTAAAATTTTAAAATAAAGCTTGAAAAGGTTTAAAAGAAAGCAAGGAAGGATGAAAGAAAGAAAGAAAAAAAAAGAAAAAAAAAGAAAGTAAAAAAGAAAATGTCTCACTTCCTTCCTTCCTTCTTTTCTTCCTTTCTTTCCCTTAAAACCCTAAATTGTTTGATATGAAACCTCATAATTCCAAGCTCTCCGTTTCTCTGAGTGACACACACACACACACTCCACACACTCTCCACACACTGCACCAACGCCACCCTGCAGCGGTTACATTTACTCATCAAATCTCACGGTATTCATTCAGAACGCAGCGGTGTGGTGGAATCAGACAGCAGCCTTAATGATACGGTTAAACAGTTTTATTGTAACTGTCAGAGATCTTAACTTCGTGTGATGTATTTCCAAACTCAAAGACAAATGAGAAACGAACGCTGACATCTGTATCTTCTTAAACCTAAAACAAAGCAAAGATCTCCCTAAAGCACCTCATTGAGCTGTCCTTAAAGTGTCACACATCCCGCTATAATAAAGTCATCCTGAGTGTGTGTGAGAGGGAGTGGAAACTGTTCCTGAATGACAATTTCTTTCAAATGCAAATGCTTCCTCTGTGCTTTCTGGGGAACTCAGGCTTTCTAACTGCTTTCATTGTGAGAAAAGAATAAATCAAATTCCAGCTCATTCCAGAGACGAACGGTTTTCCCGCCAGAAATTCCGCATGAGCAAAATATGTAGGTTGAACAAAAGTAAATAATCGTAAAAAAAATTTGATATGTTTACATTGTGTACACGTAAAAATTCTATTGATGGCAGTAAAACACGTAATATCAATATAAAAGCTTCATGGAGCCAAAATCGTTTTTTTTTTTTTTTTTGTGTACAGATAAATGTTTTCAATATGCTATACACACATGATATGTATTTCCTTATACGCTAGCTAATTTGTGCTGACAAATGTGTTGAAGTCTGCGGTCTGGCAGATGGTTAGCAAAAACAGATCAAAGTAGATGAATGTGCAGAAAAAAGAAGAGATTTCTTTCTTTTAAAACTTGTCTCGACTTTTATGCTCTAGCATGTGCGTCTCATTTTCTTACATGTGTTGTAGAGTCCTTTGCCGCAGCCCCTGCAATAGAACCGCGACTAATCTCTTACAGAAGGGGAAAGAAAACAGTTCTCGCTCTGCGCTCGCTTTGTGCTTTTGTTACACAGACGGCTGAAAGCCTGGCCATGACACTGACTTCACTGGTGGTGAAAGTCTTGGAGACAGTGAATGCACACAAGCTTCTATTAGCATACACTCACAGGTCTGCGTTTGTCTTAGTAAAGATCGTCGTTATCAAAATTTCTGGAGAAAAAAACAAGACAGAGTTTCTACAAAGATTTGCATCCATATACCTTTTCATCCGTCCATCCATCCATCTAGGATGGAGTCTGTAGTCCAACTAGGAACCTTAAGAGGTCTATGGTGACCCTTCTCATTTTTATGACCATGTTTAGACCTCTGGTCAACATTCACACACGACAGGCAATTTTGGGAACGGCAGTTATCCTAATCTGCATGTGTTTGGACTGTTGGAGGAAACCCGGAGAACCCGGAGGAAACCCACCAAGCACGGGGAGAACATGCAAACTCCTCCTGTTTTTCTTCCTCTTATTTTCAGTCCAGTTTCTGTACCTGAGCCGTTACAGGGGAATGTTATTTGTTTGTTTGTTAAGCCACACAGTGGCCTATGACTCATTCAAGCTTGAAAAAAGCATCTAACTGAAGGCATGACCCAGTGAGAATCAGGTGCAGATGATGAGAGATGATCAGGAGGTGATTAGTTCTGTATACTGCTGATGCTGAACGCTGAGTGGTTGGAACAGACGAGAGACTTTTATCTTTGGGGTCATCTGAAGGCAGTTGTCTATGGTGTGAAGATACGAGATGTGCAGCACCTGAAACTACGGATACTGGAAGCCTGTGCTGGCGTTTCTCCTGCGGTGTTGCTATCAGTGTGTGAAGAGTGGGAGAAGAGGGTTGCATTGACAATCCATCACAATGGGCAGCACATTGAACACATTTTATAAGTGGTCGGAAACTTGTAAATAACTCATGAAAGAATAAAGTTACGTTAAAACCAAGCACACCGTTGTTTTTCTTGTGAAATTCCCAATAAGTTTGATGTGTCACATGACCCTCTGCCTATTGAAAAAACAAAAGTTGGATCCAAGATGGCCGACTTCCAAATGGCCACCATGGTCACCACCCATCTTGAAAAGTTTGCCCCCTCACATATACTAATGTGCCACAAACAGGACGTTAATATCACCAACCATTCCCATTTTATTAAGGTGCATCCATATAAATGGCCCACCCTGTACTACATATAGTAATTTTTTCGTTCTTAGTATTGCACTATTAACCTCTGGTCAGTTCTCTTATGTGTCACCCTGTGTGTATACTGACTGTATGTAAGATATACAGTGTGTAATCACATCTACAACCTGTCTTTGTCTTACTGTCAGTATTGAGACTGCTCTATCTATCTATCTATCTATCAACTTCAGTAAAGTTGAGTTGCATTTTTTCACAAAAAAAAAACAAAAAAACAAAAAAACACACACACTGACCTTCTGGCTTTGCATCACAGACCTTCCAGAACACCATTTGGAGGACATGGTTCCATGATGTATACGTCAGAATATCTGACAGGTGAGCCACACTACCAGTCAAAAGTTTGTACACCCCTTCTAACTCCATGGATTTTTATTTCTTTCTACCCTGTAAAACGATACTGAAGGTGTTTATTCAAAATACACAATAATCTCCTCTGAACAGTTGATATTGAGATGTATACCTGCTACTTCTGCTCTGTAAAGCTTCATAACGGCTCTAATCTGAGGTGCTGGTTGAGGTTAATTGGTGATTTCTGAGGCTGGTGACTCTAAATGAACTTCTCCTCTGCAGCTGTAAGTTTTGGTCTCGCTTTCCTGGGAAGGTCTTCATGAGAGACAGTTTCATCATGGAGCTCGATGGGTTTTTACAAACGCACTCGACACACAATACTGTTCTTGGAGGAACCGTTCCAGAACAGCTGACCTGCATGTCTTAAAAATATCAACTTACTGTTTTTGTTGTTGTTGTCACTTAATTACGCAATGCCATGTGTTATTTCATAGTTTTGAAATCTCCAGTATTGTTCTAGAGTGAACAAATAAAATTGGATTAGAAAGCGTATCCAAACGTTTCACTGGTACTGTACATGGTATAGGGAATAAACCAAGACGGGCTTTCAGTTTATGTACTGTATGGGGGTCTGTGCTGACACAGTAAGTCAAAATGATAAATATTTTACAGGATATTGAGGTCAAGGACTACCATTGTAGTGCAGGAGGACCCACTTACTGGATTATAGTATCTATATAAAGAAAAGAAAGGTTTTGTCTGTACATTAACTTGCTCTTTCATGATATCGTTACATTTTATACATTGCAGGACCTGAAACCAGTCTCAGGACATTTTTTTGTCTGCATGTCTGTCCGTCTGTATGTCTGTCCAGCCAGATTTTGTCACAGCATCATGAGGAACCGGCTAAACAGAATTTAATGGAACTTTGCCAGCACTTACGTATGTAGTTGCCTGAAGTTAAAACTGCACCATAAAGATTTCCGGGTGCCAGGGAGTGTATTTTGTTTGATGATGAAAGAAGTACAACTTAGTGTAAACAAGGTGTAAGATTTCTTTGTATTAATAAGTTAGACAGAGAGTTCGGTTGTACAGAAAGACAGACAGACATGTACGTGGGTTATTTCAACCTGAAATAATAATAATATCTCTGATTACATTAAAGATCAGCAGATTATTTTTAGCTTTAACCTTTTAACTGTTTCTACAAACTCTTTACCCGTCAACGACATATACTAACATTTGGAAGAGATGAAATGATTTCATTTCTTGTCTCAAATCACCTGATTACACTCAGCATTTTAACCCCTCTTTGGGTTTTCTCTAATTCTGGTCTCTAATTGCCACCAGGTCATGTCTACTGTTGCTGAGGCAGTAAATACCATGTAATATATATGTGTGTGTGTCATCGACAATGGGCTTGCATGGGAATGTTGATGATGAGACGTTGTACTGGTGACCTCTGTCTGACAATAACGGGACACACAATGACTTTTACTGTTTGGCAAACGACAAGATGACCTCTGCAGACGTGGGTCTTTGAGTTAACTTGACCTGAACCTGAAACTATCCTAAACTTGAATAGCAGGGTAGGACCACCCCTGGAGGCTTTGTAGTTTGAGTCACCAAATTGCCACCGTATACCATGCCCAAGCAGGACACAGTCTAAAATCATTCTGGCACTTTAATTAACTGGCACCAAGTAAAATTTAACAATACCAAAACGTCACCATGCTCATAAACAGAAATTTGGCAAAATGTTTGCATGCTTATCAGTGATGTTTGCAATAAAACCTTTTAATATCCGCCCAGACCTAACTCATATTCATCTCCTCACTTTTCACTTTGCTCCTCATTTTTCTAATTTGCAAATTACGCCTGAAAGATCTTACCAGCTCTCGTCTCAGCCATGCCAGCGCACTCTCAATGTCCAGACGGCCGGCACGACTGCAGGTCACGCTCTCGTCTCGGCGCGTTTCCTCCGCCGGTGGCTGCTCTCTGAACACCACGGCTGCTTTGTAGTCTTCAAAGCTGGCTTCCTTACATGAGAAATCTCTCAGTCTGGTCAGGACGACTTCCATTCTCCAAGGAGTAAACTTCTTAAATATGTTTTCAAAAAGTGGCTCGGCTATTGCTCTCTGACCTAAAGCACTTTCTCAGCTGGACAGCTTTGTCTTCTTTAAGAACTCGTAAAGAACCTAGTGAAGGGTCTCGTGCGCTCATATTACTGACGAACCCCCGTCCCTTTCCTCTTGCCTAGGTTATTAAGAGCTAGGAGCGATGTGTGTGAGCTGTGTGTGTGTGAGCGTGACGTAGAAACAGGGACGTCACCTCTAGCGATTGTGAGACCCGGTGACGTCCTTGTTTACTCTTCTTGCATGTCTTTACGGGGTATGTGTGGGGACGGTGTTGTCATGGTAATCTGAGCTGTTGGTCTGGGGAATGAATGTCCTTGGCCGAGTCCAGAGACACAAAATGGGTCTAAGACGAATGAACACAATCGAGAAATATTATAAACTTCTGATGAAGTCGTAAAGAAGCTCCAGATTGGAGTTTGTAACTGAGATGAATGATGTTCTTTGATATTCTTGTAAAAGTATCAGAATCAGCTATGCTCAAGTCAAACCAGCTTTGTCCAACGTACAGTACCAGGACACAGGTCTTTGTTTTATTTTATTTTTATCTTTATTTCTCTATATAATCCCCTGCTACACTAATGCACTTATCCCAGTGTTTCACTAGTGCTTGCATACCATCAAAGTTCGAACGTTTTCTCAGTTCGCCGGAGCCATGATCATACTGCCTGCTTCATGTACGAAACGCCGGCCTCCCAGGAACTCCTTTAAAGGTCCAAACATGTTGAAATGGCTTGGAGTGAGGTCAGGACCGGATGGGGGACGTGGAAATAACTAAGACATGGCACAAGACAAGGTCAATTGAATTGACCATAAACTCATAAACTCACTCACTCTTCGTCCGCTTTATTCTGTATACAGGGTCACGGGGGGTCTGGAGCCTATCCCAAGGGACTTAGGGTACACCCTGGACAGGGTGCCGATCCATCGCAGGGCACACACACACATACACGCACTCATTCATATAGTACGGGCAATTTAGGAACGCCAATTAGCCTAACCTGCAGGTTTTTGGACTGTGGGAGGAAACCGGAGACACGGGGAGAACATGCAAACTCTATGCACATAGAGAAGGGAATCGAACCAAGACCCTGGGGAGCACAAGATGTAAAACCTTGTAAATCACAACAGTGCCAAACCTCTGCTCATGTAAGGGACCACCACTAGAGGGCACTGTTTGTTTGTTTTGTAGTTTTTGTTGGTCGACTCGGTTTCCCAGAAGTCACCTCGGTCAGGTGATGAGAGTGCGCACCTGAACCGAGGTGGCTCATTAAACATCTTATAAATAGCAGTTTGTTCTGGGAAACTGGGTCGAGCATTGTTTGTTAGGTTGTATGTGCGGACGTACGTAAACGATTACTGTCAAGTGGGCATTCCTTTTTGGTTTTGTTTAAGTTTTTTGAGTTTTATATTTTAGTGATGTTGTTTAATCATTGTTTTCAAGAAGGCTCTATTGTTCGTTATCTTTATGTTCCTTGTGCTAGTGGATTGATGGAGCTGTCTTGTTTAGTGTTTAGTTAGGCTGTGTCTCCTCATGTGTAAGTACTGTTCTGTGTGTCCCCAGTGTTGGTCTTCCTCTTGTTTGGTTCTTGGTATGTATTGTCCCTTGCTTGTTTAGCTGTGTGTAGCCACATGTGTGCTTAGCCGCTAGCAGGTTTAGCTGCTAGTAGATGTTAGCTGCTAGTAGGGTTAGCTTCCAGTGGGATTGACTGCTAGTGGTTTTGGTCTCTAGTAGGATTAGCCGCTAGTTTGGGTTAGCCTCATGCGTGCCTTGCCTTTTGTGTTCAGGTTCCCCTAGTAGGTCAGTACTAACCTGGTTAGCCACTAACCCTATTAGATACTAACCCGGTTAGGTCAGCAACCCAGTATATCAATAATCAGTGTCGCTACTAATCCAGTTAACCACTAACCCATGCTGCCTCTAGCCCTGCCTTGTCTCGTCTCTAGTCTGTGTCCTTGGTCCTGTCTTGTCCCTATTCTCTAGTCATGTCTTGTCCTGTCTCTAGTTCCCGTCTCTAGTCCCTATGTGTCTTTAGTTGGTTCCAGCTCCATGTCTCCTTTGGAGCTCTTGTGTCCGTTCTTGGAGTCCCATGTCTGCTTAACAGGAGTCATAGTCTGAGTTTGTTGGTTTGGTTCCTTTGTTTGTTTTTGGTTTTCCTGTAAATAAAAGACTTTGTTTCTCGAACCCTCTGCGTTTATGCCTGCCCTAATCTGCCCACGGCAAGTACATCCGCCAGATCTACCCGTAGTAAAACCCAGGATCGTGACAGCTGAGACGTTTTTTAAAAAGAGATTTTTCTACAATTAAGATGAAAAAAGTCAGTGGGACACGATCACTAGTACTGGATTTGACAAATATGTTGAAACATTGTTACATATCGGTGTATAATCAAGTAAAAAGTCAAAAAAAAAAAAAAAGCATTTGTGACCATGTAAATGTAATGTATTGTGAAACGTCTCTCAAAGATTAATCCACCGATTTCCTGTAATGTGCAAGTGGTGCAGAGGTTGTGCATTAGGCTGCAGAAACAGAACGCTCGGATGCTGCAGCAGTGTAACTCTCCTATGTTATTCTGTACACTCAAAAGTCCTGGTTTGACTTCAACGCCCTTTTATAATCTGTAAGTGCTTTGACCGGGTGCATGGTTGCACGCCCTGCCTGTGTCGCTCATGGCAACTCGCACAAAAAAAAAAACAGCCATGACACAACTAGTGCTATAATTAAAGCTGAGTTACTCAAACCAACAAAGAGCTTACAACATGTGTGACGCAACAGAGCCGCAGTTAGCCTCAGCGACGCCTGATTTAGTGACTTTCTTCCTCTGAATAGTGGCTCAGTCTAGCTTCAGGTCTATTAGCATTAGAGCAAACTCGACTGTATGACCAGAACTTTGTGGACTCACATTACATTAATATGTACAGTCTGTGCTTAACATCTCATTCCAGATTTGGTCCCATTTACTGATACAATGAGCTCCATTCTTCTGTGAAGGCTGTGCGCTAGACTGGAGCGTATCCGGTCAGTTTTGCGATCATTAGTGGACCCAAGACTGGTGTATGTCACATTTCATCCAGTTCATACTAAAGATGTTCAGTTCGGATGAGGTCAGAGCCCTGTGCGGGTTACCCAAGTTTTTAAGACTTTTTTTTAGCATTGCTGCTGGAACAGGTTTGGAACAGTGTGTTGTGTTAGTGACGGGAAATTGCTGTATTGCTGTACAGTATATAGTATATACAGGCTTCAGATGCCAAATGTTAAAATGATAATAGACTCATTATGACGACTCAGATATTAGACATTAGTATATTTGTATATTAGTATATGACACTGAGTTTAGAAACTGGACATACAGCTATCAGGAGAAGAGTACGTTTTGAAGCAGTGGAGCAGAACCTTTGCAGTGACCTTTATCTCCACCTTGTGGTGGTCACGAGGCTGTGTGTTCTCCTGAAGGTTCAACAAAGTCACAATACAGGGTGGACCATTTATATGGATACACCTTAATAAAATGGGAATGGTTGGTGATATTAACGTCCTGTTTGTGGCACATTAGTATATGTGAGGGGGCAAACTTTTCAAGATGGGTGGTGACCATGGTGGCCATTTAGAAGTCGGCCATCTTGGATCCAACTTTTGTTTTTTCAATAGGAAGAGGGTCATGTGACACATCAAACGTATTGGGAATTTCACAAGAAAAACAATGGTGTGCTTGGTTTTAACGTAACTTTATTCTTTCATGAGTTATTTACAAGGTTCTCTTTGTTCACAGCCATTGACATGTCGAAGAGGTTAACACGTGATGAGCGGATCGAAATTGTGTTGATATCTGGTGAACGCAGTAACCGGGTCATTGCAGCAGATTTCAATGCAAGGCACCCTACGAGACCACCCATCTCCCATGCTACAGTTAGCAAACTGCTTGCTAAGTTTCGTGAAATTGGTTCAGTATTGGATTTGCCAAAATGTGGACGCATGAAAACTGTCATTAATGAACAAACATCAGTGGCTGTCCTAGCTTCATTCAGCAAGAGCCCACAGCGTAGCACTCGCCGCATGTCACTGGAGAGTGGCATTAGTCGAACATCCCTTCGGCGGATATTAGCTTCTCACAAATGGCACCCTTACAAACTCCTGCTACTGCGGCATCTCAACGAGGATGACCCAGATCGGTGCACACAATCTGCAGAATGGGCAAAACAAAAATTGGAACTGGACCCTCAGTTCACGCAGAAGATTTTGTTCAGTGATGAGGCAAACTTTTATGTGAATGGTGAAGTTAACAAACAAAACCACCGCTATTAGTCTGACACTAACCCACATTGGATAGATCCCTCCAAGACTGTTGGAACAAAAAAAGTGATGGTATGGTGTGGTATATGGGGTACAAAGATAGTGGGGCCATTCTTCATCAATGGAAACCTCAAGGCCACTGGATATTTGAAATTGCTACATGACGATGTGTTTTCCCTCTTTATGCACTGAAGCTGGCACGTTCCCTGAGTTTTTCCAGCAAGATGGTGCACCACCACATTATGGGTGTCAGGTCCGAGCATTCCTAGATGAACAGTTTCCTGAAAAGTGGATTGGTCGTCGTGGGCCAGTTGAATGGCCCCCAGGGTCTCCCGATCTGACCCCCTTAGACTTTTATCTTTGGGGTCATCTGAAGGCAATTGTCTATGGTGTGAAGATACGAGATGTGCAGCACCTGAAACTACGGATACTGGAAGCCTGTGCTGGCATTTCTCCTGCGGTGTTGCTATCAGTGTGTGAAGAGTGGGAGAAGAGGGTTGCATTGACAATCCATCACAATGGGCAGCACATTGAACACATTTTATTAGTGGTCAGAAACTTGTAAATAACTCATGAAAGAATAAAGTTACATTAAAACCAAGCACACCATTGTTTTTCTTGTGAAATTCCCAATAAGTTTGATGTGTCACATGACCCTCTGCCTATTGAAAAAACAAAAGTTGGATCCAAGATGGCCGACTTCCAAATGGCCACCATGGTCACCACCCATCTTGAAAAGTTTGCCCCCTCACATATACTAATGTGCCACAAACAGGACGTTAATATCACCAACCATTCCCATTTTATTAAGGTGTATGCATAAAAATGACCCACCCTGTACACTGATTTTAGTGTCTGCTCGCACTGGTGTCCCAGATCCTCTAGTGATGTGTGTTTATATAATAAAAAGCATTACTTTTATATTTCAACATATTTCTCATCTACTGAAGGTATTTAAATGCATTCATGAACTTCACAAGCCATTCAGCAACACAGACAAGCCTTTATTTGACATATTGACTAAAAATTTATTAATAAATCTTCGTAATGAACAACAGTAGGATTTCTATAAGCTGTAAGTCATGACTGAGCACTGGGAGCATCCACGCTCACGCCGACAGACGCTCCAGCGGCGCTCCTCTTCCGGTGCCTGCTCCTTTTCTTCTTCTCTCCGTCTGTCCTTTTGGGCTGCTGTGGCATCGGTTTCTTCTTCTTTTTCAGACAGCTGAGAGGGTTCGGGTTGCCCGACTTCCTCTTGCGTTTTTTGCCCTGCCGCTCCTCGCCGTCCTTACCGAGGCCCTGTTCGACTTTCAGGCTCTGGATGCTCTGCTGTTGATGGGGACTCACGAGCTCGCCCAGCTGCACAGCCTCCACGTGCTTCGTTGAACACGCTGACGGTTTGTCTAACACCATGGTGTTGAGGATGATGTAGATCAGGGGCACGCCAGGGATCTCCATCAGAGCTGTAGTCAACTCTCTGTCCTGCAACACATCATCAATGTGAATAACTGACAAATTAAATATCATTGTTGCTACACCATTGTTGTTGAATAAAGCATTTTGCACATTCACACTTATGTCTCTTTGCACTCATTCTGGACATTCATACACATGTACAAATTCTATTTTATTTCCTTGATCGGTTGCACATAAGTCACTTTAGATAAGACACTTTCAGGCATATTTGCACCCCTCGGACATTTCTATTTAAATTCCCACTTCGTTTCCACACTAAAATTTTCATAAATTTCCATATTTTTCTATACTTGTACAGGATCATTTCTTCTCCATATTTGTACAGCTAGATTTTCTTATATTTTTCGTATATTTCATTCTTAGCTAAATTTACTTTCCATTTTATTCATATTTATTTCCTATTAATAGTCTTCTATTGTAAGGTCATGAGCGGTCGGTTAAGCATTTCACTGCATATCGTTCTGTGTATGACTGTGTATGAGACAAATAAAATTTTTATTTGAATTACACTCATTTACTCTCTACACCAGATAATTTTTACGAATTAAAATTTAAGAAGGTCCAGTCAATAGAATTTTCTTCGAAAGAAGAGGTCCGAATTTCATATTTGTGTTAGGATTCAGATCTCTCTCTCTCTCTCTCTCTCTCTCTCTCTCTCTATATATATGCAGTCATTGTAAGTCTATAAAAGAGACTCAATTTACAATTTCCATAGCATTTCAATAATATTTACTGCCAATTTTCAGTAACTACGTTAAACCTGTGGACAGCTTAAACTTTGACGGCTGTGTATATTTCCTAGTCAATCTTTATTTGCACACTGCTGGGCTATTAATGAATGTGAAAGGATCATGGCTGCTCTGTCACACTGGTCTTTCATTTCAGGAATTGTACACGCCCTCACCGCAGACTGCGGCAGATACGTTTGCTCTAATGACCCCTGTTTTATCTTGTACTGGTTTATCACATTGCTGCTTTTTATTAGCATCACGGCTTCTGAACGTATGAGACAAACTGGTTTTAAACTTCCCGCAAGGAAGAATAAGAGTATATTGATCTGTCCAATCATGTTTGAAGGTTCAGTTTTCAAAGTCTACTTTCCTTTTCTTGGAGTAAGCCATGCTGTGTCACACACACTACGCATAATTTGGAAACGCCAGTTAGCCCAATGGGTACAGTATGTCTTGGAGGAAACCGACTGAACATGGGGAGAACATGCAAACTTCAGGCACACACACAGAACCAAGGCAGGAATCGAACCCGCGACCCTGGAGGGGTGAGGCCACAGTGCTGAGCACTATTATGCCTTTTGGTAAACTATTATGTAAAATAATCACGTCTGCATTTAAACAGCAAGAGTCAGAGGATCAAATTTCACCTTCGGTCAGTGTGCTTTGAAAGTTTCCTTCATCAATTTTAAGACAAGCGCTGTAGGCTGAGCGGAGTCAGAAATTGCCCATAGTTTGATCTGGTCGGTGTGTGTGTGTGTGTGTGTGTGCATGTGCCTGACACCTCATCGAAGTTGTACCCCATGTTCTCCTCTCCACAGGACAACCAGTATGGATAACCAAATGCATCTTCTGGTGATTACCTGCGTGGCGATGAAGTAGTGATGAGCATTCTTCTCTCCCAGCATGGACAGCAGGCACTGAGAGGCAGACACGGGCTCCTTGTGTTTACAATTCCGCACCTGGAACCTCTGCAGGATTAATTTAGCTCCATACAGGTCTTTGGAAAGAGTCTCGAGTTCCTTCAAGGCACATCTGAAAACAGGAGATCAAAAGTTAAAGAGATGAAACAGGAACTATATGAACTCTCATTAAACTGAACTTACTTGGTGGTACAAAGCTGAACCTCTCCCATGAAGTACTTAGGCAGCTGCTCTTTGATTTGGATCTTATTCTTTAACGCTGCCTGACAGAAAGTGCCATCGATCAGGACTTGAAAGGGTTCTCGAAATCCAAAGTTGTACTTGTAGAAACTGATGGTCTTCTTGGCATGCTTCTGTCTTTTTATCTTCATCCTGACAAACTTTTACCTCAGTTCTCTAATTCTGACAACACAATCATCTGATTCGGGAAAGACGTCAAAGTAATATGCTGATCAGACAAACCGGCCGTGTAAGGAATATTTAGATATTAATTGCAGAAATAAAGCTAGGCTAGTTTAAAGAAACAAAACCAGCATGGTTCTCGCGGTGTTACAACCAAATCGTTCCGTGCGGAAACACGTTACAAATACGAAACACAATTAGATAAATATATTAAACAAATCCAAAGCCACACACTAACTAGTTATTTTTCGCCTATTTAAAAACAAGAACATGTACATAATTGTATAAAGCAAATTATACAAATACTAAAAAAAAAAATACACTCCACACCGGAACTATTTAAGGCAGCGTTGTTCCTAACCGTGTTTAATCTCCAGCTGCATTTATAGCGGAAGTCGCTAGCCGTTTTCCGGTCTTCTATCGCGCGTGTTTGGAAAGATGGCGGCTCGCAGAGAAACCTCCTCACCCGGGACCAGCCTGGAGTCTTCTGTTAAACAAGTCCAGATCGAAGGCCTGGTAAGATAAACTCTCACACATCTGAAGTGTTACTTACACGCCTTAAGTTAATATTAAAGCCGCATTTATTTATGCGCGTTAGAGAGAAAGAACGTAGCATTACTAGCCATGCTAATTCTTTAGCTAACAGCTTGTTTTGTACAGAATGTGCTTCTCACTAATGCAAAACACGGTGTTGATGCTACAACTTCTCACCTCGGTGAAAATGTTTTTTATTTTACATGCTCATGTAACACCGGTTTTTTCGTAATACTTGGTACTTATCTCCCTATTCATGCTTTTTTTTCTTTCTTTTTTTTCTTTTGTGTTTTTGTCTGATAAACGTTGCCTTTTGCTAAATGCAGTTTCTTGCCCTTTTATGTTTTGATGTCGGTTGCTATTAAAATAAAATAAATTTTTTTAAACTTTAAACGATCTTAACTGTCGTGCAGGTGAAACGTCGTCATTTTAGATTTCAGATGAAGGAAACCTGAAAGTGTGTTGTTCTAAAACGCAAAATTAAGATGTTGCAGCGTGAATCTGACCTGGTTACAGACACTACTGACTTTTTAAAGCTTTTTCCAAAATAATTATAATAATAATAAAACAAAAAACCAAATCTAAGCAACAATTTTACTGGTCATATGCTTCTAGAAGCTTACACCAATTTTATCTCATAAAGAAATATGAATAATTTGCATCTTAAGTGATTATTGTTTGAAGTGAGATTGTATTGACTGAGAATTTTTTTTTTTTAGTGCCCATCTAAAATCATCTCTGAAGTTAGCATCTACTTTTTTTTATTTATTTAATTTTTAGAGAAGCTAAGGTCAAGTTCATGTTGCGTAAACGTCTGGAGTAGCTTCTTAGCAACACGTTTTCTGTATTATATTTATAACCTATAAAAATAAATAAATAAAATCAGCACCAGTACCGTGTTTTAAGTGTTCATGATTCAACAATAAGAGACACTGTGGGCAACATTGGCATTCATGCGAGTCCCACTGTGAATGTGACCAAAAAGAACACGCAGGCTCGACTCGCATCCACACAAAATTATATCGATTATCAACAAGACTTTTGAACAAATCTTCTGTGGAACCCTGAATTCCACTTTGAGTTGCCAGTTATCGCAGACGTTTAATTCCAGTTCTTGCTGCCAAGGGCACAATGAGTTATTAGTATTTAGGGGGCAATTACTTTTTTACATTTTGACTTTTTTTTCCCTTAATAAATGAAACTGCGTTTTGTATTTACGGTTTGTCTTTTTGTAGTATTATAATTTGTTTGATCTCAATCGTGTAAGTGTAACAAATATGGGAAAGAAATCATAGGCAAATACTTCTACAGGGCTGTTTTTCTTTTCTCTTCTCCCATGTTTTAGTTATATATCCAAAAAACTTCTCTCATTTTTGAGATGTGTATATAACTCAATTTTTTCCCCCCTTTATTCAGACTTGACTGTTTATTAAACTAACTTCTTAACCCACGTGATCTTTCCAGGATGAGGGCCAAATTGAAATGGTACATCTACAGTAAAAATACAAGTTTTGGTAAAAAATAAAACTTGTAGTAAGTACACTTAGCTTTGGCGTAGGAAAACTTTTGGTCATCACTTCTGGCGGTTTTCCCAGGCCTCCACAAATCTATAGCTAGTCACTGGAGTGTACATGCGATGCACAGAGCTGTAGTGTGGAACGTTTGTGTAAAAATAGAGGCGGCGTGGGAGACATCACGGTCCGGGACGTACAGCGCGGTGCGTTAGCCTCACAGTTTGAAATGATCTTTGGGTTACAGCAACAAATTTGAGTATTTTCGGAAGTTTTGAGCACAGGCATTTATACCGCATGTCATTGGCATGCTATGTGCTTCGCTCTTACTGCAGGAACTTTCTTCATTTTGGCACACGGTTACATTCTTAACATGAACATTTCAGTTGCTCAGTCTTAATCTGTTTTTCCTTGCGCATTAACCGTATAATTGTTTGAATTGTGATCGTTTCGAACCTTCATTAGTCAATGTTATGTTGATTTGGGACCTCAGGGATGAAGCACGACTTTGTTAAATAGCACACTGTAGGTGTAACTCGCGCAGAAGACACAATGCGCACATGCGCATCATAATTCACATGCACGAAAAAAAATTTCACCAATAAACCAAATCTGTATTTATAATGTATGCTTCACAAATGTAAAAACCAATTCACAGATGTTCAATTGTGTAAAAAAAAAAAAGAAGAAAAAAGAAGTTTTGAATGTTTAAAATCTTAAGTGCTTATAAAGATGATAAAGTGGTTAGCTGTATTATTTTCGGCGAAGTTCATTAATGAAGTCTTGTGGTTCGCCATTCTTGTGAGTACGTAAAGCTTCATTTCCGTTGTTAGTAACTCAGATTGCGCAAAAGATGTGCAAAGCTGAGCTACTTCAGTGCTGCGCTCCTAGAGCACTATAGTTGGTTGAATGGCTAATGAGTACGAGTGACCCACGTTGCTACCAGCCAAATCTCAAAAATACTCGCACACAAATGCAGGGCAATTCGTACAGCAAAAACGGTATTGCAGAGCTTATTTCTTTCCTGAAGCTGGCTGTGTAAAGCCTTCAGCATGAGGTATGATCCCTCTGACATCTGCCAGGATGTACTTGATTGGCTGCTAACGGTGTCCTCATTCACTTTTTTTTTTATTTTTTTTTTATACTTCTTGCTGCCTTGCTCTACACCTCCATCTGTAAGGTGTGTATACCTTTTATGTTGCGGTTCACTCATTCAATGTTGCGCAAAAAACCTGATGAATGAGCGATGTCGGAGACGGCTTTTTAAAATTCAGAACGGAGAAGTGTTTCCAGGGGATTTTTTTCCCCCCTCCCACCCTTTCCTTCCTCTCTACGGAGGAAGCGTTTGCAGCTGATGGACAAGTTGTTTGGACAGGAACGGCAGCACGGTGTTGACTTCACCGTGACCTTACTGATGAGGCACTGCTTCTTGAAAGTGAACAACTTTTCCATCTCTCTTACTAGCAGGACCATAAAACATCAGATTGGAAAGTTTCTGGTGCTTTGTTGCTCGTGATGAGTCACCGTGTGCTCAGAAGTGTTGAAACCTGATTCTCATAACTGTCCCTGATGATTCTTCAGATCATTTCCGCCAAAACCTGGAACCACGGTTTCACAGGAATTTAACGTTAGAATTTTATTAAAGATGCAATGTTTTTAAATCACGATTGGCCGAGACTTGCGATGAGGTCTGGTACTTTCTCACATCGTTACTGCATGCATGCTGTTCAGTGCCGCAATCTAAATCCTGTAGATCCCCGAGAAGTGGACTACACAGGATATTCAGCCATCCTCATCTTCAGAGGTTCTAAACCATACGGAGTGTGAACACAAGTGCCTGCCACTGTTGGCGATTAGCTTCTTTTTATTAAGGATCGCTGGCATCTGCACAGGGAGCGTGAATCACTTTTTTGTCTGCTAGACAAAAAAAAAATCCAGAAGATTTCAAGAAGAGGATTTTCCAGCATTAGTTTTCTTTTTTTTTGTTGGGGGGGATTTAAAAGATGGGTTAAAGGTTTTCTGGATGAGTTCATGTAGTCGTGGTGTGTTAAGCAGATGGATTAGTCTTAACTGTATTTAATTAACTGTATTTAATCACTGATTTAATCAGAAGCTCGCAAAAAAGAATCCTTGCTCTTTCCTGCTACTTCGCTGTCTCTTTTCCTGCTCTGTAAAACTTTGTTACTTTTTGACCTTTTTTATTTCCTAAAAACCAACAAATTCCAAGCCATTTAGATGTAAAAACCCAGTGGCAAAATTTTCTGGTCATGCTAGAGGGCTTTGCAGGTTCACAGGCTCCCTAATTTTCACCCGAGATTGCGAGTTCTCTTCTGCAAAAGCCGCACTAAATGAACTCGCAGCAGTCGCTTGATAGTCTTTCTTGTGTACCAGCCAAGCCCGGCGTCTAGACAGGCTTTTGAGAAGGCTAATTGCTAAAACAGTACCACAGGCCTCGGTAAAAAGAGGCGGTAGGTGTATTTTTGGATCACTGTACTCTCACGTTCAAACCTGGAGTCATTAGCAGGCAGCAACACGATTCCCTCGTTTCCTTTTTTCCACGCAGTTTGAAAGCCGTTATCCGGCCCGAGGCACAAAGGAATAGGACGAGGCTTTTCGCGCACCTTGTTTGGAGAGGGGGGTGGGGGACAAAAAGTGACAGCTTTGGGCTTGTGTAGGTTGAGGGAACCTCCAGTAGGGGGCAGACTCGCTCCACTGACTGTCTGATGGACTGACAGTTTGTTTTTGTGTAGGAGGTTTTGCTCATGCCTGTCATTTTAAACACCAGGATTTGATTATTAGAGCGTTTATTATACACACGGCAACACAACGGTTCGATCCCACACAGCAATTCCGTCAAAAATAGATAAATGAATAAATAAATAAAAACATCAAACAGCACCAGTGAAATTGGCCACACAGATAAAGCGTGAAGGGGAAGGCGTGGAAAACGTGTGGACCGGGGTCGAGCTGGAGCAATTAGCCCGACCCTCGCTCTGCTGAACGGCTAACAGGTGTAGAACGATGGCGTTTTAGCTCATTAGAGGACCAGCTGTTTGTGTTTTTCCGCGGCCCTCCAGAGACGGCGTGTTAACTGCACCGGCGAGTGTCTGTGTGGCGAAAGGGCCGGGCGTCATGCCGTTGGCCGTGATTCATTTAAAGGACGATTATCTTGGTCATTAATTCATGTCCCTTATGGCGTTCATGTGCTTCAGCGTGATGTACGTGGATATTAATGTCAACAGACTTATTTATTTTATTATTAAGGTAAATGCTGAAGTTAATATACACACTATTCAGGCGCCAGAACCATCTTTTTTATCCAGATTATTCAATATGATCTAGTGTTGAGTTTTTGTGTTTCATGAATTAAAATGTTTGTATTAAAAGGAAAAAGAAGGTAGTGGTGTGGAATGTAAAATCAGCCTCATCTGATCCCGACTCAACGAGTATAAAAGCGCGAACGTTTAGAAGTCATACCTGGGTTTCTCTCTGAGGCCCTCTAGTGGCTGGATGGAGTACATGTATTAGCCCCGCCCACTCCATGTAAGTGAATGCACAAGGAGCTTCCCTTAGTATTTTTTTAAGCTTTTTTTTTTAATCCCATTGTTTTTATTCCAGTGTTTTATTTTCATAGGTTATATTGCTTGTACATTATGTAAAAGTCCTTTGCATTTAAAGTTGCGTTTTTCTAATTTGTGATTTCTCTTTCACGTAATGTATTTTTCTTGTTGCTCAAAGTCTCTCCGCGATAAGATACGAGAGAAAAATGAGTCAATTTGAGTAAAAAATCAGAAAACTGTTAAAGTTGAAGCTTATTTCTTAGTTTATTGAACTAGATTTGTAGGTGTGTTTTCACCACCTGCTGGACTGGAGATGAACTGAAGCATGATCATGTAGCGATTGACAGCCTCATGCTCCACCCCCCCCGACTCTGATTGGTTGGAATGATGAGGCTCATTTAGAAAAAAAAAAAAAAAAAAAAAGGGGAATGTCTCAGCGCTTCAACCATCTGGACTATAGAAGATGAGTTTAATAATTAGAAGGTTAAATACATTTACATCAATATTATATCACAATTGTTTTTTAAAATAATTTCAGGTGGCCTTTGTCTCCTAATGATACAATGTGTCCTGCGTATAGGAGTCATCTGGTGATGATGAATGAAAGGGGCGTGTACGGTGAGGTGTTGGACAAGTCCCTCAAACCCGAAGCCCTCGACGTTTCTCATTCTAATCGGCCTTAAACAAAAGCCTTCGCTCAATATAAAAAAAAAAAAACTCCTGTTTTATGAAGTGAGCGGGTGACCTTAAACGTTCTTGAGGTTTGTGAAGTTGGGAATAAGGACGCGCGCTTGTCGTCACCGAGTCGGCAGCTGTGCTCAGCGTCCTGAGCGAGACACCGAAGGACAGGAGATTTTCAGCTTCGATTAAACCACCCAGGGAAGCCCCACCCAGTCCTTTACTCGCACAGATGTTTTACACGTGCAGGACGAGAGTATGAGTGGGTGAAAGATGGAGCGAGAGAACAGCAGCGTCGACACGCGCACACACACGGTGTGTGTGTTCAGAGCTTGCAGGAGTAAAGAAGATTGATGGCTGCGTATCTGCGCGTGTGCTGAAAAAGAAACAGGCGAGCATATGGATAAAGTAAAGCGAGAGCTAGGTGCTGACTGTCCTTGAGTGGCGGCCGTCTGCCCCCGCATCTCCACGGTGTTGGACCACTATAGAGATCAACAACAGTCTTAATGACGCAAAGAAATCTGCACATAGTGTATGCAGTACGGCTGGAAAGCACCAGTCACCTCCCGATACAGTGATCTCACTATACAAGATGCTGAGTCAGTTCATATTTTATTATTATTTTTTTTTACAATACCTTAGCTTTAACATCTACACAGCAGATTTGACTAGGGTTGGGTACCGAAAACCGGTGCTAATACGGCACCGGTACCCATGTAACCGGTATGTACCGGGCCGAAACAGAACTCGAGTTTCGGTGCCACTTGAATACCTGAACTGTCGTTAATACATTTGTTCTCTGGGGCTATGATGATGATACGGTTGTAATAAGCATTAGATTCAACACACATGATTGCTAGTAAAAATTTAAATACTGCATTCATGGGGTGTCAGAAATGATCGGGGAAAAATTAATTATTTCTTTAATAAGAAAAATCTTGAGGACTTCGGAAAGCTTTGATGATACAAATCCAAAACATTGTTGCAGTAATGTTACTGTCAGATTAGATGAAGAAAATTAAAAGCACAAATCAGGAAATGAGACCATCCGAGATGCGCGTGAACGTAGTAACTAAGGTTACACTCGCTCTGACGGCAGCAGGTGGTCTACCGCTATCTTAACTTGCTAAATTAAGGTTCGTTAAAATGCCGAAAACTAAACGGTCGAAAGTGTGGCTATATTTCACAAGAAGGGATTCCGACACCGCGACGTGCAGTAAATGTTTTACAGCAGGGAAACACGTCAAATCTAATGAAACATTTGAGGGCACACGGAATAAAATCTTGCATTCATGCTAACAAATGGTCAAACAATTTATAAAATAGTAATGTAACATGGATTGTTTATAATTATGGCTTTCCAGCTAGTACTTAAACTTTTAATGTATTCAATTTGAAGCATTACATTTTTTTTTTTTCAATAGAAATGTATTCTTGAGTCATCCAGCATCATTTTGTGGCTTTTCCAAAGTATCGGTTCAGGCACCGTTTTGGCACCGGTATCGAAAAAAGGCCAAACGATACCCAACCGTAGATTTGACTGGATGTAGAATTACAGCAAGTCCCCGACTTACGAACATTCAAGTTAGGAATGTCCACAGATACAAATGAACTGTGGTTCTACGAACATTCGTAGATGCAAACAAATCGTAGCTTGTGTCTTGTACAAGAAATACACCAGATACCAATATTTACAATTGCATACCGTATTTTTAGGTGAGTTTGTAAAATGTCTGGAGCTACTGTATAGCCAAAAGTTTAAAGTATATGTAGATGTGTTGGATGTCTGTTTATTGAAAATGTAACATTTTATTCTGATCAAAAGAACAAAATGAACTAAATGACAAAAAAAAAAAAAAAAAAAAATTTCATTTTGATGAGTGAGATTCAAACGGTCGCTAAAGTGATTAAAACTTCCCATCACTTTAATCATTCCAATCATTTTAATGATTCAGTCCGGGAGCATGGTGATGGCAAATGTTTGTCCTGATGATGAATAATTCTAACTTTGGAAAAATCCTCAACAAGAGTTCAGTCCAATACAGTGGAAAACAGCTCTGAGACCAAACGCTGTCCGTTCATGCCTTACATTGTATATTCGTGTCAAAGGTGTAGAAGAATCACTACTTCTGCGGATTGCGAATGACTCCGACTTGCGATTTTGGTCCCGGAACAGAACTCGTTCGTAAGTACTACCTGTACTTGGATGTCCATCTGAAGTGTAACCTGCACCATAAGTAAAATCAATGTTGAGTAAAAGCGATTGTCGGATCTAATAATTTTACTTTAAAATAAGCTACTGCTCTAAAACACCTGCACCAACAGATATTAATTAGAAACACTAAACTGAATGTTTTCACTTTCTCTGAAATAACAGCGCTGAAGTGTTAAGTGAATTTTAACACGCTGGAGTCGTTTTAAGACCAAGCTTCATCTTTAGCCGATCTACTTTTTCCATTTCTCCATCTGTGGTCCGATTACCGAACAGGGAGTGTATTTGACTGATGACAAAAGAAGTACAACTTGGCGTAAACAAGGCATGGACATGTATATAAACTCCATCATCTTTCACTTTCATTGGAATAAGATGAAATGATGGTAGAACTCATACATTTTCCTAATACTTAGCCACGAATACTTTGAAAACCAATACTGTACAATATTGACACCAAACAATTTAGTGAAATTACGGGCTTCATCTTTGTTGCAGGAAGACATACTTGCACTAGTTTCATCCTAGAACTCTTTGATGTCCTATTATTTGGTATAAAGTGGACACGATAAGCTGCAAGTGTCTGCGAAGCGGACGTGATGTACTGTACAGGTGACCTTTCCAAAGCGTTATTGACTCTCAGAGTAATTGACCATAGTGGTTCAGCAGGTTTAATTTTTTATTCTTTAGGTATAATGCGTTAAAGTACCACCCTTTTAATTGGATTTAATATGTTCCTTAATTTTCTTTAATCATTAAAATGAACAAAGAGTTTAGCCTTTTTATCCTTATCCTTTATGCTAGAATTTGTGGCGTTTTTATAAGGGCGCTTGGTGCACCTCTGCCACCGACTGTACTGGAGTGTTCCATTAAAGATGAGATATGTGAGATTTAAAATGTGAGAGATTTTGAAAAAGTTCAACACCGCAGCATACACAGCGTTTTGAAGCATTTTACGTACTTTTTAGTAGTATTTAAAACTTTTTAAAAAATGTGTGAAATGTAGCCGCTTGACACAAATCAGATAATAGAAATGCCTTAAAATAAAAGTGAATAGAATTAAATGATGTCTAAATCAAAGCATTT
Source organism: Clarias fuscus (assembly GCA_030347435.1). NCBI lineage: Eukaryota > Metazoa > Chordata > Actinopteri > Siluriformes > Clariidae > Clarias > Clarias fuscus. The sequence continues at coordinate 32,825,233 of CM059215.1, read as the reverse complement.
GATTAATATATCATTACTAATGCTCATTACTGATGATGGGGGAATATTTTGCATCTCGTAGATTTAAGTTTTGTCGATTTTAAAGAATTTTTTAAATAATGTGTCATATTGTAAAAAGTTAATTGTAATCTAGCAAGTTGCTAATGAGAATTTATTTGTTTTTTCTTTAATCATTTAAAATGAAGTCTCAATCCCGTCTACTCCTTATAGAATATCTGAATATTCAGGCTGTGACTTTGTAGAAACACTGGGCCTCAGTGAAATGAAAATATTCAGCGGGAATGAAATCCATTATGCATTCTCGCTCGGCGGTGTTCTATCAGAAAGTGAACAGATTAACAATGCTAAGTTTCTTTGCCTGGGTGAAAAGCGATCCAGTATTAAGACGGCTCTCTGTCTCTCCCTCTCTTCCCCCTGAGGGATTGGAAGAAGGATCGAGCATGTCTGACAGAGAGGGGTGTCGGAGACTCGCGCTCAACCCTCCACACTCGGTCTTCATTTGTCCTGTGCGCTCCTCGTGACAGCAGCTTAGCCCCTTGTCGATCTCGCCTTCTCTCAGGGTCGGCCGTTTTCACGTTTCTAAAATAGCACGAAGCTTTCGGATCCCGGAATGAGTATATGGGGGGCGTACCGTATTCATTTATTTATTTTTCCCATGTCACGGTTAGTTTTTGCCTTTAATAACGATCAGCGATGGCCGAATCTTTAAGTTGTTAAATAGCCCAACTGGGGAAGCGAAGGTGCCTGGGCGCTCGCCAGGATCATGCTTTAGTTGGCTAGAAACTGACACGGATTAAACGCTGAAATAATATAATCGCATAAGGTCAGTCGGGCTAGTCTGCTAGTTAAGTGGACGGGAAGAAACGATCAAATAATAAATTATTAATGTGATTCTGAAATTATTGAAAGTATGTCAGTCAAAGACGCATCAAAATTAAGGTGCGTAGAAGTATACCGGTAGTCCCCAACTTAAGAACATCCGAGTTATGAGTTTTCGCTCAATTCTTCTGGACATTCCTCAATAAGAGTGTTCATAATCCAATACAGAGGAAAACAGCTCAGACAAAATGGCGTCTGGCATTCCCCTCGTGATTTAAAGATGCAGGGACAACACTGTTGCATTCACTGTGAGATTCATTCCATTAGGTGTTTTCAGACAATGACCATTGTTAAGTGCTATATAAATAAAATTTAATTGAATTAAGATTTTTGGCCACATGATGACCAGGTTGGTAAATGGGACAGGTTTAGTAAAGCGAATTGTCTGACTTAAGAACAAATCGGACTTACGAACTTGCTCCCTCAAAGGAACTTTAAGTAGGGCCCTACCTGTATGACCATAGGTTTTGTCCGTGCTTTTCTGCACGCTGCTAAGTTCGTTACCTTGAACTTGATTACTTGTATTGTCCTCGAGTTCCAGGTAACAAACTTACCAGTTTGCAGAACAGGATGAACAGAATGCGAGTAATCAAATTCCACAATCCTCGTTCTGTGCAAAAACATATCCCATGGTTGATCTGAGACTCGTATGTTTCCGTAGTCCTGCTGAGCTAAATAGTTTGTGTAGTTCACAGTTAAGGTGTAATTTAGTACAAATCTAACTCTTTAGATAGCCACTGTTATGATAGAAGGTTGCCAGACTCTATATACAGTAATGCTTTGCAAGTTCCACTGAATACAATTTATTTATTTTTTCCTCTTTACCGTTTTCCCTGAATGCACAGAATCTGCGCCTCCTGTTGTGTTCTCCGCTGTAATAAGTCTGACATGTTCTGGTGTCTCCGTGCTAATTACCCATGTAAACAGACCTCCTGCCACTGTAGACCTGTACGCTCTACGTCTCTCACTGGGGCTTTTTTTTTCTTTCTTTCTGCTTTTGATAAATTCTCCCTGCTGTGAAGTAGCCAATGAAACCAGCGTGATACCAGAAGTGTTGTGGGAACAGAGGGGTATTTTATTGAAGATTTTATGTAATAAGTGCTGCTAAATTTGTGCTTTCTAATTTTAGTTTGTAGAAATATTTACTGTTTCTTTGAGTCGGCATGTAATTACAAACTGCTTCAGACGTTAGCCGTAGCTTCACCACGTGAAGAGTCACCACGTGTTTGTGGTTTAAAAATTCAGTGTTTTATTTAATTCTCTCAATGGACAGCTGTTGATTTTTGAAATGTTTTCATTAAAAAAAAAAAAAAGTGGGCTACGTGAACCGCGCGTTGAGGTGCTCTCTGTGCACATTTAAGTCAAATGCAGTGCTCTGCTTGGTTTGCTGTCTCTTAAATTTTTTCCTGTTTCTCAATGAGCAACAACAATGCTGTATTTAAGTCCCGCTTTCTCACACTATCATCGGCTCCTATTTCAGAGCTCTGGTGATCTAACCAGTTATAGACGAAGATGAATTAACCAGTAACAAATCCTACCACACAGAAGGCAGCATGTTCTGCTCAATCCTGTAGTCAAAGTAAACAAACACATGGTACTGTAGTTGTAATCCTGGAGGTTGTCTTCAGAAATGTTGAGTTTTTTATTTATTTATTTTTCTAAAAACAGCTTTTGCAAGAATGGAGAGAAAGCTTCAATCTTTTGCAAATACTCGCATTTTGGGAGATTATTGCTTCTTTTTAGTTTATGGGTAGTTGGTGCAAGATCACCACCTACAGGACTGGAATTTGGAGATGTATGCACAACATTTTCATTGTTCATTAAATATTCTTGGTAGTCTTTTAATGCTTTTAAAAATCTAAGATGTATACCTGCTTGGAGTAAATCCGATACACATTAGTAGAGTCAAACTAATAAATCACCATGTCTAAAATGCCTAAGGTTTAGTACGAGATCTGTTTTTTTTTTTTTTTTTCCTTGGTCGCCGGGGACGGGTGAAGATTCCGGCCCTCGGAGGTCCCAGAGCCACGGTGAGATCTGGAGCTCATCCTGGCTTTTCTTCTCGTCTCCTGGATTCCCGCCTAATGGCCCCTGTGCATTCTCTCCAGCTTGTCAATTTTTATTGATCATCAGACGCCAGGCTTTTTTCTGGTTCAAGCCTGCGCTGAGAGCACAGAAACCGTGCCAACTCGGACCGCGCTGCTCTTTCCGAACGGGTTCGTACTCGAGCGTACAAGGTTTAGGATCCGTTATCTGTCATCTGCAAATCCTCCACCTCACCCACTGGAAGTCAACAAGCATCAGATCCATCCATTGATGGATGAATGAAATGGTCTTCGCAGGAGTTATTAGGGCGAATTCATCAGCTTATTGATGCTTTCCAGGGTGGGGATTAGCCGGACTGATTCATCCCCGCGGATCTCTTGGCTAACCCGATGGAAATGGTTCGCTCTAATCGAATTTAGAGTGTAGATGCTCATCACAGCATACGGACCCCGCCGTGTTAGTTTTTCTTAAATAAAAAAAATAAAAAAAAGTCCTTAATATTTTTCAGAGAGCTTTTAGCTTTATGCTTCTTTCTTCACTTTCCACTTCAGTCGAGTCTCCAGGCTCGCTCTTTTACCCGTACGGCTCTTTACCTCTAGGCGAGAATTTATCCATGCCTGTTCCAGCTCCTCATTAGTCTCCAAAAAAAACCCTCCAAAACAAACAAAAAAAAAGCCCCAAGGATCATTAACTATACAGCACTCGGAATGAGTTATGAAATTATTGTCGCAGGATTATTATGAAGGAGAATTTCATGCTGGAATTCTTTTTCACCGCTTTCTCAAGGGACCGTGATTTACGGTCATGTCTTATTTTCTTTGCCGTTTGTAAAGCAAAACCTCAGTCACCGTTTTGAGGTGAATCGCAGTTTGTGACGAAAAATCACATGTTTCTCTCATTGCAGTTGTCCAGTTTAAGTGAGCTAAAAGAAAACATAATCTGCCATTTCTCTTCCAGCAAGCTAAAAGCAGCATGAGCCTTGAGTTTTGATTCATTGATTGTACTGTGATTAGTCCGAATACGAATGCCCACTGCTCACAATTCTTTTTCGTCTTGGAAACTTTTCCAAGAAATTTTCCTCGGCATACAAAGAAAATGAACGGAACTCCGGCTAAGTCGCGCGTACTCTTGGGCATTCAAAACTTGATAGCTCTTGGCTAGATAATAACGCCTCATATGACGCCCTCAGTGTCTGCTTTATACTGTTTTTGCTACAATTTGGATGTAGGATGTGGCGCGTTTCTGACCTTCTCAGACAAATTCTTTCGTCCCATTGATGTATAAAATTTCAGAAAATGCCATAGCATGAAGATAGTTATTCACTACATCTGCTCTAAAGGTTATTTAAGGCCATCTTGTTTACTTAAACCCCCTCTCGTTTAAGTAGTAAGAATTGGCCTTCGTTTATCTATAACTTACTAAAGTTACAAACTTGACGTTCCTACTTTGAGTAAAAATTAGAGTAAGTTTAAGTGCTTGATTGCACATGTTCATTTATATGTAGCTCCATGGTCCTGGTTGTTTTGCTAAACTTTGTACTAAACTCTAGTTCAAATGGTAAAAGCCTTCTTAAACTTAAGCAAGTGAAAAATATAATTGGTGTATGTGCAGACTCAGGATCAGGCTTTCATGTATAACACCATACAGCAGCGGTTATATAATATTTTATCTTGCGTTATGACGGTTAAACCTTTGCAATTAATCTGCGGTTTATGTGCGAGCCGAAACCTTGGGGAGGAACCCGTATGGATGACGGATCAACTGCAATCCGATCCAACACAGCTAACGATGAGCTGAACAAGCACCAGCATGCGTTTTTGATGAAGACTCTCGAGTCAATCTATAAGTCATTACGGCTTCTGCTAAATACCGTAAAAGTAAGCCTAACGATATACAAGGGTTGGACAGTGAAACTGAAACACTGACCAATTTAGTGTTGGAGGTTTCATGGCTAAATTTGACCAGCCTGATGGCCGATCTTCATTGATTAAACCTTCACACTCTGCTCTCACTGGTGGAATGTGCAATTAGCAGAGTAATAGCACAGTTTTGCTTAAAATATTGCAACGCACACATTATGGGTGACCGATTTCAAAAGAGGACAAATTGTTGGTGCGTGTCTCGCTGGCGCATCTGTGACCAAGACAGCAAGTCTTTGTGATGTACCAAGAGCCGCGGTATCCAGAGTAACATCTGCATACCACCAAGACGGACGAACCACATCCAACAGGAGTAACTGTGGACGCAAGAGGAAGCCGTCTGAAAGGGATGTCCGGGTGCTAACCTGCATCGTCTCCAAAAAGCATAAAACCACAGCTGCCCAACTCACTGCAGAATTAAATGTGCACCTCAACTCTCCTGTCTCCACCAAAACTGTTCGTCAGGACCTCTACGGGGTCAATGTACACGGCCGGGCTGCTATAGACAAACCGTCGGTTTCAATGGTGCCAGCAGCGAAAATCTTGGGCTGTGGACAATGTGAAACATGCATTGTTTTGAGTCCACCTTCACTGTCTTTCCCACATCCAGGAGAGATACGGTGTGGAGACGCCCCAAAGAAGCCTACAGTACCACCCAGACTGTTGCCTGCCCAGAGTGAAGCATGGGGGTGGATCAGTGATGGTTTGGGCTGCGATATCATGCCATCCCCTACTGTAGGCCCAATACTTGTGCTAGATGGACGAGTCACTGCCAAGGACTACCGAACCATTCTGGAGGACCATGTGCACAAAGTGGTTCAAACTTTATATCCTGAAGGTGGTGCCGTGCATCAGGATGATAATGCACCAATACACAGGCGTTTCAGTTTCATTGTCCAACCCCTGTAGCCTGTATGTAAAATAGCACATTGTTGTTTGATCTGAAGTCGATAAAGTGTTGATTAGTCTTCCTGTGTATAAATTCACACATGCGTAGGATCATGAGTATGAATGGTTTCTTTTTTAGAATTTACACGATTTTAATGAATACTATTTCTAAATGGTATTTCCCATTTTTTGCATAAACACTTGCTCAAACTAATGCCTATTTTGTGTAAAAGTAGAGGCTAGTGACTTATTAGCTGTGTTTCCAATTAAAGATGCACCGATTGTGGTATTTTAGACTCATCTTGATGTTTGCAAGAATGATTTAGCTAATGTTATGTTTCCCTAGTTCATGCCAAAGAAACAAACGGATCACTTTTTAAACAGATTTCAAGCCTTTTATAACAAATCTTTTGATCTCAAGTTCATTGATCAAAATGTATGAAACAACTTTTTTTTTTTGAGGGTTTGTTTCCCACCCGTGTACTTGGTGGGTTTCCTCTGGATACTCCAGTTTTCTCCAACAATCATGCAGATTATCATGGACACGTCTTTGACTGATACGTGATATTCGTTTTTGTGAGACTTCCTGCCACACGGCAACGTTTTTCCTGAATCCGCGCACACAGACTACTGTTATTCAAACCTAGACTGTAAATATCAAATTTAGTGAGTACAACAGATGAACCTCGGCCACCGGCAGTCACGAATGTTCTCTCATTGGCCAATAAGGCGACACCAGTCAATCGGTTCATCGCTAGTCCCGTTCGCACGGTCGATTCATTGCGCGAACACCATGCTGTCCTCGCACTCTGGCAGGTTTTGTTTGAAAGGACAGAAGTGGAAACGTTCAGTCCTGGATTCAAAGGCTGGATTTATAGGCGGCTCAGTTAAGCATCTCCTCAGTGAGAAATGAGAGTGAACCCGGGATACAGCGCGCTCTGAGCAGAAGCGAATGTGGATTAAAATTTCAGAGAAAGCGATCCAACACTCGGTTCACCCCCGCCTCGAGGTTCGCACAAAGTTTCTTAATTCGTTTTACAAAACCTTACGCTGGCTTTAGACCTACAGGCTTTAACCGTTCATGGGTCGACCGACTATTTTCAGCGCTCCTTGTTCAGAGGCCATGCTCACATTCAGGAATGTTAGTTTAGTCCTAGATAATTATATATTTTCAAGTCTACCAAAAAAAAAAAAAATTTTTTTTTACGGATTCCCAATAGTGCCATGCACTGGATTTGGATTTGGCTCATTTTTATCTTTATTTATTTCTTTTTCTCAGCTCGCAGCTGGAGCAGAGCCACTCAAAACAGTCTTCTCTCTTTTTCTTAAAAGGTTACTTCATCGTCTTTAAAACGAGGGATTTGCTAAGCTGGAGGGAAGGGCACGACTTGTTGGTGTCTTCATCGCGGTTACACTTTTTGCCTCGCAGGCTGCATCGACTCGTCCTTTGTCAGCGATCTTTTGAAACGGCGAATAAACAGCGGTAGCTACAGGGTTAACCCGTGCGGTGCTTCTTATGCAGACGGGGTTCAACAGGGGAAAAAAAGCATTCGCTTATTATAGAGAGGGGAATCTCCGGTTCGAGTTCTTCAGCCGTCCATGAAGGAAAAGCCCAAAGGGTTTAATACATTGGCTCTCTGGGTCACAGATGTCGTGACTCGGCTCTACCTTCGGTCCGAGAGACGTTGGCTAGTGGTGTGAGGTCATATTTGTGGAAGAGCGAAGTCGGTGCATGCTTCTAAGCCGGTTCAGTTGTACCGTGATGCAACAGTTATGCAGTTGACTGGGTTCATCTAGTCAGAAAGTCAGCGGTTCGAGCTCCATCAGGATGCCGTTGTTGCGCCTTGAGCGAGGCTCTCCCCTACAAGGGGGGCTCTGACCACGAATAATCTCAAATGTGAAGAAATGATTGTTTCAAATACAGGCTTGACTTATTTAACTTATGAATGTTATAAAAAAAAAATCAGGAGAATCTGTAAATTAAGCAGCTAGAAAATATGTATGAGATTAGTGTTGAGCTGTACTGGTGCAGGAATAACCCTCGAACACTCTCTATCATGGGCTTCGAAGCAATTTGAGAGTGCAGTCGCCGTTTCACCTCCGCTTTTTCTTTTCCCCCACCAAGGCTGTACTTTTTCTCGACGCGAGATCTCTCGGCCTTGCGTCGTAGATTGCCTTCGATGCTTTCCACAGCAAAGCACTTGTTGGCTTCAGTGAGAAATTACCTCTAAATACTGGCTCAAGGTGAGTGTGTGTGGGTGGCGGCAGTTCAGATTAATGGAACGTGTGCACGGTATCGATCCTCCACCCCTCCAATGGGCCCCTAATCCCCGTCAAGCTCTTGGAGCCTGAGTCGATGTCGGAGGCATCCGTGGCAGGATTCTTAAAAAAAGAAAACGCACACCTTCACCACGGCTCTAGCGCATTTAAACGAGGTCGTCTCTGGTGGTCGCGGCAGTGAGGGCAGGTCTCCCGGACACGAGATCGATGGCGCTTCGTTTGGCGGGACAGAGACTCTCTCGACCGGCGTCCTTATCTCCATCCGGCGATCCTCACTCCTGCAGCCGGCTCTCGTAATCCTCTGCGATCACTCAAAGGGTTATACGGCGTACACGTTCAGCTTGACTTTTTTTTTCTTTTTTTTTTTTTTTCTGCTTACGGTACCTTTAATTACCCACCTTCATTCAAAATGAAAAGGGTAGATTAATTCTGCTCCATTAGCCCCGGCTCTGTTGTGTATAGAGCCGGGTAATGCATGTTGGTTAATCACAATCTGCTCGGTAGCTGTGTCGGGCACGTCCCCGATAGCGCCATCTGCTTTAATCCTAGTATTTCAGGTATACGTAAGGGTTAATATTAGACACAGGAATCACCAGAGACCTCCCGATACGATATCATGATATCTGGGCGCCGATTCGATACAAATTTACATTTTATAACGGGATTATAAATATCCTGATTCAAAATTACATATGATTACAATTTTAAACCTTTTAAAAAAAAGTTAAACAAGTAATGAAATGCAACCCGTTTCCATTATAACATTTAATCTATAACTTAAGAACCAAGCACAGTATTTAAACAATACAAACTAACTTCAAACACAAGTTTAACATGCTTCTCTTTTATCATACGCCATAATTTCTAAAAACTTGCCAAATAATTCACTCCTACACACGGGATGAAAAAGTGTAAATGGTTCAGAGTGCGCCATCTGTAGGATTATGAACTGACGTTTTACCTTCAAGTTGGTACATCACAAAGAATAATCCTAATTTTGGAAAATCTTCAACAAGGCAGTATTCACTTGGGCTGTAGCTATCAAATATTTTAGTAACCGAGTATTCAAACAAAATTAAACTTTTGTTTAATTAAACAGCATTGTAAAATAATAGGAGAAACAATTTTTCTTTTTAGAAAAATTAACTTTTGTTTTTTAAATGCATAGAGCATTTTAGCAAAAATAAACATTGTTCACAATACAAGGAATGGCTTAAGTTGGGGTAGATGAATTAAGTGCATTACAGTGCCATACATTCTGCATCTGAGCAAATGCTTTAAAATGAGAAACAAAACAAAAGGTATTTCAAATGAAAAGTATCAAAAAAAAACTAAGGCACAGTTTCAAAATTTTAAAAAGGTTTACTGGCGGCTTGCATCCGGAAGCGCGGCGTGTCGCGCCAAACAAACTGTTTGCTTTAAAATGTAAGCTTTTAAAATCGATTAAAAGAATCTTTGAGGCAGAAGATTTTGCCTCGATCATTTTTTTGTAATCGAATTACTCGAGGAATCGTTTCAGCCCTAGTGTTCAGTCCAATATAGTGGAAGACAGCTGAGTCAAAATTGCGATTTAAAATTTGCGATTTAAAAGTGCAGAAACACTGCGTAAGATTAATTTCATTAGATGCTTTTATGGTTGTTTTTGCATAGGAAAAAGGCGACAGATTTAAGTGCTTTACGTTGTATATTCGTGTCAAAGGCGTACAAGACTCGCTGTCTGATTTAAGAACCGATCCGACTTACGAACGTGCTCCTGGGAATAATGAAATACTACACACTTATGGGGTTCAGTAGCACAACAAAATGCCGGTAAATAAAAGTACAGATATTTGCTGTGCTTCTAAATGGAGTAAAAGAAAAAAATCATTTAATAACAAGTAAATTAGATACGTGAAATATGTATTAAACTGTAATAAAATGCATACTCGGTTACCCCTCACCTCTACCAATGGCCGACCCTGCACTCTGCAATATCTAATAAAAAGAATTTATGATGAATTGTGCTGTCTTTCTGTTCACTTCTCTTTGCTTTTCTAAAAAAGACCTGACTTTCTTCTTAGAGAAAGTATAGAAAGCATCACCAGATGGAGAGTTGAGGAGTTCTGACATTAATTGCAGTGATTGGTCAGGTGATGGATGCAGAGTCGGAGGGGGAGGTCTGAGCGACTGCACTATCGACTCCTCGAGTAATATTATTTCTCACGCCAGTATTCTGTTTATAGATGATTGGCTCGAACCGTAAGACGGAAGGCGGCAAGCTAAGGACATGTCACATCGCTAAAACGACTGTTCAGAGTGTCGATTGACTTGTAAATTTGGGTTTAGTCCAATCCTAACACACAAGCTACACAAAGTTATCGTTTCTCCGGATAACTTTTTTCTAAATTATTCCTTCATACTTTATAGAGATTTATTTACCCAGCATTGTCGAACCCGTCAGAGCATGAGGCACCGCTTTCATTACCCGCATGAGGGGAGTACACTGGAAGTAAACACACAGCTCAGGAAATAGCTCAGGCTGGTTTCATTATCCTGTAATGCAGCGTGACACGATGTCGATTCCCGAGCCTTGTAGAACGTCTGCCGTTCCTCTCGTGCTTTATATGTTTAAAGACCCGCTGTTTCTCTCTCTGCAGGTAGTGCTGAAGATTATTAAACACTACCAGGAGGAAGGCCAGGGCAGCGAGGTGGTGCAGGGCGTTCTGCTGGGCCTGGTGGTGGACGACAGGCTGGAGATCACCAACTGCTTCCCGTTTCCTCAGCACACCGAGGACGATGCTGATTTTGATGAAGGTGAGTGGAGGAGAGGGGAAAATTCTCCAGGAGCATAAACTAAACTAAGACACGACATGCATCATTTTATTTTAACATAAGAAATGTTGGTGTATAATATCAAGAGATCTAGTCAGTTGAAGATGTTGTCATTGAAGTCACAGAAGACTTGGTGTTTATTTAAATTTTTTTGTTTTATGAACTTTAAAAAAAAAAAAGTTTTAAAGTAATTTAAACAAATATTGATGGCTATACTTCAGCATACAAATTTAATCTGTTAAGGCGAATTCCTACGGTGAAATATGTAGAAAATTATTTAAATGCAGATACTCCGTTGCAGCCATCCGAAAACATTACCAATTTTTAACACCGTCATATTTTGGCATATGAAACGAAACCTTTAGAAAGTACATGTAAATGAATTGAAATATGAAATGAATAGACATTAAACCTCACTTAATTTAATACTTGACGGAGTTCCGAGTAAACTGGATTGCAGCCTAACTTCGAGAGAAGAGGTGATGAACGTCCTGGTGCGGAAACGGGTGTTTAAGATCTTCAGTAATGTGGCGACAGAAAGAAACTTAGAGATTTCACAACATAAAATATAATTATGATTACTTTAAAATGTGTGAAATTATTTTAGACCTTTTTTATTTAACTGATGGTTACACATTATCAATGAATAAATTATTAATGGTTAATTATTGATTATAAAAAAAAATAAAAAATTCATGTGTTCCTTGTTCTATACACATACCCAACATGGATACGTTTTCTTTTCTAAATGTAAATTTTATTTGTTTCTTGTGGCACAACCCCAAAAAATTGTGTATGAGACAAACTAATAAAGCCCAAATACTTGACCAATACAAAAACAGTACATTACTACTATAAATACTACTACTAAAGTCTTTCTAAAAAAAGAAAAATTAATTCTTCTGTTGTCTGCTCTTGGAGTTTGGACAGTAATAGATCTGTTACATTTACTTAAGTAACTTTTTGAAAAAAATTGACATCTGAGTAGGTTTACCGCACCATCCTTTTTTCTTTTTCTTTTTTTTTTTTTTTTTTTAACCACATGACCATTGTTGCTACATGGTCGGGGGGGGGTTGTCTTCAGCAGTGGTAGACAGTGAAGCAAATATGTCGCGGTTAGTTAAGCTGTTTTATTTAATATTGTAATCTTATTTTCTTTTGTTGCAGGGCAACTGAATATACAGTATCTTAAATAGGAAATAGTCGACACTGTTCAAACATACATATGTTACATACAGGAGGTATTTATTTCAAAAGCTTTATATTGTGAAAAAAGGAGATTAGGAAACTTTATTCCATAATTTGCCATTTTGTAAAGATAAAGTTTTCATTTAGAGTGGAACCATGGAACCAAAGTGCAGGTTAATTTTTTAGTCAAGTCAAGTCAATTTTATTTATATAGCGCTTTTAACAATTGACATTGTCGCAAAGCAGCTTTACACAATAAAAAGAAGTAAGTATTTCTACTTTATATATTGTATTAATTATTTTATGTATTTTTGGGCTGTGGAACGAATAATTTGAGTTTTCATTATTTCTTATGGGAGAATTCATTTTGGTTTTTGAGCGTTTTTGAATGAGGTCACTTCTGTAACGAATTATGCTCGTAATCCAAGGTTCTGCTGTATTTTATGATTTGGAAATGTTCCTTTTTTTTTTTTTAAAGAATCATATTACTCAGTACTTCAGTATCTTTTCACTGAATACTTTTTTACTCCTACTTGAATATTTTCGATGACTACTAATTGAGTATTATTTTGAAGTACAGCTACTCTTCTTGAGTACTTTATTTATTTTTGGCTACACTACCCACCTCTGTCTGTAAGCTACTGAGAAATATTGTGCAAAAAATTGAGTTCTTACATTTCTAATTGCTAAACATTTGGTGATGAGTAATGATTAAAATCCCTGTTTGTTAATCAAATTATACACGTATAACTATAAATCAAATTACAAAAAAAGAAAAGATAAATACTCGATCTGTTTGTTGTATGGTGTATAGATCATGTTACTAGAATGCAGTAATTAATAGAACGGAATAGCAACAATAAAGACAAAGTCGCCTTGGCTTGTTTGTATTACAGAGAGCTTCTCTGTCCAGGGTCCTATTTAATCCTGTGTGTGACACCAGTAAGACTTTTTTTAAATTTAGTTAATTTATTTATTTTTTTTGCGCTGTAGATGTTCGAGGCCGCTTCAGACAAAAGTATCTGACTTCAGCAAATCAAAGCTGTATTATTCTGCGTCGCCCTCAGCAACAGTTATGTCCTTGCAGTCTTGAACATCTTTTCAGTTAGATAGAAGCCAGTGATTTTATAAAAAAAAAAATAAAAAAAAAATGCCTCAGCATTAATGGAGCACAGTTCTGAAAGGAAAATCAGATTCAGCTTTAAGTGGATCTTACCAAGTGTCGGCACAAAGTGTGACTTTCTAGGCTACTCCTACCCCCCCTTATCTTTTCCACACACAAAATGGACTAGGTTGGCATCATGCGTTCTCCGAGCTGCAGGTGAAAAGTGGACCTCATAATCTGAGAGTTATAGAGACAAAAGTGTGGGACCAAGGCAAGGACCGAGACAGATTAGGACACTTTGTAATCTGAGCACACACACCGGTGGAGTGGGAACACTGATTCCTTGTTGGCCTTATGAAAAAATAACTTAAAGGGTTTCAAAATCTTTTTGGAATCTTGACACATGGCAGAGGGATAGGAAAGCGCTGTACCTTCAGGTATTAATGAAGGAGTACAAAAGTCACCCAATTGCATTTAGGGAAATGTGTAGTATCAGTAACAAGAGTTTCCTCTCGGGACTTGAACTCACAATGTGCGCATGATGGCTAAACCTTTTCTGTTCCTTAGGTGACATGCTTTTATTCTACTCACTTCTCCACTTCGCTCTGAATGCATTAACTTGAGTGAATAAGAGAATGAGTAACTTGAGGTTCTGGTTTTTAGTTCCAGTAAATTGGAAATCTAAATGGTAAGGCATACATGGGCATCATGATCAGCCATAACATTAAAACAATATAACCAACACCGACCATCAGTAAATCGGCATCGGCACCCAAGGCTCATTTACGCCTGAGGCGAACCATCTGGTCCAGTTCCACAGAGAAAAACCAATGTAGCACAAATTATGCAATGATGGAAATGTATCAGAACACTCAGGGCATCATGGCTTTCTGTGTATGGGGATTAACAGGAAAGGAGTTCAACTGGGCTTCAAATTCACCAGACCCCAAGCTGATCCCAAAAATTATGGCAATACTCGCAGAGGTGTTTAATGAAAAAGTGATAGTTTATTTGAGAGGTGTAAGAGTCCCAGTGGAAAAAACCAAAGCTATATACAAAGTAACAAACAGTATACAAAACCAAAAAAAACAAACACAACTATATCTACACACAAAGTATTTGAATATTGCTCACGGCACCACAGTTGCACGCTCGCTCGCCAGGTAAACTGACCCTGCATACTGGTTTGGGGCTTCCTTTTATGGTTCAAACCCCGCCCCCTCAGAACAAACCAAGTGAAATACATTGAAAAGGGAAGTATGAAATGTTAAGTGTGTGCATCTTCTTAAACACACACATAAAATACATATATTCCCGCATCCACTTCATGCTCCTTTGTTTAATTACTCTAAACAAGCTAAACATATACACAAATAACGGAACGAAACATTACACATTAAACACAAACTCGTACTTCCCCCTTACAACAAACAATGGACGAGTCGGCCTCCGGATGCCCTGCGCCGGCGCGCCGCAACTCTGGCACTATATCGCCAGGCGGCGCTCGGATTGGCCGGCCGATGGTCTGAAAGCAACGCGAAAGACCGACTAAGCAGACGCTAACAAACACTGAACACCGGTAAATACACAAACACTATAAAACACAAGACAAAACCAAAGGGAAAGACGACAAACGGCTTTAAATGTGTGTGGGAATGAATGTGTTATGCACAGCGTGGACTACTGTCGGGGGAATGGAAATGGAGTGGATATATTTGCGTGTATGTGAACCAGTATTCAAATGGCATGCGTGTGCACCCGCATCACCACAGCCTGGGGATTACGGAGGAGTGAGGTAAGGCGTGGTGTGTGCGCGCTGTGCAAACCTTACAGGTCACTTTGTGACAATCCGTTAAAATTAATTGCGGAGCGAATTAAACAAGGAACTGAAAACATGCTTGCTGCAAGGACATCGCGAGTCCCGTCTCAAGGAAACCGGTGTCTTATCATTTACAAAGTCATTATTGTGCTGTAAGGCGTTGTGATGCGAACAAGATGAAAATGATGCACATGCCAACAGTCAGTGTGAAATTGGTTAATTAGCATCGTTCGAAGCATTGTTCGGAATGACACTATGAATGAATCTAGTACTATCCGGGTTCTTCCTGTTTAGAAATGTACCGTAGCTTTTGGGGTTTGCTTCGTGCTCTTGTGTCTATCAAAGGATCCTGGATGTGTCATGAATTGTAGTTCTTTTTTTGGCTGTTTGAAATTTGCTAGAAAGTGCTTTAGCAGCAAAGCTGTTTGAACCCTGCTACGAGTCCAATTGTGGTCCAGCCACTCCACATTTTGAGCCTTCTAAACCAAGTCATTTTCAAGGCTGCATGTCAAGGTTATTGTGCAGTCTTGGGGGGGCAAACGGGCTCTTCTTGAGAAGAATTCTTAACCCAGCTGGAGTTAAGACTGAGAGAAAGAGAAGGGAAAGGCTCCTGCTGCCTTTATTTACATCTTTCAGCAATTTGTTGTCTCTCTAACAGTTTGTGGATTCCGGTCTCGGAGCCCCGCTGCTCTTGAACAGTCTAGCGTCTCGTCTCGTTCAGCACCGCAGCACATCTCGTTCGGCTTCTCACCTATTTACCCGAGGCCCTTACGATTCCGAAGCACTTTCGTTACAGCAAGGAAAGCCCCCTTCTAAACTTTAGAAAGCGGGCCTCGCTGGTGAAGAAACCCTTCAGACCTGATTCATAACAACACAAGAGTCTCGTATTTTATATCCTGTGCTCAAGTCGAGATAATCGCCCTCGTTCTTTTGCATAAACGCTCATTACTATTTCATGCACACTCGGGCATTGACCCGTCATAGCAGCTTGGCATACGCTCTCGGTTAAATTGGCGTTGGAAACGAGCTTCTGGAGTCGCAGTACGAGTCAAAAATGCTTCTGCCAGCTCAATTAGAGACGTTTGCCACCATGGCCCTGCAACATTATAAACCACGCTTTCCTGCGGTTCAGAGATTGGGATAGGAATGAGTGTGGGCAATATGAGATCATATAAAACAAAACCAAAAAAAAACTTGACTTATTTTATCCAGAAAGCCACAGCAAGATGGTAAACCACCAATTTTCATAAGCAGAGTTAATCAGAGTTCTGTGTAATCTGTTCGTTCATTGCCCCAACCCACCACCACCAAGTTACATTTCACTTTTTCCTATTTCTAAGATTTTCCCTGATTAGTTTATGTAATTGGAAAGTTTGTAACGTCTGTATCCCATCATAATAACATAATCAGAAGTAGCAGATTCCATCATGTTTAAGTTGTTCACTGGGTGGCACACTTGCACCCACCCACAGCTAAAAGATCCTCAGTCTCTGAGTTTTGCAAGTGCTCTCCCTGTATGCCTAGTATTTCATTTACACTATCCTGTAATCGGCTGGCAACACATTATTGAAAAGTGCAATGATGGAAGAAATAAAGTGTAGGAAAAATATAAAAATCATGAATGGAGATGACTGACTGCTTCCGAATGGCGCATGGTGCTTACCCCATCATTTGGAGATTGCTAGTTCGATTCCCGGGTGATGATTAAACCTGCCGCCACCGGGGCTCTATAGAGATCAGATTGGCCAAGCCCCCTCTCAGAGGGTCGGTAATTCCCCTATCTCACCAACGCGATTTCGCTCGGTGGCCGTAAGTACGGTTCATCCTGATTTACCGCGGGTTTTGGCGCTATGATTGCGTTTCCGTCTTTATACGCGAAAATGAAATGCATTTAATTTTTTTGGCGGCCCTCGCGGATGCTTGCGGACCTTGCAGAATTTCCAGCGACTCAGGTCTTACTTGTCTGTTATTGAATCTAATTTTATACAATCTACAGGAAAGTTGTATTTGTCAAGCTCTAAACTGTTCCCAATTACTAAACAAGCACAGGCTGCTTTGTTTTAAGTTGACGTAATGATGCTTGCCAATTAATACAGTTGTCAATTAATGATATGATATTCCTCCTCTTGTTTCATTACTTAATTTACATTTGTTAGATATAGTTTAATAAATAATGCTGCATAAGGCTTCGAGTAGACCCTGTGATCGGTATCGGCTGATCACCTGTGATCAACCCCAAAAATCCTGATCCGGAGCACCCCTAATAAAATAAGTCAGCTGACGACCTGAATGACCAGGTCCTCTATGGGTTTTTTATTTTTATTTTTATTTTTTTCTTCTCTGATGGCTCGGAAATATTCCAGGATGCAAATTGAGTGTTTCTGTGAGCATGAGATCTTCATCTTTCGCCTTTTTTTTTTTTTTTTTCTAATTTAGGCGGTTTACGTAAACGTCTGATGTCAAGGTGACCTAAAAAGTATAAAAGTAAATTGCTCAAACCCTTTAACTTTGCTTTTGAGTTTTGTAATACGTTCCTTGAAATGTTTTGTTTTAGATCTTTGAATTCACGAGAAATCATCTGGGCTTTAGGAAACGCAGCCTGCACTCAAGCAGACGTCAGTTGTTACTTTTGATTTCTGCATCACCTTTTGGTATGGTAAAGTTCATGGTAGTGAAATACGGCAGCCTTGACTACTCGTCTTATCGTTTTTTTTTTTTTTTTTTTTGTCCCCACATTCCCTGGCCTTGTCTGCCATTCCCATGTTTACCACCTGCCAGCTTTCCGATGATCACTAAAGTAGAAAAATGTCATTGTCAATAGGGCCAATAAAAAGCGTGAAGAATTGCGGTGTAATTCAGCTGAACTCCTGTATTGGACTTCAGTTTTTATTTATTTATTTTTTATCGAGCTCATCCCAAGAGTGGTGCCTCATCAGCTCCTGAACGGATGATGGGAAGAAAGGGCTTGTTAAGAGAGAGGAGGCGTGAGAGCGTGCTCTATTTGCTTGGGTTTTATGGTGTGTGAACATGCAGGTGTAGCCAGGGAGACAGGCCGCACCTCAGGCAGGAGAAGTGAGTAAAGCGACGGGGCATTATTAAAAATATAATTGGCCGAGGCCACGCTGCTCCTGAGGGAGAGAAAAAAAAACAGGAAATCATTGCGATGATGCAGTATGTGCTTTAGAGCTGTGCTTAGATTCGTTGCGTTAAGTTCATATTTATATTTTCATGTAGTCCAAAAGATGGCGGCACGCTGCTGTAAATCTCGGCATTCAAGCATGTAATGATTTGTAAAAATTTCGTATGATATTTTAGGTAATGCAGCAAAAACAGGCCGTGCCTGAATATAGGTCTTTAGTTAAATAAAAATAAAAAAATCATTCACCATTATAAATGTGCAGTAAGTCCCTGAGTTGCAAACATTCGAGTTACGAACTTTCACAGATGCGAACGGACCTCAGATTGCATGCGTGCGTTTTTTTTTTTTTTTTTGCATATTTTTTTGATTCACAGGTTTTGATTGTTTTTATAGGCAAAAATATTGGAAATTGGTCATATTTTTGGATTGCTAACTTTTTTTTTTTAATTGTAAAATTTGGCCTGCAATGTGAATTTTTTTTGCCTTAACTCACTTCCAGAACGAATTCAAATCTGTATGCTTTATCGTATTTTTTTTTTTTTCCCTGCATAATTTTTAGTACACAATCTAGTTCAGTAGGTGGCGGTGTTGCGCTAACCACTATAAACGTGAAGAAAAAATACTCTTATAAAACGCGAGTATTTTTGGAAGGTTCAAGTGGATTGTTTCTGAGAGTTTATTTGTAAGTTTAATTTATAAAGTGTAAATTGATTCTGAATAAACGCATCAATTTTAGTTAATTTAATTGACCCCCACTCCCAAGCTAATATGCTAGCATGTTAGCTACTCAGCTAAAGAAGTGTTTTGCTAATCCCCGATTTAAGATGAAGTTACTTTTCCAGGACAGCTTTTAATATAACTTGATTCTATGATTTATACCCAAACGTATAGAATCAAGAACCCTATCGAACCGTAGAATACGATACGCTGTATTGTTCTTTGGTATAAGAATTATATTTAATAATGCATTCAGGCAAAGCAGCATATTCTAAAGTAATTCTTCACTGTTCAATAGAGTATTATTATTCGAGTGGTGTGATTGATGTTTCTGTCAAGCACGTATTTAGGACCGGAGCAAATCCATATACAGCACACACTCGATGAACCTGGCTCCAGGCAAGATGGAGGACGTCTCGAGACTCTTATTAACACGCCGACTTTCTCAGACTCCCGTGCTTTGACATCTCCACCGGAGCTGCTGTAAAAAACCTGTACGAATGTCTGTAGGTGTACTTTGGATTATAGAAAACATGATAAAATTTTAATCGCTGTTGATTAACGAGATGTTTAACGATATGGTTCTCCACCTCCCGTCGTTCGTGCTCTTTTGGCGTCCGTGTGCATTTAAGCCCGAGCTGTGCCTGGACGAATGATGGAGCCTGGTGAGTATTTAAACAGCCCTCGTAAGCGCCAAGAGAGGCCTTGAACTATATAAGCTGCAAAAAAAATAAGCTATAAACTCGAACCATAATGAGCGAACAGATCGTCTCCACCCTCAGCCGTCGCTTGGAAACCGCCACATTTATTAATGCCCTTCGGAACGGCGAACCGGAGCCCGTCGAGTCTTCTCCTTCACCTCGTATCTTTCCCAGAGCAAGCGCTTTCATTTTGATGGAGTTGCAGCTGACCCGTGGAGACTGTGGCCTGTGGGGGCGTCGGGCTAGAGGGGGGGAAAACGACCAACCGAGGCAGCGGAGTTTATCTGACTCGATAGGAGGCGTATACTCTGCTAACAGGCACAATGGAGGAAAAAAGTTCAGGCAACATCTAGGCCTCGTCATAAGTTTCGACTAGACCCATGGGCTCGTATTGCAGACAGATAATTAATTAAAAAAATATTCATCTAGTTAGAAGAAAAACTCTATGTGTGTGTGCAGCTAAGTTCAGTTAACACTCTGAATTCCTATGTACTTTTATATGCGAAAAATCTCTGGTTAGTCATACTATCTCTAAGGTTTTATAACATCAATACAAGACATTTCTGTGTTTTACATTGAGCTACACAGAAGGGTGATACTATGGATCGAGTATTTTATAAAGATGGAGGGACGATCGATTCAGTGATGTTTCTTCCATGTGGCAATTCAAGCACAGCAATACCTCAGCATACGGACTTGTTCGTTTTTTTTTTTTTTTTTTTCCCTTCACATTTTTGCAACATTTATTGAAGACATGGCAACATTACCAAAGGCACTCCCTTTTAGTCTTGCCTGTGTTCAATTATTTCAATGTGTATACAACACAATGTATTTGCTATAGTAACTTTTTAAAATTATGTTTCTTCATTTTAACATGCATTCTTACACATTAATTTTGAGAACCATTTTTAGTCCGTCAGTCTTTAATGGTTTTGTAATCCTTAACTTTTAAAAACCTGCAAAGTTGAGCAAGTTTAAAGTGACGTTAAATTTAGTTAAAGTATTATGTCAAATAGTAATTTACTAAAAAATCACAATTGAAGAAACTGTGGTGCTGTTCTAAACCATCAATAAGTTTAACAACTACAGATGATTCCTTTCATAGCAAGCATCTAGCAGCAAAATATTTGCATTTATCTTACTGTTAAAATAAAAGGGACATTTCACATGTCAGACCTACATTCACCAGTTCACTCGCTTTCTGTCTGCCTGCAGTTAAGGTATTTAATTTTCCTGTACCATGGATGTGATTTGTCCATATACGTATGACTACCTGGTTGGTATCTCTACACGAGGTAAGTCTTTTTACCGGTGTCGTGCAGTAACAAATTCGTCTAATAACACCTGAGGTCACGTCTCCTGATTGGTTGAAAAAAAAAAAAAAAGCCTTGTTTTGAAGTCTTGCTCTGAAGTCTTGGCAAAGTCGTGAAAAAGTCATGGAAATGTATTGATCAAAAAGCATGTGAACTCTAGCAAGTCTGAAGCTGAAAATAGGTCAAGATCAGAGAGAATATCAAGTTTCACCTGATAACCAGAACTCGAAAAATTTAAGGAAAGGAAATCCCTACTGAATCCGTCAACAGACTGTTTTACTTGAGAAATGCACGAGTCGCAGCTCCATGTTAAAAATATCAAATGTAGGATTATTATTAGATTTATTATAATATTGGATATATTAGTCATGTATTGTATAGATTGTAATTTAAAATCATATATTACATATTGTATAAGATGTACAGGATTATTATATATAACATTATGTTGGATTATATGAAATGTCATGCTAGATTTACAACATACTACAGTGGAACCTCGGATTATGAGTAACGCGGTTTACGAGTGTTCCGCAAGACAAGCAAAGATTTTTAATAAATTTTGACTTGAAACAAGCAAGTCTTGGTTTACGAGTGCCAAATATCATTTGTCATGCATGCGCTCTTGTTTTGACAGAGCGTCACGTGATCACAACTGAGTCAATGTTCTTTCTCTTGCGCTGCAAAATTGTGGGTGATCGTCTCCCCTGCAGAGGCTTAGTGCTGGTCTCTCACTGGTATAATCAACGTCTCCTTCTGTTTCAGCGTGTCTGTGTGCACGTGCATAATTTGACACCGATGCACACACACTCTCGCCTTTACACCCCGCTCCCCGGCTTCACACGCTCTCTGCTTTACACAGAAAACTGTCCCGATTCTTTTCAAAGTACAGTGCTGGTTAATTTTTTTTACAACTTTATTTTGTTGTTGTTTTTTTACTTTTTTTGTGTTTGTTTTTTAACGGTTTCCATTATGTGCGTGTTTGTTGTGAAACTTTAAAAGCGAGCAGGGAGGAGTAGTTTTACTGTGTAAGACAAGGCGAGGTAAGGGGCTAATTACACACACGCATGCACAAAAGGAAACTTTTTTTTTTTTTTTTTTAAAGGTAAAGTGCAGGTTAATTTTTTTAAAAATTTATTTTGTATTAATTTGTGTTTTGGGGCTGTGGAACGAATAAATTGAGTTTTTTCATTATTTCTTATGGGGAAAATACTATTTGATTTGAGTTTTGTAATGTGAGCACAATTTACGCTCGTAATCCAAGGTTCAACTGTACAAATGTAAATATTACAATAGATACGTTTATTAGATGTCCATTGAGTTGTATCATTTAACACTTAATATTGTAATATTAGATTCTGTTGGAGATCTATTAGATTTGTACTGTACATGTAAATTAAAATGTGGAAAAAAAGCCAATAGATCAGAGTTTTGCTTCAGTTATTTATTTATTTTTTTTTATAGCAAAATTCTTCTAGAAAACTTTGCTTAATAATCTTGCCTTGGATTTGCTGTAATCCTATAATAAATTTTAGATAATTTTACTTGATTCAAGATATTTTCACTTCCTTAGATCTCATGTTTGCAGCGAACCTGCACAGATCTCTCCTCTTATGTCACTCTTCTTGTCCCTTGCCTCCTTTTCTCCGTTATCTCCTCCTCATGCAGTCAAGTCAGGTTAGAAGATTGAATAGCTGATATTCAATCTGTGTGCTTCTTGGTTCTTTAATATTGTGAGCAGAAATATCGGCTCTAAATATTTTAAAGATCCGTTTCGCGTCTGCATCATGCTCGCAGTGACGACGCAAAAGACCTTTTTTACTTTCTCGGCTCAGGGAAAAACGTGTCACTTCTCGATGTCGGAGCTCTGATGACAGAAATCAGTTCAGCAGTCATTGAAATCTGTCATGAAGAAAAGTTGCAAATCAAAGCCATACAAATTGTACAGTAACTGTTGTATTCACCAAAAGTTAAAGGTCTTGGGATGAGAAAGACGTGACAGATGTCATACAAAGCTAGTCTCATGATGTCTCGTTCAACGTTCCAGCACTTTTTACTGTAATCCACGGTGTTTTGTTGCCGTTCACGCTTGATCAGGCAGAAAACCGACGCACTTGTGTTTACTTTCAGCTTTGAGTGTTGAACGGATTTTATTCCCCCCCACACTTTGGAAAAACGTAGTCCTATTTAGAAATGCCTTTAACAGAAGAAGCATGTGAAGTTCTGCATAAATTTTTAAAACATTTTTTACTTTCAGAACCTCTGTCCCAGAAATTCAATTAGAAGTGCATTTTAAGGAAGCTAGGGTTTTTTTTTTGTTTTTGTTTTTTTGGTTCCCTCTGTACAGGGACACATTGAACCTATTCTCCGTAGTAATCAAATATGCTGCAGATGAAGCGAATAGGGACAACTGAGCGTTCGCTAAAGCTTGTTGTACAAGCTTTTTAAATTTTTTTTTTTACATTTTTTTATTTATTTAAATGTTTGTTCTCATGAATGTTTTCAGTGTTTTGAAAGTCAAAAATGATCTGCACTGTAGAATATATTAACATTCAGAAAAAAGATGAATACATTACTTTCCTACATATTTCCTACATAATCTTTGCTATTCAATACACCTTGTCCGTCTGTCGACAAGCTCTCGTATTCCCTCACTAAAATATTTTATGCTGAGCTGCGAGCCACGAATGCACTGCTGTCTTCACTTCTTCGTCAGAAGTGGAACTTCGTCCTCGTATGGCTGCTTTCGGGGGACCAAACAGGTGAAGAGTGAGATCAGGACTATAGTGAGGACGCTTCAACACCTGTGGTGCAGCCAATAGAAGGTTTCACATAAACTGAGCGCGGATAATTTTTTACTTTAGTGACTGGTGTGACTTTTTTTTGTCTCAAGATACAGATTTCTAATTTTTTTTTGTATTTTTGTCTGTCACAGGAAAAGCACATTGTCCACCGCTGATCTTTTTCAAATTACGCACTTAAGGGATATCTTGGATAAAATATCACTCCATTAGAAGTTGAATGAAAAATACATTCTTTCAAATGTACCCGAGTGTCGAATGATGAGCATGTATTATCTCACAGTAGCTTCAAAATCATAAAGGGAGAGAAAAATATTTTTCCCCGAGTCATGTTAACTTGGATGTCTTTCCTGTTGGGTCGAAACGTTTCTCTGCTCGTCAGTCTGAGGACAGGATTCCATTCATTTGTAACTTCCAGGGACATGGATCCTCTCCTGCCTGAATGGTCTCATTAGGGGAACGGTGGAGAAGGTGAGAGTAGAAGAGTCATTAGAGTGTAGGGAAGAGAGTTGTTAAACCAGTAATGGATGGAGATTAGGGAGAGTCGTTAAAATGTAACGACCAGAGAACGTATGAGTACCGGGAGCCCTTAGGTATGGCTTTCCTGGTGGATCTGTGAAAGTCTCAATCTTCCTGAAGATGAATGAAAGGAAGACATAAAAAAATAGGAAAAAAAAAAATAGGATGTGCTCAAGACCCTCCACCTGTGCTGAGGGAAAGATTTTTCACAAGCTAACGTGACTGAACTTTCAGATAATCACACCTGGATGACGGAGGGTCTTTAAGGAAATGTCAATGAGGATTTCTGAATCCCTTGTGAGCATTTTTTCTTTTTCCATTATGAAAACTTTTATGAATCTAAATTTGACATTTGCGCTAAATAAGGCCGTTGGTGGTCAGCGGTGGAGGTGCTGGTTTCAGTTTGGTCGCTTGCAGCCATGGCCGCTTCGATTTTAAACACCTGGACACCCTGATCGGGTGTGTCAGGGTGGGAAGGCAAACAATCTTGCCCCATCAGTTATAGAAATGGGAATCACCAGTCACCGTCCGATACGGAATCACGATACCTAGGTGTCGATTTGATTAGTATTGCGATTTTATTAGTACAGTGGAACCTCGGATTGCGAGTAACGTGGTTTACGTGTGTTCCGCAAACCAAGCAAATATTTTTAATACATTTTTATTCGTAAACCGAGCAAGTATTAGTTTACGAGCGCCGAGTACCATGTATCACGCATGCGACTCTTATTTTGACACCGAGCGTCACTCTCAGC
Source organism: Clarias fuscus (assembly GCA_030347435.1). Classification (NCBI taxonomy): domain Eukaryota; kingdom Metazoa; phylum Chordata; class Actinopteri; order Siluriformes; family Clariidae; genus Clarias; species Clarias fuscus. Next base: position 32,800,353 of record CM059215.1, on the reverse strand, counting down.
CCTCCCCAAAGTGATCGGTCAGTGCTGATCAAGCTAAAAAAAAAAAAACAGCCAGTTCTAGTTACTGGCTGAACAACCAGAGGGTCTCTATTATAAGCGTAATAAATCATTGATTTTGGAGTCGATGTCGCTATACATGAAAGATTCGTATTCGAATTAGGTGGAATAGCCGGCAGACGGTTGTTTGCTACTCCTGTATCAGTTTTCAAGAATAAAATGACACGTGTTTAATATGCCAAGTTTAATTTGAACGTGCAAAAGTAGCTGAGTAAAAAGACAGTTAGCAATACTTGGTTGACATACAAAGTTTTTAAAACAATATTTTAGTAATTGTTTTAAAATCAATTAGGTACAATAGAGTGACAACAAAACATTCTATTTCTTTTGTATACTGCGCGTCCTGTAAGCTGTGCATTATCAGGAAATTGTGCCATAAGAATCGGACGCTGTGTGCGCATTACTATGACCAAATGTGACTAACATCTGCTAGTTGCTCCCTACATGACTAACTGGTCCCATATGTTTGAATCCATGAATCACTGAAAAACTTATGACGATGGTCTTTGGTTGTAAAGGAGCTTATGGGTTTGAATGGGCCATAGTTTTAGTCTAGCATTGTATATGATGTTTTTATGAAATGTTATTGCGGAAGCGGTGGTTAGGACTGTTGCTTTGCACCTTTGGGGTCAGGGCTTCGAGTCTTGCGTCTGGTCTCTGTGTGTATGGAGGCTGATTGTGGACTGGAGGAGAAAACCGGAGCACCCTAGGAAAATCAGACGGCAAGGTAGAACAGATCGATTGGTGTTCGCAGATTACCCATAGTGTATGATTGGGGGGTGTGGCTCCCAGTCCATGGTTTATAGGGGACGCCAAAGCTGTATTTGACCTCACTTGCTGCATTTGGGTTTGAGGAGATCTACCATGAGTTGAGGACCCATTTTCTTTAATCGGATGAATTATGACTTCAAGTAGAACGCAGCACAAGCTGCATTAAAGCCCTAAATATTGACAAATAAGCAATGAGCTTGAAAATGAACATGTTTTGGGGAGAAATCTCTATTTGGCCCATCATTAAAAAGGTTTTCTGGTACTGTGCGTGTTGTGATACTGTTGTTTTATACACACATGTAGACAGTCTTCATATATAGGGAACAGAGACAATGATTTCTACCAAAACAAACTTTAAAGAACTTGTTCTACAAGATGAAACCAGAAAAACTTTGCAATTTCTAGCAAAAGTGCACCTAAAGAACCTTTATAATGTGATGTATTTATCTATCCTTTTAAATTTAATTTTTTTCCTTCTTTATATCCCTTACATTATATCTAACTTAAACATTCAAGCAATTTGTGTGAACCAATATAATTATGTATCTGATATGAAATAGCCTGTGAAGTTGATGTATAGCAAAAAACACTAATACAAACAAATGTAGGGAACAGTTAAAAAAAAAAAAAAAAAAAACCTGGAAAGTTTGTCATAAATAGATGAGACTGCGTATTTACAAAGAGGTGTCGGTTACATAGAAGCTATTTTGTGAACAATGTTCTATTCTGTAAAAATCAAAGTCTTTGGACCCTTCTGAAGTGTATGGATATTTCCAGGACGATATGTGGAAACAATGTGATATTGTGTAAAAAAAAAAAAAAAAAAAAAAAAAAATTCAATGGAGACTAATATTCAGATATATTCAGCATGACCTTGTCAACAGTGTACAATCCTAGCAAGTCGAAGCCTCGTGCACGCTGGCCAGGTCCGTTATAGCCGCATGTGTGCGAGAGAACATTGCGTCCCTGAATGTTAAGGTCAAATACACCTGTAATTGCAGTATGTTGCTTGGTCTTTACACTCATTTCTGTTAGATTAGATTAATTAGTTAGATTAAGTTCAGATTAAGATTAAATGAAGTTCAGCCTTCAGACTGGTCACTTGAACGTTACTGGACAGTGAAATTCTTTGATCACGTATCCCAGATTGTTGTTGGTAGGCTGGGGTCAGAGTGCAGGTTCAGCTATTACACGACGCCCCTGGAGCAGACAGATTTACTGTAACGCACTGAGCCACCACCGTCCCGCAGAATAGGGTATTAGTGCTGCGTTCACAGGGGAATTACAACACCACAATGTGGTCACAGAGGAGCATAAGGCCACATGCGAACCAACAGGTCCAATCCCAGGGGCCCATGATTCCAAAATCCTGCTCGACATGTGACTCGTCTGACCACCAGTTCCACCAGTAGCACTCTTTCCCCCTCCTCCGTCTCTCTTGAGCTTCCAGCCAGGATCTTTTTCATTAACCGGATTTATCAGCAGTAGTAATTACAGTACGCTCTTAAGCCTCGGGTGCTCGCGGCGTGGACTCGGCGGAAAACACGGCGCGTTATTGCCGCCGTTCGGTTTGCAAGAACTTAATTAGCACGTTTGTTGTTGGAGCTTAGGAAAAGGGGACGGGAGGCAGACAAACAAATGAGGTTCGCGCTGTGATGTCAGTCTGCTTTTATTAATGGCTTTGATTGACAGACGCAGCCTCTCACACTGCCGGTATCGGCTTGTACGTCTCTATAATGGTCGCCGGTGGTTTAAAAAAAAAAAAGTCACATGACATGAAATTGGATTTCGCTCCTCAGTCGTGCACTTCCACTCGAGTGCTTGAGAGAACGACAGAGATAATGGAGACATGAATGAATGTCTTGAAACGGTCAAAGTGGGTGGTGTTTGTTCTGATGCTGGGAATTAAACGAGGTTAAAAGCCATTGTATACTGCAACAGTTACGGCCATGCTCCAGAAGGTGGCAGTGTGGCACCATTGAGAAGATCGTCTTTATCTTCAGGGAGGGAGAGAGAGAGAGCACGAGAGGGAGAGAGACCTGAAGATGGGTGTGTGCTTTTTTTGATAAACACATAAGTATGTGTGTTAGTTAAAGCTGTCTGAAACGAGCCCAGACTCATATTTCCTTACTTGACAATTCGATTAGACATGGTGTAAATACTCTGTGATCATAATTAACACCGGATCAGTGTTGGGTTATTTAAATCCAGGCCGTTTGTTTCATTCGTGCTTCATTCGCAGACTCGGTCGAGACATCCTATGCTGGCAGATTTTTCCCCGATGATTGATTGATTTTTTTTTTTTTTTTTTTTGTGCTGGGGTTGAGAGAGAATAAACACCAGTTAGAGATGAGATGCCAAGGCAAAAAAAAAAACAATGGACATGCTCTGTCAAGTGCAGCTTAAAAGAAAAAAAAAAAGCTGCCCCCCTGATTTATGGGTCTTCCTCTGTCGTAAAAAGCTTGACTGCTGCATTCGTGTCTTATCGATTATTTAAATGCGAGGCTGCTCATCGTGAATGTCGCCACAAATTCAGCTTCCCAGAACCCAGACTCCAGGTTAACGGTCACCCGTAGTCAGGATCACTTCCGGACAATGGAAAGGCCCCTGGGGAACCGTCGGCAGTCAGGTCACCATGTATCTTCACCCACCGAGACAAATGGTGCCAAGTGGGAACATGCCGTTCTCAGAGACTGCGCACTGTAAAGCGCCTGCTTTTAAAAGCTGAGGAATTGCTCCTGCCATAGGCACAAGTCACTAAAGCTTCATCCTTAAAGACTGTACTGCTTTTCATAATTTGCATTCATATTTCCCCTTTCCGTTGTTGTCAGGGAACAGACGTTGCTGCCGTTCTAATGATCGTGGTGTGTATAAGCTATGCTCCAGTCTTACCCTTTTGTTCAGTGGATAATCACGGCTGTATGACTCGTACAAAAGAACTGTATCACAGACTATACTGCTCATACTGAACATCCTTTCAACACACTCAGTAGTGTTAGATTGTTATAGTATACAAAGATTCTTGGATGAATTTTTAGTCCCAGCTATCTTTCAAGGTCACTTTGATGTTGATTGGTTTCCTTTTAAAACTGACCTTATGATGTCTCGGAGTTTTTCCTCGGCGCCGTCACCTTTGACTCGAGTCTAAGGACGTTTTCACATTCGCAAGGGTTTGAGAACGTTTGAGAACACCGGTGTCTGGTTCATTTTGATCAGTGAGAACACAATCGTTCCACGCTCGGGACCCTGGCACAGATCGAACCGGATACGGAGAGAATCGTTCCCGAGAAGTGAAGTCAAGTAGCCTGACTCATCCTGGTGCCCCGCTTCTGGTTGAAGATGTCACATGGATGTCCCATGTGCCTCTTTGGGATGCGTCTGGGGACGGTTTCACTCAACTATGGAGACGGTTCTGGCCTCGACTGATCTTCACAGCTGTTTCTCTACGGACTTTGCTACAGTCGCTCGATAGTTCAGGACTGGAATTCCCTACAAGCCTTCAATAACTACCTGGACTCCATATTAACATCAACTGTTAAACTGAACTGCCTGCCACCTAACTCGCTGTATGAATGCAGATCAATTTCACACGAATGAGGATGGGTTCACTGTTGAGTCGAGTTCCGCTTAAGGTTTCTTCCTACTGCCATCTCGGAGTTTTCCCTTGCCACTGTCGCCCTTGGCCTACTCATCAGGGACTGTCTGACCATTTTGTTTCATACACATTGCATACAAACTTGTATAATTCTTTTGGTTGTGTAAAGATGTTTTGCGACAATGACAATTAAAAGCGCTATACAAATAAATCTGGTACACAGTACAAAAACAGTACACAGTGAAACAGGGTTCGTTTCCGTAGTACGTGCCAAAGTAACCTCCACATGAATGGCACGACCCAAAGTTTCCCATCAGAACGTTACCCAGAGCATCAAGCTCTCCTTCTTCCCATAATCCCCCCCCCCCCCCCCCCCCCCCCAAAAAAAAAAATTTCTCCCTTTCCTATTATAATGGCTTCCACTCTTTTGGGAATGCTTCCAGCTAGATCTTTTTGAGCATGGTTTGGCTTTAGGGATTTGTGCTCGTTCAGCCACAAAGGTATTACTGAGTGTCGGGCACTGGTGCCAGGCAAAGAAGCCCAGTGCACAGTCAGCATTTTAATTCATCTCGAACATGTTCAGCGAGATGAGGTCAGGGATCGGGCCACTCGAGTTCCTCGGATCCAAGATGTCTTCATGGAGCTCGCGTTTTCCAAAGGGGCATCGCCATGCTGGAGCAGTGAGGAGAAATTGTCGCTGCAGCATACAAAGACATTCTGTGCGTTTTCGACTTTGTGGCAATAATTCGGGAAAGAGACTTGGGAGAATAAGGCTGCCGTTCAAATGCTTTAGACTCCTCCCAGTAATGCATCAGTGTAGCCAATGGTAGACCTTGGCCATTACTTCAGAAACCCACATCAGCTTATTGAAGCGGACGGGTGTGGATGAAGGCAATGTTGAGAGATTCTCCACAGTCGTCCATATTTATGTTAGACTCAGCGCGGGGTGTTTAAAAATTTCACCTTAACTCGTACGCCGAGGTACCTCTGTTTATAAAATACATAATCGTAAACGCATTTTCCCATTTGAAATAATGTAATTGCAGAAAATCCTTTCCAGCCACCCAAAAATATTACCAATTTCCAGCACTATACCAAGGTGCCACTGTACTCTTACTCTGACTTCCTATTTTGAAGGAAAGACATCAACGTTAAGGTTTGAAAACTCTCGGCTGATAAATTCATCCAAGCATGTTATTTATTAAGTGTTTATAGAAGATGGGGAGGAATTATTAATAATGTTCTAAATCCGACTGAAATGCCGAGATGGTCGATCCAGATTGTGAAACATTTGCTAACGAGTTCGTGCCATCAGTGCAAACGGTTGCCAATAATGACCGAATGCCTCCGTCCATTTTATGTCAGTATTCATTGTGGGATGTCATTTAGATGATAAATTGTTCCAGCTCCCTGAGATCATTTTTACAGACATGTTACATTAGACATGTTGATTTTTATTTTTTATTTTTTTGTTCCACTGACATCTGTTTGTTGAAAGCACGCGTGGGAGTCTTTGTGCGAACATCATAGTTCAGGTCTTGGGGATATAGGACTCCGATGTTTTGGGCTGTGGATGCCATTAGAGTCTGTAATTAGATACAGGCTGTCTGGTGGGCCTTCTGACAGTATTTATCTCACCATTAGCAATGACGTTAACTTCACTTGATTAAGCTCCCTCCCATGTCATATGGGATGCTTTTGTTTAATATAATCGCTGTCTGTATGTCAGTTTGTCTGACACGCAGATCTCGCACTAGTAGGAAAATGATCTTTCCTTCTTGATTTCGGAATTTTTTGCTTTAGATCCAGAACGCGATGATTTTAAAGACTTTTGTTATTGGAATTTATTTCTCGTTCCTTTATTTTGCTGGTGATTAAACAAAATGATGTAAATCACGGCCTTCAAAATCCATTTTACGTACCACTCCACATGACGCTTATTACCAAATACACCATCAAAAAGCCAACGTCGAATTTTTGGACACGCCTTCAATTAGATTTCGATTTTTATTTCTTTCTACACTGTAAGACAATACTGAAGGTGTTTATCCAAAATGCACAACAATTTCCATTGAACAGTTGATATTGAGATGTAAAGCTTCATAACGAATCTAATCTGAAGTGCTGGTTGTTTAATTGGTGATTTCTGAGGCTGGTGACTCTAAATGAACTTCTCTGCAGCAGAGCCAAGTTTTGCTCTTGCTTTCCTGGGAAGATCTTCATGAGGGTCAGATTTTAAATGTCGTAAAAAAATAAATGGCCATCGGAATGGCATTAAAGTTTTTAAATGGCAAATACTGATGGAAGAAAACATATTTTCGTTTAATAATTGTTGGGATCAAGTAATTTCTATGCAAAAAGTTCAACATTTACACACATTTTTACTATCTAGAGAAAATTCCCATAATGTACAATAAAAAACGCTCTGTACATCATTTTTAGACTGTAATGAGGAACTTGTTTTACACTCGACATCTTTTGAAAGTTTTTAGCCAAGCATATACAATTTGTTTTAAAGTTCTTAGGAGAAAAAAGGATCTTAAACATCTTAACTAGTTTTAATTTTGAATAAAACTGATGGTTGCCATTAATATAGCAGTAATATAGAAGTTGACATGGCGAAAGAAAGAAACCAATTACCTAATGCCATGTTATTTCATATTCCCAAAACACGTTGTGGCCTGTGTGGGCCTGTTCAGTTCAATTCCACAAAAAAAACCCAATGCAGCACAAACTGCCAACATGTTAATGCTGGCTATAATACAAAGGAACCAGAATGTCCAGTGCACCACAACCTGCCAGTCACATGGCCTAGCAGCCAAAGTGCCCCGAGACGACTGATCTGGTCTCCAAACTCCCCAGATCCCACTCCGATGAGCACCCTTGGGGAGCGCCCGAAAAAACAAGTCAGATTAACAAAGGCCCCATCCACAACCCAGACTGCCAAAAGGATTTGCTCGCGAACTTCCTGCTGCCAGACACCACATCACAGCCCCAGAGACCCTGCGGAGCCATTCCCCAAGGGGCCAGAGCTGTCCTGGTGGCACAAACCTTTGTTACTATTTGGTGTGCATGTATATTTATGAATGGAAGCAGTAGGTAATGGGAATTAAATTTCCATTTCATTAAAAATGAATGCATTGAACGTTGAGGACGGCACTATTCATGCCATGGCACCATATTCAGGACACGCAAAGTTACCCAAAAGTATGAATGTTTCTGTATGGCTTTCAATAAAAAAGGCGTGTCCCCCGGAACTTTTTTGCATCTCCTGTGTCCGCACATTTTAACAAGTCAAACAACTTGACAAACCACAAAGCGGACTCGTATTGCAACATCGAACACAGCAAAAAGTCTCGCATCTATCAGGTCCTCTAGGCCGAGTTATTTTTCCCTGCACTAGACTATGATACCACTGGCATTCGTATGATAAATGCTGCACAGTCGAAGGTGGATCGGCAAGTGTGTGCCATCCTGGTCCTTTTTTTCTTTTCTTTTTCTTTCCATACCGATGTGTAGCATAATGAAAATTGCTTCAACACAGCTATTGTACGAGTTTATAAAGAGTAATACGGTGTTTAAAGAGATGATGGAATATTGCTGTACGTGATGGATTTTCTGTTTGGGTTGCACAAAAGTTCTATATTGGGTTTAAACTTACTCAGCTAAATGATTTTCTAGGATAACTTTCCACAGGGCTGTTGAATACACTCTTGCACCTGTTGGCCTTTTTTTTTACCCCCCAGTCATCATTCTCCACAGACGTTTTTTTTTTTTTTTTTTTTGGTACGATGGTGATGGTGCAACCGTGTGATTTTTTTATTTTTCCCCCGTCCCAAGTCAGCTAATGTTTTTGATACTTGATGTCATCATGAAAGTTGTGCAAAACGTCCAAGTGAAATAAACAGACGAATGATTTCATATTAGATGTGAAGGAATTAATGATGAGGTTTTCTCGTCCTTCACACTAAGTACCGTACACACAACACATTATTCAGATCCTGTCCTGTATTTCTTTCAGTTTTTATTAGTCCAGAAGACCTTTTTTTTTTTTTTTTTTTTTTTTTTGCAAAATGCTATATCCCCTTTTTTTTTCTTTTCCTTTTTCTCTACCCCAGTGACCTGACGGCACGAAATGCAAAGTTGTGAAGAAGAGCATGCCTAATGAGTGGATGCTCGAGAAACTGCCAGCACGTAGCTTTTTCCTTCCCTTTAGCATGTTGTGTGCAGCAATTCCCCCGTCATGTCTTGCGGCGCACATTGGAACCACAGTTAATCTCCTGTTAGATCAGATCACCCCGGGGCCATTCTTCTCGGATCCTTCCGCGACCAGATCTCAGAAATATTATCTTTGAAATGTTGTACTCGCTTGTCTTGTCTGCTCCATAACGACCAAATATTCCCCCCCCCCCCCCCCCCCTCCTCCACTCATCCCATTCACCTCCAGGCTGTTTGTCTTGCTGTTTTTTTTTTTTTTTTTTTTTTTTTGCTTATGCTTCCCTCCCCTCCTCTGCATGCTAGTCTAGGCCTGGAGGATGTCTCTGGGTTGGTAATGAGTGTCCACAATGCTGGTGTTCCTAAGTTGTCTCATTGTTCCAGGGTTGCCTCCAGCCCTGAGACGAGTCTATTCCAGGCCAGGGCTAGAGGAGCAAAGTGAACGTCTGTCCGCGGTTGTATATTAAAGGTGTATGGTTTGACGAATCATGAAATTCCCAAGGGTTGAATGACGGTTGTTTTTATTTTATTTTTTATATTTTCCCTATCGTGGAATAAAGAGACTGACACTTTTCCGAGCCCCTGCTTGCATATCAGTGTCTTGCATTAGCTCGGAATTATTCATTGATCCGTGTTTATCTCCTCGGGTTTGTTTTGAAGAGACGAGTGCCATCGGAGAAATTACTCCCGCTTTCCTCATAGGATTGCTGATTTAGATCAGATCAGCAGAAGTAGATCCCTGGTGTAAGCTTTTGTGTGCTGTATTTGTTGAAAAACTTTACCGCTCAGTATGCGTCCTGGCCCAGATTTCGGAGGCTCTTGTACACAAGCGTTCCCACACTGCTTTAATTGTCGTGGCACTTCTTGGAAAAAAAAAAGAGAAGGGGTTTTAGTCGAAGCCTGAGCTGCTGAGAGAGGCAGAGGTTGCGTGGCAGGATTGGGACACGAGCCTTCGAGTGCGTTTACGACATCTGTGTTTTGCGATAAACTAATCTGTGTGCAGCATGCACCGAGTGCGGCGGTCCCCATCGCTCACCCGAGTCGTTCGGTCGAGCGCTAAGGCAAGAGCAGTATGGAAGGCTGCCTAAAAGGATTTGTTTTGCACCCCGACGACAAAAAGGATGAAGGGACTAATGCCGCTAATGACCGGCTTCCAAGCCAATGCTACCTCCGCCTCCGCTGCTTCCGCTGCTCACAGCTAATCAGACAAAGGTGTTTTGAGCGAGGGGGGGGGGGGGGGGGGGGGGGGGGGGAAGGCTGGGAAATGAAAGTGGAGAGAAAAAAAAACAAAAAAACGCCATGATTCAGCATTCTTCCAGGAGATTTAGGATAAAGGTTGACGTTTAAAATAAATAAATAATTCCAAGCCCTGTGTTGGGAAGAGAAAAAGGACTGCCAGATTTTCTAATCAAGTCATGTCATAGCTGCATACGCCATGGATGTTTTGATGCTTTTCGTCTCTTGTGCCCAAGACAGCTCCTAGACAGATGTCTATAATCAGAAAGCTGTCTAGAGCCTGTTTTGTGAATAGCAAAGAGGAATCATCTTGCATCAGTATTATAGTACTGACGCACGTACAGATTGTAACCACCCTTAGAAGTTCTTCGATCCAGTGGTGGAAATCCTTCAAGATATAAAATAAAGCACTAACTGGCTAAAACTAGACTGGGTACTAGAGTTTTGTCTGACAGCATATCACATGGTGTGGGTGGGGAAAAAAGACTTGGAGCCCCCTCAAAGTGTGCTTGTTGATGCTCCAGTTGAAATCCTCTCAAATAATGCACTTTATTTCATATCCCAGAATTGTTTAGTCCTCCTTCAAATTCACCATTTCAGGGACTGCAGAGCAAGGCCCTTCCAGAGAACGGCCAACGGAGTTGACCAAGCCGGAGTGTGCATCTTGTATGATGCCACGATTGGGGAAAGTATTTGGCCACTACAAAAATGGAAAAACATTGGAGACCCATCTGAAATATCTTTTGTTCCTACATTTATCTTCTATACTATATAGAGGGTCGTGGGAGCCTGGAGCCTATCCCTGGAGACTTATGGCAAGAGGCGGGGTACACCCTGGACAGGGTGCCAATCCAACACTAGAGACGATGTGGGAATACCAGTTATCCTCATCTGCATGTCTTTGGACTATTGGGAGGAAACCGGAGTACCCGGAGGAAACGCACCAAGGGAGAGCATGTAAACGCCATGCACAAAGACCCGTGGCGGGAATAAAAAATCGGACCACAAAGGTGCGAGGCCACAGTGCTAAGCACTAAGCCACCATGCAACTTCCGAATATCTAAAATTGACTTAAATGTGGATTTCACACAATAGCTCGATCCAGTTAGCGATGGTGCAACGTGACTTTTTGGATGCACTTCAAGCTGCAACTTTTAGTTTAAACATCTAATTGATCCACTAATATATATTGTCACATTTCCATGGAGCAAAGATCTCAAGACTGTTGCATTAAATATGCATTGTTTTTATAATGAATCTTGCAGAGCTGTAAATGTTTGCCCCACTGCAGCACCAGGGACTTTTGTGTGAATTCTGGATTTCCTTGGTCCATGTGGTGGTTCAGCTTTTGTGGAGTTAAAGCTGCTAGAACGAAGCTCGAGTGAACATTAGCACATGGACAGAGACCGGATCAATCTGCGCCTTGTGCCTCGGGATCTGGATGCTTAACTGAAGTTTTTATTCCATCTATTTGGGGAAGCATGCAGAAAATTCTGCGCTCATCAGGCGTTGTTTGGTTTCTTTAACTTTTTTTCTTGCTACTCGAGGGGTCCGATTTTGAGGGCCCCGTCCCCACTGTTGGCTCGTTGAGATTTTGCACATGATACGAATGTGCTGGGACACATGATTTTTCATGGCTGCTGGCTAGGGATCCTCCTGAATACAGCGCTCTGCTGAGACAAACCATAATGCGGATGGAGAGAACGGATACAACTCAAGCGACATTAAGCAGTAGTTCCACATCATTGAGGCCACACGCACACGGATTTTTGGCCAACCGCTACCCCAAGAAGGACGAAAGATGAACGAATTAACTTTGGTGTTTTTCCACATATATTACTTTTTCTTCCACTCCAAACTCGTGCCCCTAATGTTATTCTCTCTTTTGACCAGACAGTTTGATTTACTTCCTCTGCGTCACTGACCAAAGAAATGACCTGTGGTTTGTCACAAACATATTTGTCTTTGGAGAAAAGGGCGATATAATAAATCAATAAATAAATATTTGATGTATATATTTATTTATTTTATTTTATTTTTTTCCGAAACCATGCTTCGCTCCACCCGAGCCTCTTCCCTGGTGTCCTCCTCTTCCTCATTGCAAACGGAGTGCTGAAACATTACTGCGGTGTGTTTCGGTTGCAGGGGCCCCTGAGGGCGTCTACAGAAACAGGGCATGTCCTCCTTAGCCTGACAGAAAACAGAACTCGATGACTGATGTAAGCTGTTTACCCAAGCTCGCTTTGGTTAGACTCAATGAGATGGCTGCTTTGGGTCAGCCCTGCAACCCTGAAGTCCTTTCATTTATTTGTCTCAGCCAATTTGTCGTTAAGGCCGCATTAATATTGCCTGACAAACATGACAAATCAGTGATGTCAATGGACACGCTTTATATTGTCAGGGTTGCATAGACTCATTGACTAATAGTTCGCGCTGTGGGAAGCTGTTGATTAGTCTGGGTGGTAGAAAAAAAAACACAGTGATGCTGATGGTAAAGAAAGCAGCCTGAATATACTTACTGTTAGTCGGAAAAGTATTTCAGACACTATGAAGCTGGTTTTAAAGTAAAATGTGTATAATGAAATGTGTGGAAGTCCATGCCTGTTTTTATGTATTTATACATTTAATTTTAATTCCATCTTTACAGGAATATTAAATTCTTCCATTCTTGTTATCGTCGTGTGAGCACGTTTTCGGAGATCCAGTTCTGCTCACATGGGGGCATTTTCTCATTGTGCATGACTGACTGATTTGTATCGTGCTCACGGACCGATTGCTCCCCTACTGGTTGCCGTTCACATCGTTTTTTTTGGGTCTCTGTTCTTGGGTACACTATCGTATTTACACTCTCCGATACAGCAGGTGGCAGTATGCACCTTCTTGGTTTGTGAGCCGCAGTTGAACAAGAAAGATAAGGAACTGTGAAAACTTTCACGCTAGGCTGGAGTCCAGCTACCTCAGAGATGATTATGATCCAGACTTGTACTTTTGTACTGGACTTGAACTTTGCTGACCCTGCTGTAGACCTTAGACGGTCCATTTGTCATGCCACATCTCTTAATTGTGTAAAATGAGTATTTTGTAAGGATGTTGCAGAATTTTGCAAGCTGGTGGGTTTTCTTTGAAAGCCATTTAAAGATTAGAATTTTACCTAAATAATTTAAAATGTTCATCAGTTCAATGATCCAGCAAAAGGTTGATTAAATTGCATAATCGATTTTAATCAAACGTTTTGAATCGTTTAAGTTTTCTTTTTTGTTTAAATTTGCTAAATGTGTAACAGTCTTAAATAGACTTTTTCATAAAAATAAAAAAAAATTTCACTGCTGAACTTAACACAGGACAAAATGTATATAATGAGGAGTAGAGAACCGTGAGGCACACCTGTCTCGAACACTGGGAAGAATTTGCAAAAGTAAACAATTTGAAGTTGTTGCCTTAATGCCTCTCAGAATCTCAGTCGAGATGGCGTTTGTCACCTTGTTTGTTTGCCATTTGTTGTTTTCTTGTCGTGCTGCTGACTCAGGAGAGGAAGTGACTAGGATGCCTGTCAGTTTGTCGCTTGCTAGGCAGGGTGTGAAGGTAGGGTGTTTCTCACTTACAATGCTTCCTTTCCTTTGAACATACTGTGAATGTTTTCACACTCGTTTTCCAATTCTTTACCATAAACCTTTGCAGTATTGCAATTACCTGTGACGGCTAGGAAAGTGTCAAAGCAAGTGCTGGCTCTCTTGTAAAGATGGTTTTCTTGCATTGCGTGGTCCAGAGTCTCCCTCTCCCACTCCTTTTACTAGCCAAAAATGTTATCTTTATTTCTTCAATGCTCTTGCTTGGATCATGCCTGATAAACGTGTAAGGAGTGTTAACCTGTTCAGAGAGTATCTGCTCATCACCGTTCACTGCTTTGTATTTGCCCACGCTTGTCCTTTTGCGTTTGGTATTTAAGGCACAGTACCTAGTTAGATAAATTGCAATGTTATATGCACAGTTGTGCACAGTGTATAAATAAAGAACCAACAAGCAGCATTTATATTGCACTTCTGGGTATCTGTAGTAGTCAGGACTGCTCAGAGCTGAAAGTATATTCTCTCTCTCTCTCTCTCTCTCTACACACCCACACACCTCTGCTACACTAACAAACCCCAGACACCCAGGGAGGTACGGTTTGGATAATTCTTTTCCTCCTCTTCCTCCTCCTCCTCGGGCGAAGACGCAGCTTGCCACTCTATGGACACTTGATTGACAGGAGCCTTGTGATGTGTTATTAGGAAGCAGGAAGCATGGAGAACGGGAAGAGGAAATAAACTCTCCAGACGTGTTGCTGTCTCAGCTCGAGCTGCAGCAGGATTATACCCCGTGTCCTGGGATGAACTGCTGTTAGTTATAGAGGTGCAGACACACTAATGACATGTTGTGAAGGATCCATTTCCTCTGAGGATCAGCACTACAACAGCTGCAATCTGGGATACAGGCATACTGGTCTTTTAGACTTCCAGAGCACAGGAAGTTTCCCCGTTTCTGTTCCCTCTCATCTACGAGAAAAGCTCCGTCGCTAGATGGAGCTGTAACTCTTTAGTTGTTTTGGGGCCAGTGCTGCCTCACGAATCCTGCCTCCTGTGGTGTTACTGATCTTATTTAAAACAGACAAATGACAGCGAGCACGAGGACCTCAAGTCTCATCCCTCCGCCTTTATGTGGATGTGTGTGAACCAACGCAGTCGATTTGTACAACTGGAAACAGAGTGCTCCTGCACTGATGTGGTGAACATTGACGAGCATTTTAAACAGAGGTTTAATTCCCAGACTGAAAATTTTAACCTCCTCAGCTTCGAACTTTTTGATAAGTTGTATTTCACTTCCTTTTATTACAAGCAGATCACAAGTGCTAAGTGTGAAAGGAGCTAGTTATTGTGTATGGTACATCATGTCAGGGGTAGCATCGGGTATTGGACTACAGTCCAGAAGGTCCCAGGTTCAAAGCACAGCAACACCAAGTTGCTCTTTTGGGGGGGGGGGGGTCCTTGAGCAAGACCCTTAATCCCTCATCTGCTCAGATGTATAATAAGGTAAAAATGTAAGTCGCTCTGGATTAGTGCGTCTGCGAAATACCGTAAATGTAAAAGATCGTCTTTCCTTCCATTTCCAACGAATGTCCGTCTTCCGTAATCGGCAACTCATCAGATTCTCAGATATGCACCGATAATTGGCGACGGTATACATTTTTGCCAAACTGGCCTGCTTTCAATGAAGCAGGTTTCAACATGCATGGCAGGGCAGAAGGTGTCCAATTCCAGAAACCTAACAAGCTGTCGGTGATTGAATATCTGTCTCTTAAAACAGCTCTCTGAAACTGTGGGCTCGCCAGGAAAGCGAGCAAGGTGAGAGTATTCAGAAAGAAAATAAGCCTAGATTGGTACGGCAAGTAAAGCAGAAGCTTATTAGTCCTACATGTCCTCGCATGAGTCATGTTGAATCTCGGCTAAAAGTTTGCACACCTGAAAGGAAAGAAGGAAAAACTTCTACGAGGCTTTGGTCCATCCTCCTGTTCTTCCTATGCGGAGAGGGACAGCCATTTTGTTTCTTCATCGTAGCCAGTATTATTGTTTTGCTTTGTAGTTTGCATGCTTATGGGATGGCATTATAATGGCTTAGATGCTTTACTTCTCTAGAATCCTAGTCTTTTGTGTCTTTTTGTATATTCTCAGAGGGTCTATGTGGATTTCTTTTTTTTTTTTTTTTTTTTTTTCCCCCCCTTCAAAACATCATTATGGTAGCTGGAATGCCTAAGCTGCTGAAGGTGAGAACGAGCTTGGAAATGTGTCTGTGGTGCTTTTTGATGGATTTCATGGACGCGAGCCTGACTGGAATGAAGCAGCTCCTGGAGAGGAATATATGAAAACATGCCATGTTTATATACAGTACACTTAATCTCGAACAAACCAACATTGCGCAGATCATTGGATTTGCTAATCATTGGCACCATGTATGCATTTAATAGCTGTCTTTATAGCTACATTGGTATGTTTGGTATGGTAAGTTTCCTCATTCTGCCCTTTATATGGTGAACTGTATGTTTATGGTTATTATTAGCTCCCAGTTAAACTGCTGTTGCTTCCTGAGTGTAAGCTAGCGCGTATTTTTGTATTATTATTATTATTATTATTTCACATTTACAGGGGATTATTACAGCAAACATGGCTCCATGCTCGGGCCGTGTCATTGCACCAGGGGATCCGGAAAATGTTTGGATTTAGTTTGGAACAAGCAACACAAATATAAACAGGGTTAAGTAGCCTCGTACAGTAGTGGTTATTATAGGTTATTATACTCGTATATTATGGAAGGGGGGGGGGTGACTATATAAATAAATAATTTAATCCATGAATCAGAAGCTAGTTCCAGGTAAAACGGACCACTTCCTGAATCTTTATTTTCTTTTAAAGATCGATTCAGACTATACATAATAATAAATACGAATAATTAAAAAATGACAAGTGATACAGACATTGTCTTGGCTTTGCACATCTGGCTATAAATGTATTTTTTGAAACTTTTGAGCAACCTCCTTTGTGTGGCACTGAGATCACACAACTTCATTCATTGCGTTATCGTTAATATTCATTAGCGTCTGCCAAAGATGGGAGTGTACACAGGATCAGCCTCGTTTATATTCATTTTTTTTCAGTATTTATAACACACACTGTATTTGTTATAGTCACTCATTTTTTCCTCTTCATTTTAACATATACACGCGGACCATGTTTGGAACCATATTTATAAATAGCGCTAAATAGTTTAGAGTGCACCGCCTGTAGGCTTGTAGATGTACTGCAACACTTTGCAACCTCAAATGCAAACTAGTGATGCCTTTCATGAACAATTTGATCGTTTTTTTTTGACCGAGTCTTTAACGTGATTTCAGAGGAACAAGTAGTCTCGGACAGTGATTTGTTGATTTTCTACCAGGCTTGCATGCGCAAACCATCGCAAAGCCTCCGTAGGTTAAGTTCAGGAAACAGAAACGAGTAGTCACCTTCGAGGTTTCTAGTCCGAGTCGTTCGTTCGTTTTGTCATGTGACTCCCATGGACGCTATGCAGTGCAATAGATTCAAATCCGAACGACTCAGACTAGAAGACTCATGAGAGGAATCATTCAATTCTGTTTCCTGTGTAATCCACTGCATAGCGTGTGAGTCACGTGACAAAAGAACGAACGATTCGGACCAGAAGATACGAGAGGTGAGCTGCTCATTCTGTTTATGTCCGTAGTTGCATTGTAATATTTTCATTACTGGAACGATAGACAATTTGTGTTTTGTAGGCGTCTGTTTATAGAAAAAGTAACGTTTTGTTTCATTTCTGATCAAATGAACGAAATTACTAAAAAATAAATAAATAAATAAATAATTAATTTTGATGAACGAGATTTAAAGAACTGGGTCACTAAAATGATTCAAACTTCCCATCACTAATGCAAACATGTATAAATAAAAAAATAATCTACAGTAAGTCCCCTACTTATGAACATTTCGGAATGGAATCTGTATAGTTGAGAAAATTGATTCTGGAGTCAGTGTGTATGAATTTCCACACACAAGCAACTTATAAGCAACCATGAGACAACCATACTTATTTCATTTGAACTTCTTTAATAATTATCCTTAAGCAGGAAGACTTTTGGCGACAACACCTAATGGTCCTCATGTGAGCATCCTACCAAGAAGTTGGAAGAAAATGTCACGTCCTCATAAGGACATTCAGGTCTCGAGAGGTTAAGCAAACAAAAAGTATCTTTCTTTGTTGAGCCTAACTATTCTTAGCTCTGCTACGTCCTTGTAATGAATAGTGGAGAAGAATGCTCAAAGGCAGTACAGTGATTGATCGCACCCCAAATCTCCCCAAATCAAATGGCAACGTATCCAAAGGCTGGGTCGTTCTGCCACACTGTTGGCCCGCCTTCAGAGTGCGCCACGCCTTGTTCCCAGTATTAGTATTATACACACATGTGGGCATGTCTACGTTTTAAACGAAATAAACCCCGAGCACACGCCGTTCACCCGTACCGAATGGCGAGGGTGTTGCAAGTGTGTTGCAAATCTCTTCTGCGTGTGCGTTTTTGTAATGGAAAAATGGATCCGGTCTGCTGTTATGCAGTTTCACTGTTAGTTTCACGCTGAGTAGGTGTACATAAGAGAGGAAGTTGTGAAAGAAGAAAGTAAGACGAAGAGTACAGTCCACAGGGTATTAGAGGGTGATGGAACGGGGTTGCTTTTGGCACGTCCGTAGACACCAGTACGTTTGATTCAGCGATGAGGTTAATGTGTGGAAAGTGTGGCTTTAACCCTATGCATAAAACACACACACAACACCCTTTTTTTTTTTTTTCTACATTGTTCTTCTATGTTTTCACAGTTCAGGTTAATATGACCTAAAGCCTGAGCGAAACTAACACACTAAGCGATCGGTTAAAATCATCTTCGCAATGCTAACCAAAATCTGATCCCAACCTACGTTAGCATTGTGCCCAAGCAACACCCAGTTACTTTTTCAAATAAATTTTTTATTTATTTTTTTATTCCAGTCCTCGAGATCTTTGTCGCATCCAATCCCATCCACGGTCACATAGTCAATAAAGCGCCGTGAGTCAGACGCACTGGCAGGCGTACACGCCCCTGCGGCACAGCGTTTTCCCAGACGGGGTGGCATCCGTGCCTCACGCAGTCAGCAAACTTGGCTCGTCTGCCGTACACACTTGTCTGTCCCACTTTGCCTCGAACAGATGCAACACACCATAAACCATTTTTTTTTCTTTCTTTTTTTTTTCTCTCTCTTTACAATCGGTGCCGTGCAGTAATCCGATGTCAAACACAGTTACAACTTATTGCACTCACAGTCCCGAGACTTGGCGAGCGAGTGTCACACGCGGCCTCCAGATCTGCTCGAGCGCCCTCTGGGTCTGCACTCAGCGCCGGGTTCTTTCCCTCGTTTCTCCTTCAGAAACCGTGGCATTAAACGCGTCCGCACTACAAGTTAAAAAGTGAAGAGAGGCACTTGTAATTTTTGTCCAGAAAAGCCCACTTTTTCCTTTCAAGCTCTGATCTGGTGGCTTTGGCCCGGCTTTTATATTTCTGCCGGGTTGTGTTTTTCCGTCCGCCGAAAAGCCTTTTAATTACAGGACAGCTTCAGTGAGACTCTCATTATCTTTTGTTTTGTATTTGTTTTTCTTGTTTTTTAATGCTTTTGAGGTTGTTTTTTTTTTTTTTTTTTTTTTTTTCCCCCCTTTTTTCCTTTGTCCCTCTTGTTTGTCAGACAAACGAGATGCATGTGAAACGAAAAAACAAACAAACATCTGACTCGTGGTTAACATCAGTACCGCGTATTGGAGAGAGAGAGTGAGTGTGTGTGCGCGCACGCACAACCAACCGGCCCTTTTGATGTCTGCATGTATTCTCTAAAAGAAGAGGAAAAATAAAACCCAAGCCGCATTGTTTTTACTTTGCTCTCCCCGACTCTGCATCGACTTCCCTTTTAAAGGCGGTTTCTCTTCACCAGTTTCGATTCGCCATTGTTTGGACAAAGGCGCGAGGCGACTCTCAGCTGTTTTTCTTCTCGGAGCGCTTTCGTGAAAAAAAGAAAGAAAAAAAAAAAACGCCGCCCGAGAACCGAATTGTTTAGATCGTGTTTGTAAAGCGAGATTATGAGAAGAAGCAGAACGGCACTCCTGGCGTTCGGGACGAAGAAGCAGCGGAGACTCTCTTCAGGCCTCGTTCGAGGCGTCACGAACCGATCTTTCGGCCCTGATGTTACACTCGCGGCACCGAGTGGAAATTCGTGGCCTGGCGTATTCCAGCTGTGCGTGCGGAGGTGTGGGAGTGTGCGCTCTGTGGTCACCCGTCTGTCCCATAGTGAAGCAATCCGGCACAATGGGATGAGGCCGCATCTCAAAATACCATCATTTGTCTGACCGCAGAGAGGAACTCGCGTGCGCGCGCACACACACACACACACACACTATCGGCGGTGACCACTTGGACACCATACACATACATATCTACATGCTCTCGTATGCATGAGGGCGCAAACGGACACACGGTAGTCATTAATCTGGGTTTTTTTTTTTCTTCCCTCACGCTATATGGACTGGCCTCTGAGCTTTGACACACACACACACAGTGATGCCCAGCATGCACTTTGCTCCGCTGAGTGGTAATTGTTTACAGAGCTGGAAGCGATGATTTTCAGGGTTCCACTATGCACCTGTTCCTGAAAGCTCCAGAGTTTCTACTAAGCCTTATGCCGTTACCTGGTCAACCCTATACACACACGTACATCATTACTAGGCCGTACAGTTTCTAAGATCTGGCCATAAAGGCAGCCCGTGGCTCTGAGCGTGTGCGAGTAGAGGGGGATGTGGTTTAGCTAGGTTGCAATGGCAACCCTGAACTCCATCCCTCAGTCCGTATGACCCGCTTTAATCACAGAAATTGAGGGAAGAATTAGTAAAAAGGACAAGATGATGGCCAATGAAACACTTTAATAAAAGTTTTTTCTTAGCACACGCCAGGAATATGAAAATAAAAAACTGATCCTCTGATGCTGGACTTCACTCTCTGGAGCCCATCCCAGGAGACCCCGCGGGCGAACAACCTGGACAGACTGCCAATCTATTGCAGTGCTGATTACACACTCTACCGGCTATTTGGGACCATCGATTAACCAAACCTGCGTCTCTTTCGAACTGTTGAGGAAACCCACCACGGACAAAGACTCGAGACGGGAATCGGAAACTCAACCCTGGAGGTGTCAGGTCACAGTGCTAACCCCTACGCCGCCATGGTGCTACTGTATCTATATTTTTGATCTATATCAAGTCCCGTCACTTTCCAACAGTGTTTGACTGATTTTGACTTGATTCTTGTTGGTATCCTCGTGAACCAGTGTAAACGACATTTAATTAAGGAGACTTCGAAGCACTTGCATAGGTCACTCTGGCAAAAGAGCATCTGGCAAATGCTTAAATGTAAACCGCGAAAAGTTACAGGAATTTCTCCTACTCAGTTTAAAAAGGTGCTCCGGGTTACTAGACTTGTTTTATTTATTTATTTATTTTAATTTTCTTTTCCCAGCAGGGTTATGATGTGACATTTTGGATGAAAACGCACAACCTCAGAGCACTGATGAACTCAGTCTCAGTGAATACATTTTTTACTTTGTAATGTAATCTCTCGAGCTGAAAAACAAACAAAACCTCTAAACTCGTGTGTTAATCGTGTACATCCTGAAAATACACAGCGGTTCATCAGCGTGATGGATGTGACATTAAACGGACAAACCTTGTATTTATTCATTCATTCCCCCCCCCCCCCCCCCCCCCATGAAACCTATGAAACAAACCTTAAAAGACAACGCGAAGAAGAAGTAAACTTGTACCATGAAAGATTTGAATAAACACACAAATGAGTTGAATTATAGATGGTTATATATTTGTTTGGGAATAAATGATGTGTAATAAACCGGTGTTACGATTGTGACTTTTTCACGTAATGAATGTGACGTGCCTGAATCAGTCCTCTACAAACAAGAACACACTTTAACCCACCTTTAACGCAAAATCTAATGTCATGTTAAGGTAAAAAAAAAAAAAAAACACAAATGATTTGAGTTGCTTCAGGCTATTCATGTGAACGCAGCCATGTCCTTAATACTCGAAGTCCTACTTTACTGTACACGTCAAACTTTAGTTTATTACAACATATTTAATGTAGTAAACGTGTACTGGAAATATATAAAGCCAGTGTTATCTGCTTTTTAGTTACAGTATTAACATTAGCGCCAGAACTTTTATACATCACAAGACCAGCAAAGGCAATCAAACTTTATACTTATAAAACAAACAAACTTTATATATTTATTATTATTTCTAATATACCTTTTTATATATAATTTACTTCTGTTATTTTCCTGTGACTTATTTCTAAGCTTTGTTAATACGACCGTAAATATTCTTCATGGCAATAAAGCATCTCTGAATCTTGAATATGTAGTTTATATCTAGAAGTCATGCATGGATATTTTATTTTTATAAATATTTTAAACACAGACGTGGTATAATCAATATGGTTAGTAAAGATACTTGTTATGATATAGAAGTTTAATAACTCAACGCAAGTTGCACTGAATCATTCTCAAGTGCCGTGGTCATAAATCGTGCCGTGGACCTCCAGAGCGCGCAGTGGTTCAAGCCTACATGATTTACGGATTCATGCACTTTTAAGTAGCAAAGTCAGTGTTAATTCATATCTAATGTCACCATACTGTATAGTATTAAAATTATAAGCAATATCGCAACGAGCGTTCCTCGTCAGAGAAGCCAAAAAAAAAAAATTTTTAATTAATTATGCAGCCTGAGAACATCTCACCAAATTTGTGTGTTTGTGTGTGTGTTCTGCCCCACAGTTCAGTATCAGATGGAGATGATGAGAAGTCTTCGTCACGTCAACATCGACCATCTGCACGTGGGTTGGTACCAGTCCACCGTCTTCGGCTCGTTCATGAGCCGAGCCCTGCTGGACTCCCAGTTCAGCTACCAGCACGCCATCGAGGAGTCCGTGGTGCTAATCTACGGTACAGTGTCCCTCTCCTCTCCTTCCTTCCATCTGCCTGGTTCTCTCTCATAATGAGTTTGGCTGACGCTAACGAGACTTGTCCAGCTCTGGGGTTCTGTCCTGTATTTCTCACTCTTTCATTGCTCATGTTCTCTCGTGGCCTCGTCCATGTCCCTCTGCACCAGCTGGACAGAAGACGCCCTGTTTATTCTCTCTTAGGTGTGTTTTTGTATTTTCTTTCCTGCTCTCTCCCTGGAATGTTTTCTTTTTTGTTCTCTCTCGATTGAATTAAGCACCTTCAATTCAAGATTTATTGGCCTGGCCGTGTGCATGTACAGTATTGCCAAAGGATCACAGGAAAGCATACAGCTCTCAGTCTCTCTCTCTCTCTTTAAGATTCAAAGGTGTTCAATCAGCATGACAAATATTTACATTGCCAAAGTCACAAGAAAAAAACAGGAGTAGATAAATAAAACAATAGTATAGGAAGCATAAATGTATCTCTCTTCCTCCCCTTGCGAGGTTGCTTCCTTGTGTTTTATGTTGTAATATTTATTTATTTAAAACTGTGTGCACATGTGTATGCGCTTGTGTGCTCCTTCTTGATGGATTGGCACCATGTCTAGGGTGTACCCCGCACTGTGCCCCAAGTTCCCTGGGATAAGATCCAGACCGTTTCTTTCTCACTCGCTTTTTTCTCTCTCTCTCCCCCAGATGTTTTCTTCTCAGTTTTTAGATATTGCTTCCTGTACATCAATATCTATCTCTTTCTCTCTGTCTATCTCTCCATCTCTATCTATCCATCAACTTCTCTATCTATATATATTTTTCAGTCATGCCTTTTAGCCCTTTTCTCTCTTTAGCCTTTCTTTCTCTCATTTTTTTTTTTTTTTTTTTGTCTCCCTTTTTTCCAGGTGTGTACAATTTCTAGATATTGCTTCCTGTCTGTCAATATCCGTCTGTCTATGTTCATCTGTCGGTCTCCTCTCTCTCTATTTTTCAGTCATGTCTCAGTCCATTTTTCTCTCTCTCTCTTTCTCTCCCCCCCTTGGATAAACAGTAGCTCAGTGTGTGTGTGTAGCTGGCCAGCAGCGGCTCTGTCTAGACAGGGTTTCCTCCTCTGTGTTTGTTTTGCCTGCTATCGGAGTGCTGATGTGTACCTCCAGGAATGCTGGAAGGCTCGACGCACTGGACGACCCCCCTCCCAATCCCCGCCCCGCTTTTACCCTTTTCTAGTACGAGCGTTCCCAGTATAGTACTCTGCACCATGTGTCTGTACGCCGATGTCTGGGGGGGGGGGCACATTTATGACAGACTTCCATGTGGCCCCCCCAACACACACACATACTCAGCTGAGTTCCCGGTGCACTCTGGCTCTCTGATTACAGCTGTGATTGAGCGGGTGAGATGGAGGGAGGGCCGACGACCCACGTACGCACAAAACCCCCGAGTGTTCTCGGCACCCTCCGCCCCACCCGGTCCACTCGCTGTCGGTCAGTAAGTTTCCTCAGTCACTCCCCTCGTGCCAGATGTGGCTCCCTATCAGGACGCAAGCCTGCGGTGCAAAATCTACATCAGACACTTAGCAGCTGCCAGAACCTGCACCACCACATGCCTCGTACAGACAATGAGGCCTTTCAGAGCGGCCACGGGTTCCATGACTGAGGTGCGCACTGGCATGATCTTCTGAGTCGTAGCCGTTATACAACACTTTTTTTTTTTTTTTTAAAGCCCGCTTTTATTCCACCTCTTTAACATCTGGTTACAAAACACACCGGGCTTTTAAAAAAAATCTTTTAACTGAAGTCTCTGATATGTTTCTTATTAGCACAGGCAAATGAGTTCCAGTCTTTAAGCAGTGGAAATTAAATTAGAGGTTTAATTTAACATATGCATGGATACGAGTGGGCTACAATTTAATTCCGTAGGTCAGAATAGCTCACCTTTAATGACGGATTTCATTAGATCACCAAGATATCCAGAATGCTAGCCCAGACTTACTTGGCTCACATCTTAAGACACAATCCCATTAGGTTTAAGTGGATAGCATGTTATATTAGATCACATAAGATATGAGAGACACCTTTCTTCACATCAGGTCAAGTCTTTTAAAAAAAAAAACATTTCTTAAATCTTGTGTGGTCAATCAATTAAAACATTTTATCTTGTTAATCACCATCAGTCTGTGATTAATCACAGTTTTAAAATACTCAGATTTACTTGTATTTAGTGATGTCAATCTAACATTTATCTAGTTAATCATAGTCTGAGGTTAATTACAATAAAAAAAAATACTCAGTTTGACTTGTATTCACTGCCGTCAATCGATTAATCAAGTTAATCGTAGTCTGTGATTTAATCACAATTTTTGAAATACTCTATTGTCTTATCAATGTAACGCAATGTTGAAATAGAAATGCGGGAAACCTGTTAAAGAAAACAGATTATGCCGTTTTATAATCTCTCAAACGTTAATGTAAACTAAAATCTCTGGAACGGGACCGGCGCTGCATGCAGAGGTTGGGGGGGAGGGGAGATAGGGGTGTGGCAACCCACCGACGGCGGGGCGTAAATCCAGATCCACAGATCTAAAAATCAGCAACCTACAGCCTTAGCCGTCTGAGCCACCACTCCCACGTCTTGCATACAGTGGAACCTCGGGTTTGCCGAGTAACCTGGTTTACGAGTGTTCCGCAAACCGAGCAAAGATTTTTAATACATTTCTTAATCGGAAACCGAGCAAGTATTAGTTTACGAGTGCCGAGTATCATGTATCACGCATGCGACTCTTATTTTGACACCGAGCGGCAAGGGATCACAACTGAGCCAATGATTTTTCTCTCTTGCTCTGCGGAATTGTGGGTAATCGTCTCCCCTGCTCTTCTGTACACCGACACATACTTTGACGCGCGCACACACTCTCTCGGCTTCACACACGCAGACATGCTTTCTTCACGCAGAAAACTCTGTCAGGATTCTTTTCAAAGGTAACGTGTATTCATTTGTTTTATTTATTTTTTTACTTTACAGCAGTGATTTCGTTAGTATGCGCTGACGTGAGTGTCATTAGACATTTCTTTTTTTTTTTTTATCCCCGTTAAAACAGTGCTTCCGTTGTGTGCGTGTTTGTGAAACTTAAAGCGAGGTGGGGGGAGGGAGGAGCAGTTTTACTGTGTAAGACGAGGCGAGGGAAGGGGCTCATTCCACACACGCGCAAATTACACGCCGCCTGTCCGCACAAACGGAAACACTTATCTGTCGGGATTTTTTTTTTTAATGGGAAAGTGCAGGTTAACTTGTTTTATTTTTACTTTATATATTGTATCAATTATTTTTATGTATTTATTTTTTTGGGCTTTGGAACAAATAGTTTGAGTTCATTATTTCTTATGGGACAATTTGATTTGGTTTACGAGTGTTTTGGAATACGAGCCCGCTTCCGGAACGAATTATGCTCGTAAACCAAGGTTCCACTGTATAGTGTATTCTTGTAAAAAAGCAGTTCTTTCTGAAGGTAGCTCAAGCACACAACTTTTGGTTTTATCCAAACTACCATCTAGAAGCTTTTAAATAATTAAACTTGGCGAT
The DNA here is from genome assembly GCA_030347435.1 of Clarias fuscus. Classification (NCBI taxonomy): domain Eukaryota; kingdom Metazoa; phylum Chordata; class Actinopteri; order Siluriformes; family Clariidae; genus Clarias; species Clarias fuscus. Next base: position 32,774,286 of record CM059215.1, on the reverse strand, counting down.
CAGCGGAACTGGTGGTGTTTTCCCAGTCATCATATTATCCGTGTTAAACGCACCAGATCACACAGACGGGTAGCAACGCCGTGATTATGGGAAGCCGTCAGGTTCAAACTTGGTCATATTATTCATTTGCATTAATGCTTTAAAATGTCAAGATTAATCACTTATGTTAACATGCTAAAATTGACGTTCCTTCTCAAAACCAATAAAACAAACCGGAGGCTTATGTATGGACAGTGTGATGGTGTTACTGCACTCTGGTTGTCTTTGATTGATTGACACATTTTAGGTGAATGATCTCTGGAGTTTCTGAAGGCCTGCTCGCCTTTGCTTTCCCACACCATCAATACTAGAAGCCCTGAACATGGATCGGATCCGCCCTCGCTTTTCCTTTCCACCGACTCTCTCTTTGGTCTCTCTACCATTTACAGCTGTGGGTTTTTGCACGGCTTCTTGTAGACGAAAGCCTGAAGTGGGTGATTATTGATTCTGCAGGGTGAAGGTCATGAGAATATTAAACGTGCAATAGGCTCAGGCTCCCCATTATACAGTACCAAGAAGTACCGAGAAGTTGGGTTTATTTTCTACATTCTGGAACAATACTGAAGTTTGAAAAACGATTATATGATGCACACGACATTGGGTAATTAAGTAACAACAATAACTTGGTTGTTTTAAGATGTAAAGCTCATCTGTTCTGGAAATAGTTCTTACAAGAACAGTATTGTGTCAAGTGCATTTGCAAAAACCATGAAGCACCATTATGAAACTCTCTCATGAAGACCTTCCCAGGAAAGCAAGACCCAAAACGTAGCTCTGCTGCAGATGAGATGTTCATTTGGAGTCACCAGCCTCAGAAATCACCAATTAACAACCAGCACCTCATATTAGCGCCGTTATGAATCTTTACAGAGCAGAAGAAGCAGATATACATCTCAATATCAACTGTTCAGAGGAGATTATTGTGTGTTTTGGATAAACAACTTGTTATACATTGAAGAATGAATTAAGAATCAGGAAAGACCATGGAGTTAGTAAAGACAAATACATAATTCCCCTCATTAAAAAAAAAAATGTTTACGGTTGAGCTGCGAGTCACGAATGCAGGGGAAAGTCCGATGGAGTCAGAACAGGACGCGTTAACGCCGCAGCAGAACTGGAGCAGAAGTGTGCGGACGTGCATCGCCATGCGAGATCACGACACCCTCGGATATCAGTCCTGTGTCTCGAATCCGAAGTTTCGTCTTCGGCGCTTTCAGAAGCGCGTCACTGTAACGAGCACTGTCGATTTGTTGGACTTTTTCCTGATGATGTTCCGATACTGGCCCTTGAGAATCCCAGTAAACTGTAAGCATTGATGAATTGTTCAGCCGATGGTCGACTTTTGAACTTTTTCCTCTGTCTGCGTTTATGGACGTTTCTGTTCTGTACTCTGCCGTTTACAAAATCATAAAATTAATAACGGCACCAGGTACACACTCTCACACACCCGATGCAACACGTTCATACCTGCACAGCAGTGACTGGAGAGTCTTGAACGGAAAAACGCTGATAACAGGAGTTTTAATATGACCGGAGTGCGGAGCATTTTGGACTCACCCATGTAAATTAAAGCCGCTTTTTTTTTTTTTTTTTTTTTTTGTCGTCACGTCCATCTATGAAATTGACGTTTCAGCGATCTCCTTCCAGCATTTAATAATGTGTTGGACAGTCTTTAACCTAATTGTGGTAATTTGAGCACTCTCCTTTGATTGATTGCAGGCCAGTAATTTGACTCTTCTGAAACACGGTAGCAGTTTTTTCCCCAACCACAGACTGCGTTTTCCAAAATGATTGTTTAAGAAATGAGCAGTTGGGGTTAAAATAATTGTTGCCAGCTGAAGTATATTAATCACTGCAGTAATTATCCACTCAAAGCCTCCTGATGATTAGCGTTTTTAAATCTAAATGGTAGCTTTTTTTGTTTTTTTGGCCTGTAGCGCATATGCAGCTTTGTACGTCTTCATTTTGCACACATACAGTACACACACTACTGAAGAGCTGATTTACTGGCCATGTTCATCTAGTATCTGACCGGTATCAGAAGATAAGATGGCGTCACTGACGGCTAAGCCTCATGTTTTAGTTATGTTCTAACTCGGTCAATAGTAGTCTACACAGCTGCGGTTTTTTGGAAGTGTTTTTTTTCCAAGTCATTAATAAAACCTTTTATTTATTTCTTTATTTATTTTTCAAATCATTAATAAAATGTCAGCTGTGCAGAAGTTATTTCACTGACCCTGATAAAGATCAACAATGTGCTGTTCCTAAGACATGGTCCAGTGCCATGACATTTTTTGAGGCGATATTAGTTGCAAGAATTGTTTTTCTGATCGCTTTTTACATTTTAATTATGCTCAATTTCTGTTTCACTAAAGTATTTTTTGTTGGGCTAGGTAAGTACTGAAAAATTCACAAGAAGTACCCGTCATGTGAAGGGTTGCATTGAAGGTCGTTTCATTAATATGAAAGAATGAATTTGTTTCATGAAAACAACCAAGTTCTCACGAAGTAAAATTTACATTAAATGTACATTAAATCAAAATAAATGTTGGTATCGGCTCAAAAAAAAAAACATTTTTTTTTACGATCGATCCATCCCTAACGCGCACACAAGAACACTGCTAAGAACACTAGCATTTTTTTGTTAAAGCTGTGGCATTTCCCCCAGTAAGTTCGGCAAAACGGCTTCATCCCGCTTTTGCTTGCGTCTGTGTTCTTAAGTTCATTCTCAGCTTCATTTCTGAAGTGTGTGTGGAGTGTCTGTTTTAGTTTATTTTGTATTATACCACACCTGACACTTGTATAATGTGCCTTTTCTTCTCCTTTTTTTTTTTTGCTTTTGCTACCATCTTTGTTGAATGCAACCTTTTGTTTTCAAATTTCCTAAAATAGAAACTCACCGAGAAGTCAGACAATCGAGTTGCCAGGGTGCAGGTAAAGGAGGATAGAATTATGCTACTTCTCCCCCCCCAGATTCTTACATCGCCTGTCAAAACGTCCGGGTGACTGGCATACTCAAGCGAGGCTCAGCGGAAAACTAATAAAGCCTTTCTGACACGGGATGTCTGCCTTGTGACAGTCGAATTAATACACTATGACTAGTTTATAAATTTCCCTCCTTCAAACATTACGATCAGTCGGCGTGCGGAAGACCTCAGAAGAAATTTGGCCCAGTGGTGCCTCTCACATACTATGATCTTGTTTTTTTCTTTTATAAATAAATTAGAGAGAGACAGATATATATATATATATATATATATATATATATATATATATATAGATATAGAGAGAGAGAGAGAGAGAGAGATATATATATATATATATATTATTCAGCCTAACAGTTTGACATTTGGTTCTTCTATATACTGACTAACATGGCGTTAAATGGCAAATGGTTGATTTGCATCTGCTGTGGACAAGAGGCGATTCCTAGTAGGGAAAATTTGGATAACACCCGTAACCTATTAATGTTCTTGCTCAACCTTTTGGTAGCGCAAATTTTGATTCACTATATATTTATACAGATTTTTTGTACAGAATTTTGATTCTGTAAAGTTGCATTGGGACAATGACCAAATTGAATAGAATTACATCACTATATCTATATATCTTGAAAAAATGGTTGAACTTAGCCAGATTGAGTCATCTCTACCATTCAGTCGAGGTACGCTGTGCTAAAAATTTAATCCACGTCACTGCCTTAAATGAAATGGTTTGCATTTTTAAGGGATTTGCAGCATACAGTGAGTAATACAGTGGATCGAAGGGGGGAAAAAATCATGTTTTCTTAGTGACTATGTTAAAGGGTTAAAAAAAAAAATGTTCAATTTCATATTTCTTTGTCTTTTTTTGCCTGTAGATCCTGTTAAGACGGCTCAGGGCTCGCTGTCCCTCAAGGCTTACAGGCTGACCCCTAAACTGATGGAGATTTGCAAAGAGAAAGACTTCTCCACAGAAGGGTATGATACACGCAGCTACAGTTGTTCGGACACACGCACGCACACAGCTAACTTCAATCATAAATTTTTAATACAGCATACAGGCTAAACTCAAGTCCAAATCCCCCTGCTATTTTCTTATTTGCCCATATTGTACCTCTTATTCTAATTGAAATCACGTTAAGCTTTTAGGATTTTTTAAAAAGTGATTAGCTAGGAGACTCGCCAACGCATTTGTTTCATCAGGAGTGTGTCAGGTTTAACCTTGATCGCTCTTGATAAATGGAAAGATTAGCTCTGGCGTGAAAACACGACAGCATGAGTGTGGACGGCCTCCTCATGTAGGTCCACCTTCCAGACCACCACGTTGAGAGAACGAGATCTGTATCGGTGATCTGAGGAGAAAACGAGAGTGCAAACAGACTCTTCATGACTCACTGACTATTACACGTACTAATGCTAATACCGGGCAGGGCCTCACTTTGCTCTCAAAACATGGTCTGGATTACACGAGTTGTCGGCAACATTCCTTAGAGCTCCTGATCCATCTTGATGTGATTGCGTCATGCAGATTTTTAGGTGCTCTTCCATGCCGCAAATCTCACGTTCTCCCTCTTCCCAAAGGTGTTCTGTAGGAACCTTTTATAGGCTGGAAGATCCAATGAACATTAAACTCGAGTTCCAGTATGAGATGACTTTGGCGTCATAGTTTAGTTTTATTGGAACGATCAGCAACAATACTGAGGCTGAGGTGCAAACATTCGAGCTACGAATGTCCACAGATAAACGGACCACGGTTCGACGAACATTCCTGGATGCTAACAAATGGTGGAGGTTGCTTTGTACCAAAAAAAAGAAACACTGCAATACACCAGATGCCAATATTTACAGTTATATGCAATATTTTCAGTGCGTAAGTGAATGTATAAAATGTCTAAAGTCCTGTATATTTTGTGTGCGTGTGGGGGTGCAGGAGAAATTAGTCGGTCTCACCGGTTTCAATAAATCAGTCCGGGAGCACGATGATGGAAAATGGCCATCCTGTAAAGCCGTCCTGATGGTGAAAAATCCTAGTTTCATAAAAGGATGCTCATCAAAACGGAGTTCACAATCTGAACCAGTGGAAAACCGCTCTAGTGGCGTCCGGGATTCTTCTCGCGATTTAAAGGCGCAAAGATGACACGTGACAACATTTGACATGTGAGATTCATTTTCTTAGACGCAGTAAAAAAAAATTTGCCCACATGATGGCAGTGCGGGGGAAGGGGACCGATGTAGTCAAGTGGATTGGTATACTTTACGTTGTATATTTGTGTCAAAGGCATCCAAGACTCATTTTGTCAGACTTGAGAACAAATTCGACTTACGAACGAGACCTGTTGCAGGAGCACGTTTGTAAGTCTGGAAATACCTATACACGAGGAGAACATTCCTTACACTGCCTCCACCAGACTGGCTGTTCTGTATTGGGCGCTTCCATTAATGTGTTTCAGCTGCTGCTTACGGGCTTTTTTTCCTTTACTACACAATTACTTTATGCTCAATCCAGACAAGCCACCCCCCCAGACCTTTAAAACACTTGAAACCTTCCTACCAATACATAAGTTTTAAAAGTAATTTACTTTAAAAGTGACCATGAACACTGTGAAGATCTGCTTAGCTAGAACAGATTGAAGATTGTCCCTCAATGCCTCTGAGCAAAAAGTGTGAACCATTAAGCAATGTGTTAGAGACAAGTGTTAAAGCGGTACAACAGCTTGTCAATGAGAAATGGGCTGTATGTGTGTGTCTACAGTTTAAAGAAGGCTAGTATGGGCTATGAGAGCATGTTCGAGGAAGTTCCTATTGTCATCAAGAACTCTCACCTCATCAACGTGCTGCTGTGGGAGCTGGAGGAGAAATCAACTGTGGTGGAGAAGCATGAGCTGCTCAGCCTTTCCAGCAGGTCAGATATGTCTGTCCATCTCTCTCTCTCTCTCTCTCTCTCTTTCTCTTTGTGTCTGTGTGTCTGTTATAGGCTTTATAAACCAGGTCCTTCAAGTCTAGTTGAAGGAAAGATGCATTATGGTGATGTGGTGAACTCTAGCAATTACCGGATTATGCAAGAACATCAACATCAGGAGCTCAAGAAGTCGAACAAGAACCTGAATTATTGGGGAAAGTTCAAGATGTACAGAATGTTTTTTTTTTTTTTTTTTGTAAAAAAAAAAAGCTTTACAGCATGTGCTGAGGGCAACAACCACTTATGACCCCATTTGTGCCTTTCTTTAAATGGGGGGGGGAGACTCGCTGACTTTGATTTGCCATGTCGTCGGAAATTAAGGGATAAGGGAATCATAACATAATTTAGAAAGATAGAACACCAGATGTGGTGTTCTGATGCAAAATTTATTCAGTAACAAAAGGAAAGAAAAAAGAAAAACTTTAGTGAACATGAAAAAGCATGATTTCCAAAAGAAACTTTTGGCCATGTAGTATACAAGGCCTTTAATCTATAGCAATATTTTATTAATTTATATTCAAATGTATCTATTTCACATATGCAGTGAAATGCTTGTACAACCGCCCCTGACCTTTAAAAAAAAAAAAAGTGTATTCAAGTAAAGAAATAGGAGTATAATAATAAAAAAAAAAAATCAAGCATATATAAAAAAAGTAAATATTTAAATAAATAATATAAAACATGAAATAAGAATATAGTAAAAATTGTACAAATCTAGAATATGTAAACTTTTAGCTTTAACTATCTACAAGTAAGAATTGAAATGTAATTTTAGAGGCTGAGAAAATGTTTAAATGTTGCATCGTCGAGTTTCAAGCTAGCATAAAACGGGAATAAACCATTTCAAGGGATGCTCTATAGCTTTTTAAAAATGTAGTGTTGAAGCTGCCACCACTTTGTGTTTTTATAAGTAAGTAGATGGGTGTGAGCAAAAACTGTATCCTTATTGGCAAGCCGGAGACTATGCTGGCAAGGAAAAACTCCCTGAGATGACCTGAAGGAAACCATTTTCATTTGGGCGATACCAGATTGCGTGGCTGTAAATAAGTGTTTTCTAACTTTGTGCTACAAGGTTAATAGTGCTGCTAAATCACAGGACATGTGTTTAAAGCCCACATTGTTGAGTTTACCAACTGTTCACTGGAGACAGGGGGACGAACCTCTTTGTGGCAATTTCAGTCCTTCGTAAGCCACCATGGTGAAGCTGTTCGTGCAGTCTGTTCAACGCAATCTAAGCCATCTTTGTAAAACCGTCCCCCGTTATCTCACAAATCTTTAAGCAGACCATATGGGGCTATCCTCAGCAGCAGTATCTCCATGTGACACAAAGTTGATATACGAAGGCAAGTGAGCTGTTAACGCAGACCGTTATTGGCTCAGATGTGCTGGCAGTGTGATCTAATTCCAGATCTGCCAGTCTGATTGTCTTCAGAGTTGCCGAAACCATATAGGAAGTGTCGGACACCTGCTGTGTCAGTTAGGGTCAGTTAAATAACCGCTAAATCAGGTTATTATTATTATTCCCAGATACAGCAGCATAGTCATGCTGGGGTTGTTTAGTTCGTTATAGCAAGCTGAGTGTCATCAGCATAAGGAAAAGCACAAACTATACTGTATAGCATCAGCAAGAGAACTGCTATATTAAAGTGAGCAGCTGCTGTACTACCGATCCTTGAGGGACACCAGCAGGACAGAGATATGGATCCTGTAAAACTGATATATTGTGTAGTAGTTAACAGGGACTGCTGATCAGAAGGTCGTGATTTTAAATCCTAGCACCGCCAAGCTGTCACCGCTGGGCCCTTGGGCAAGGCCCTTAACCCTTAACTGATCAAACGTATAAACAAGATGAATGTTAAGTCGCACTGGATGTAGATGTAAATGCATATCCTGGCAGGATGGGAATGTCTAATGTTAAAGCTGGTAATAATGGGCAGTTGAACACTGACTTCAGAGATTCAGGATGTTTATAGTTATGTCACTATCTGTCTTTTACAGTTGACCACAAAACCGAACGTCAGGTTTATTTAATGATGCGTTGTTAAATCCCCCTGGTACACCCTTACAGAAATATCAGAGACCGATAGTGTCAGAGTCAGCAAGTTTCCAAGCTCGTGTTGAGATTAATGTACGTCTTCCTCATTATCTTCCCGATCACTCATCGGGTTCAACCCAAGTTCTCTGTTCATATTCAAGGCACGGAAAATTACAAAAGTTTCAGGTAGGTTTGATGCGAGTCGTCAGGAAGCGACAGGATCAGGAAAACGGCTACTGCAAGACATAAAACAGGAGATCTTGATTCAGGGAGAGATATTAAGTTATCTACTGTACATGTTTATGATTAACAAAAATTTCAGACAGAAAAATGCCTCAAGTTACTACCAGAGACTGGGAGGAAAAACCTGGCGAAGATGCTTTTAAAAATCGCGAGTGATGAGACTCTTAGCCGCTGTAAAATATTTAAATGATACACAAGTTTTAAAGACGTCCGTGAACGCCGGTCCCGGCCGAGGAGGCTCGGAGCCCACCGCAGTTGTTCCCGTGAACTTTCAGCAATTGGAACGCCAGATCCTTGAAAATTAATGGATAACTTGCGGCAGAGGCGCATCCGTCTGTGTGAACTGTGCACACAATCATGCAACAACTCGACCTGCACACTACAGGAACTTGACTTGAAGTTATTGTCGAGTCATTTCCACGTGTTTGGGCCATTTAAGGAATTCCTGGGAGGCTGGCGGTTCAGACATGAAGCAGGCAGTCTTAACGTGACTGTGAAAACTTTCTACCTTGATGGTGTCCAAGCTAGTGAAACACTGGGCCGTCGTAGAAATATCATTCTAAAGAGGGGGGGGGGAGAAACTTATTTTGGGAAGGTTTATATCGGCTAATGTTTTCGATATTTGCTTCCCGGTTGTCCTATAGCGTTGTATGCTAACTTAGCTACGTGATAGGATGGCAGCTAATTTGTCTCCTGCACTGCATCTTATGGAAGATGTCCTATTTTTATTATGGGTGCAACTCAGGAAAAACATGGTGGTTCGGATGGTATCACAGTGTTTGGTCACTGATCTGATTGTTTTTTGGATTATCAAAGGAAAAGGGAAACGCATATAGTTTTGCTTTCCATTTAATACTTGTAGAACTTCAAAAACTTAAAGCAAGAAGCTTTGGCCCATTTGGTCTTAAATGAAAAACGCATTGGAAATGGCTCGTTTAAATAAACTCATGAACATCACCCTCTTCTTTAATTTATACGTGGGCTATTTTTTCATTCACTCTTTCTGAAAGAAGGTACTGACCTTCCTTTGAATAATATTGAATGAAAAAGATAATTGTGCTGATTTAGCGTCTTGGTGATTAACATTCGCCTCTTCTTCTTTTTTTTTAAACAACACATGTATCTCTATATAATTAGGGTACAGGTTGAATTGTAGTGCAGATGTTATTTTGCTAGTTTTTTTTTTTTTTGAGTGGGTGGTTTTTCAGAACTATGGGAGGATCACGAAATTAGATTTGTGTGAAAATGGGAGCATTATTATACATTTTTCACTCAGGAATGGGTCTAAATACAATAAACGGCATGTAACAGCAGTAAAATTATGATTGAAATGACCAAAATATATAACCATAAACATATAATACAGAAAATGTGTGTGCCAAAGAAGCTACTAATGAAGTTAATGCAACATGGAAGTGACCAAACTTGCTTCCCTAAAAATTTCAAGTTGCCGTTTTGGAGAGATTTTATATGTGCCCCAAAAATGTGGTCTTGTACTGTCTCACTTCAATCAATAATCATTTAAAATGCAATTTATTCATATTTCTTTTGTTACTAAATTTGGTGGAAACTTCTAGAAGCATATGGCCTGTAAAAAAATCATTACTTAATTTAAAGCATTTTGCCCCAACTCCCCTACATCCCTCCCCCCAAAAAAGGTTACACAACATAAAAGGGCATGAAATTATATTTAGCAAATCTGAAAAATATAAACGTGTATTTTTACGAAAAAAGAAAAAAAATTGCATGAATCGGGAGATGAGAAACATTAAGTATGATGATAAATTGTTATAGGATTCTATCTGAAAATTCACTAGGTGAGACACTTTAGCACCGATAGCATGTTTAGGCCATAAACTTTCCGTTGAATCCGTAGTTTAATTGTGTACGGATCAGCTCTGGTCCGTGTTTAGTGAAGTGTATTATAAGGGCAGTAAATTTTCATTATAAGTGAAATGGAATCTTTTTTTTATGGAGTACTTTTATTGAAGTCCTATTTTTTGAGAGCATTGAGGCAGTCAGTCCCTTCTTTTGTTTTATTTCTATTTAGTGTAGAAAACGCCCGAATTTCACTTATTTGCAAAGTTTCTTTTATGCTTTTCATTTTTTGTATTTTATTCATTAGTCCTGATACTTGATTTTCTTGTTTTTTTTTTTTATTTTTTAACTTTTTATGTATAACTAACTTTAAAAAGAGACAAAATCCGAATCTGTTGAGTGTGTACACTGTTGAAATGTGATTTGGTTTCATAATATATATATATATAATTATTTTTAAATTTTTTTTTTAAATAGATAACTCTACTCATTCATTCTCATTTATCTACTGAGTTGAATGGAAGTGTCCCGACAGACCTGCTGATGAATCAGATGCCCCATATTGTTCACCCGCTTATTTATTTATTGAAATTTTAATTTTTAATTAAAATTTTTTTTTTTAAGCAATGCCCTCATGTGAGGTTTTTGGTTTCCAATTAGAATTTTATTTGTATTAATTATGGCAGCATAGAATTTTTCGTCATTTTTCCTTTTTTTTTTTTTTTTTTGCTTTTGCTTTTGCTTTGTCGAAGGTCCTATGGTTTGAAGGTCTCTCTCCCAGTAGACTAGAAAGGGAATTTTATCTTTTTAATTTGTCTCTCTTAATTCAGACTTGTCAAAGGGTTTGTCTCAGATAAAAGGCAGAGCCCTGGCAGCTCTGTTTAGCACTTGAAAGAATACACTGCCCATTACTTGCCCTTCTCTGAGAAGAGGTGTGTGTGGGGAGGCACAGCGAAACTCACCCATGCATACATGTACACAGCCTCAAAAGTGACGTCTTCTCCCAGCACACCCACCCAAGTGGAATTGAGAAGAATTCATTAAAGTGATGGGGAATTAAGCATTGTAAGGTTGAGTATTGTTATAATCTACCTGCTGGTTCAGCTCCTACGGATTTGCATGTAAAATAGTAAACATTCCAACATGGTGCAGATTTCTATATAAAATACAGCAATGCATTGCTTTAAGTGACTTTATCTATCAAGGCGTAAGGTCACTCCTGCTTTTGTTTCCGTCTTTGTCTTTCTATCTTTAGCCGTGTTCCCGCTTTCCCCTCTTTTAATGACTGGAATGCTAAAAAAAAAAAAAAAAGCGTGCAGGCATGGCAGATTTATCAGCGGCTTTCGCTCTGGCGTTCTCTTTCCTCCGTCTCTCTTGCTCTCTCCACATCTGTTTAAGTTATCTCTTTGCAGTCTACTGTTACCGTAGAAACCAAAGCAAACACCGGACCACTGCAGCCTAGCTAGTACAATACCTCCCTGTCTTTTTCTCGTTTTTTTTTCTTTCTCTTTTTCTCCCCTGCCTTCCTCTCTAACCCTCCTCCCTTCTTCCCAGAGGGTTCACATCAAATCAGCTCTCTTCATCTGAGAGGCTAAATTGAATTCTTTTTTTTTCCCTGCATGGAGTGAAAAAAGAATTATGAGTTTTACAGTGTGTGGAGGAGGAGGGATCTGGTGGTGGTACTGGTAGAATCTGTATGTCTTAGCTTGGCTGAAAAAAAAAAATTATAAATAAAAATGGCTTGTCTGGAGGGACCTGCCACTCTCCTCGTTTAGGCCATCCTGCCTTCCACTTCTTAAAATTCGGCCGCTCTTGGACTTGGATGCCTCGTGTACGTGCATGAAAGCGTCTCGTATCTGGCGTGTAAATGCTTTCGCGTTACAGGGACCAGCCGTATATTTTGCAGAACCTCCCTTTAAATGCGCTCACACACTATGTTCCACCTCTGTCATTTTTTTTTTTTTTTTTTTTAAATGATGGTGCATAGCCTCTTAGCTCATGTGAAAATCAACTTGGCTCACGCGCCCGAACCACACGACTGTCTTATTTTTCCTGTGTTGTGGCGGAATCGGAGTTAGATCTTCGTCTGGCCTCATCACATCCCTTTCCTAAACCGCTAATCTATCATGGCCCACTAGCTCAGACGGTCTCATCCCCTAACCGAGGGGTCAAACATGCGGCTTAGATTTTGGGGGGGGAAAAAAAAAAAAACAGACCAGAGATCCGATGCTGCCTCCGTTCGTCCGACAGGCTTCAAATAGTCGGGCTTAAATAAATTCAATCCCGCTTGCTTGCACAACATTGCCGCTCTTGTGAATTGTTTGTTTGCCTTTTGTTTCATTTGAAGTTGCCCCCCTTTCGCTCCGCCAGCGCTCTGAGCAGTGTGCCATGTATTTTTCTCATTACAGAGCGAGTTCAGTTTAGACTGGGTGGTCATCCAGTCTCTCTCTCTGTGTCTTGTAAAAGCTTACACAGTAATCGTTTGCCACGGACGAACTGCTGCCACAAACAACAACCACCTAGTTTTCTGAGTGCTTGTCTGAGTTGTTGGCCCTTCGTTCTGCTAATGTATACATCATGGGTTTTGGCAGATTTTGCTTCAAGGTTAGTTATGCTAGGCCATACAGGCTAACGTGTCCTGACAGGTTAACATTGTGCAATGCATTGACAAAAAAAGAAATTATGAAATTGATGAAATCTAAGATGAATTCCGCCAGGGGAACGGCAAATTTCTTCTGGGAAATAAACCAGAAACCCATCTGCTTAATTTGCTCTCAACAAGTGACTGCTTGCAAACTGTCTATAAATATTCATTTTTTTTGGGGGGGGGCACAATTGTGATTAATCCAGTGATTATGACGAGTTTACTGCGCAGCAAAGGTTATACAGCGCTCCAACATGTCTGTTGGCCAATTTGTAATCGGATTTATTATCTCCGCCACTTAATTATGATATTTTAACCAATGCGGCTACTAAAGATGTAACGCTGTGCATGCGTTCAGGACGTTTGGTGTGTGTTAAATTGAAATGAAGTTAAGTCATTTTATGCGATTTATTTTAAAAATTTTCTAATTAAGATTGTGCTTTTTCATTTTTAAATTGAAACATTCCTGAATTCTACAAATGTGCTAAAACACTTTATACCTAGAAAAACATGTCAAGGAGGCACTTCTCTTACTTGGACTTTAACATAGTTTTTTGCGCACTTGTGAAAAGTCAGATAAATAAACTTATTTTACGTTCAATTCTCCAATTAACTAGCCGGGCGGAATTTCGCCGTTTTCTATTTGGGCGTGATCAACAAACTAACTGGGGACGTGGATGTTGCCATGTTCATGTCTTCTTAGCGAACCATTTAATCTGCTTTTTACATTTAACAAATTCATGTGTTATCTGTATGTTGATGCATATACAAATATTAATAGATTGATTAATCTAAAATCATATTAATCAGTCATCACTTGAACACCTCCAGGAGAATTGAAAAACATGATCAATTATATACCAAGAATTGTGTATATGACAGGATAATGGGACCCCAAGACTCATCTATGCCTGTGGGGGGAACAAAGGTCAGTCCTTCCAGTCTGATCCCACAGAAAATGCAACAGAGTTCGAGGTTGTTCATCATCCGTCCTCCAGATTCCCCAGATCCAAATCCGTTTGAGCATCGATGGATTTCGTCGGTCAAACATGTCCGGTCTGTGGAGGCGCCACGCCGCAACCCACAGCTCTAGAAGGATCCTAAAGCCGTCCCTCAATTGCAGTCGTCTAATGTTTTGTTCACCGATTTCAACCCTGCGTGGACTACAAGGATGACAACCACCTAATTAATGCACACGCTAACATTGTACATGTGCTGCGTCTGCATCACACTGTACATAACTGCAGAAAGGACATTGTCCATATCTCACACCCTTCTGTGTTTAGAATAATTTATAATCGCACTTTTCAGTGGCCTTCAAATGAGGATGGGTTCCCTGGTTCCTCACAAGGTTTCTTCCTCATACCATCTAAGGGAGTTTTTCTTTGCCTCAGTCATCTCAGGCTTGCTCACCTGGGCTGATTTTAGCAAACCTCTAGAACTTATCATCTGTAAAGCTGCTTGGGAAAATGTTCAATGTTAAAAGCGTTATACAAATAAAATTTAATTGAACTGATTTTTTTTTTTTTTTTTTTTTAAAGCTATCCTTTAGATATCCCTTTATTTAAAAGCATCATCGTTCACTATTTTTCTAGTGCTGTTACTATTCTCACACTTGGATACCGAGACACAGATATGTGTCATTATGTGTATTCCCGAACGTGTTTGGAAATCATGGCCAAGTTAAATCCGTAACGAATCAAAATGTCATGTTTTCAATTCACTGTACCGAAAAGCTACCGGACCCAGGATACATACCAGACCATGACTTTTGTGTACCGTTACACCACTGTAGTGCGGTCACCGATCCTGATGAGTTTGCCACTTGTACTTGTATTACTAGTACTATCTTTAGGTAGCATTTCCACTCGCGTGCAAGTTTTACACTGTTAAATTCTCCAGTTCTGATATCCGTTTCTATACCGAACTCCTACCTCTGCACTCAAACCTTTTAACTAAGTAAAAACAAAGGATTACACAAATCAGCCTGCCAACATGCCAAGAGATGATCCAAACCTTCCACCAAGTCGAATGTTAAAATAAGTCAGTTTGTCTGACTGAGTCACCTTTTTCCTGTGGCAGCCCTTTTTTGGGACACCGTGTTCCTTAGTCAGACCTTATGCAGATCCAACTGCGTCACCAAACGGCCACAGTTACGGTAAAGGAAGAGGATGGCGCCGCCCTCCTTTTTTTTTTTTTTTTTTCATTCACAATTAGAAAATTTGCCGGGTGGCGCTGATGTGATGTGAACGCTGGTGCATTTAAATTTTTTCTTTTTGTTTATTCGGGGAGATTTATAAGCGGTATAGAACGTACGTGTGTGTTTGTGCCCACGCAAATATACGTGTCTCTGTAATTTTTTTTTTTTTTTGTCGGTGTACCGTAGGACATTGTGTGTACGTGGGTGGGTGTAATCCGGCTAGTGTGGGAGAAAGAATTCTGAGCTCATTGGAGGCTGAATAATGAGGTGCATGGGAAAAGATGGAGGTCATATTGGGATCTCTGCCCTCATTCATCAGAGCTGGCACACCACGACAGAAAGCCTCTTCAGAAACATTAAAAACTCCTTCCAGGGCCACACACACCAACACACATACACACACTTGCTTACTTTCTTGCCAAACCTGCAGAGCCAGCAAACTCTGTAATTTGCTGGGTAGGGGTAGTTAAAGGGGAAAATGTATTTTTTTTTTCTTTTCTTTCTTTTTTTTCTTCTCATGCCCAGCATCCAAGTTTACATGCATTTTTCATTGGCTGTCTCTTTTCAAAAGTAGATTTTTCACTTCCCAATTCTGAATAAAAACCCACAGTATGATTGAATGCCAAGCGGAGGTGTATTCGAACACTTTTCAGAGTAACGCTTTGTTTTCAACATGAACAGTCATCGTCTGCCTTGAACTGTCAAAGAATCTTCTTTGGAAAATACGAAATTATTTTATTGCTCGGAACAGCAGGTGTCCTATTAGCTTAGTTTTCTGCCTTTTTTTATTTTTTATTTTTTTTCCCCCTGAAAATTATTTTCGGTCCAACAGTGGCATTTGGGCTCGAACCGAGGATCTCCTGGTCAGCAGTCCAACACCTTAACCACTGAGCCACCCCACAGTGGTGAAAGCGTAGGAGAGGATTTGCATAATGCATGAAATATGCACTTTTTCATGTGATATTTTTTTCCTCCTTTCTACGGAAGTGATGAATCATTTATCTGTTGCTTAATGAACTCCACCTCATCAATGTATCCAAGTAGTTAATAACGTATAAACCCTAATGCTAAGGTTCATACTCTGGGAAATTCAGAGCTGCTTTGATGGTATGGAATTCCTAATGTCCAAGTGTTTTCTTTTTGACTCGACACTGACTGAACATGAAACACCATTCAAAAAAAAAAATTATTTGTGGTTTTCATTCTAGTGCTAACCCCCCCCCCCCCCCAAAAAAAAAAGAAATCATTCCATAATCCTAAACTTGGAACACTTGGAAGCTCTCTCGCTTCATGATCTTCAGTGTCATCACAGAAATGTTCTGCGGGTTTTGGCAGGAGCTTGAACGTCTGTCGTCCGACCTGGGAAAGTATTCGATTGCCTCATCGGATTTACTTAATGATGAGGGAGTAACAGTGACAAGAAAATATATCACACAACAGTAAATATCAATGACTAGAAATCGTTTGGCACATGATATTTTATGCATTGGTTTTAAAAATGTGAAGGCTACAAATTGAGTCCTTAAAGCAATATAGGGAGAACGTTGCCTCGGTTTCTGGTTTTAATATTGACTTTGGATGGATCTTGCTTTATGTATTGTGTAAGTAGCTTTAAGATGAAAAATCCAAATCAGATTAAGGATCAGGACAATCCTTTCTCATAGGATTGAGGTCCACTTAGATAAATGTCCTCAAGCAGAGGTCCGGAACATCATTATTTCTAATCTGCATCATTATTTATGTTGCGATGTACAGTGGTGGAGATTTTTGACACCCTTTAATATTTGAGACAATCTCAAATATCAATTACCTATATTTATCTATATATATATTACAACATTGGGGTCAGGGGTAGCTCGGTGGTTAAGGCCTTGGACCCAGGTTCAAACCCTATGACCACCAAGTTGCTACCGTTGGGCCCTTGAGCAAGGCCCCTAACCCTCAACTGCTCAGATGTATAATGAGTCGAACATGCAAGTCGCTCTGGATAAGGGTGTCTGCCGTAAATGTAATGTAAACTTTAATATATACACACACATACATGTATATGTTTTTGTTAACCAAAAAAATTCAGTTGCATTAGATTGCGTTGATCTGTTGCAGCTTCACCTTTTAAAACACAATGATTTTTCTGCAACTATTTCCTTATATTTTTGGAGATTGTGTAAAATTTGAAGGGTCACTGAAAACATCTTTCCACCGTTGTGTAATCAAGCAGTCTAGTAGTTGTAGTGGCGTGTGCATGTCAATACATGATTCTGAAATCAACTTCAGAAAGTACAAAGCGTTTCAACAATATTTATTGACCCTTAACAATGAACAGGTATACTGTTTTATTATTTTTTTTAAAGAAAAGAGGTGCATTTTAAAAAATACAATGTTATAAAATTAACCATAATCTATTTTCTTTTAAGTTTAGCAGCAACTTCAGTTTACTCTTTTCTTAAACTGTTACAACCGTCAACACATTGTAGCGGTTATATAATAACAGTTATATAATTATAATTATATATGTCAGTGATTGTATACATGTCTATAATTATTTGTCAGCCTGTCTCCTCCTCCTCTCTCCTTCTGTATTTCTCCACCTGACTCCTGCTCACTCGTCCCTCCTTGTATCACTATTGCCTCTTGCTAATCTGTCTGTAGTGTTTTTCCCCAACTGGAATGCACAGATTTGATTGGCTGTGAAGTATCCCGTGAGCTGGCTTTACCCCCATTTGTGAGTTTACGGGTCCGCTAAACCAGTTACCGTTAAGACGAGAAAAGCTGCGCTGTTTAAAAATGAAGCGGCTCATAAAAATGATTCGTTATAGCTTGCTTTATCCATTCCATTTAATAACCGTCTCTGATCATCATTGTAATGTTGGTAAACACTCAGTTTAGTCAAAATGTCAACAGTCTAGCTGATAATTTAACTTGGACTGGGCACAAAACATCATGCTACCACCACCATGCTTAAGATAAGGTCCAGTGTTCTTAGAGATAATTATTCCTCCAAATAATCCCCATGGTCTAATTCTTGCTCCAGTGTGTCTGACTACAAACTTTAGTCTAGTTTCAAGTTGAGTTTTGGAGATGGTGCTTCTCTCTCTCTCTCTCTTGGACAGCAGCCTTTTAGTCCATGTTAAACGTGCTTGAGTGTAGACAGTGATACTGGTGTTCTAAGCAGCTTCCAGTTCATGACGGGCATGTGTGTTGATGGTTTGTATGTGGTTCTTTTGAGCCGAGGGTGACGGTTTGGACAGTTGGCTACGCTTGAACAATCGTTTTGAGCTGATCTTGGTATCTGCAGTTGTTTAAAATTGGCCCCAGGAGACATTCCTGTCCTTTCTCGAACTGCACTGAGCTCCTTGGAGTTTCCCCATTGCATGGTCTCTTAGTCAGTTTAATGAGTGACAACCCCTTTTAATGTTGGTGCAGGAAAAACTACTAGTTTTAATGAATCATGATCACTAACAGGAAGGTGAAAGTTCTTGGGCCTGGTAAATCACGGACATTTCTCAACTTTCAGCACCACCAGATTAATAATTCAAGTAGGTGAATGTATACCGTTGACCCTGCATCATCGATTCAAAAACCCCCAAATAAATTAATCATCCGATGGTCTCCGTGACTCCGATGGTCATAATGACTGTATATAAAACTCCGACTGTATTGGTACATTGAAGCGTTCTGGCAGCTTGTTAAAGGCCCAACACTTTACATGTTTTGTGGTTGTCTGCGATTTTCTTGAGGGAAAAGAATCCAGCCAGGTGACAGACGGGCATATTTTTAGCCTACAGCTGTGCGACTCCAAACTTTTCCCCAGATGATGAGATTTTCTTATCAATTTCAAAAGTAAATCATCGGTAAATATTTGCTGTTTTTCTGGGAAAAAGCCTCACAGCATGAATGAACTCTGTGTGCTCTGGCTTTCCTTCTGCTCCAGCTCTCATCTCGAGAAAAGCCTGCAGATGCTGATGGACAGAGTGGACGACATGTGCCAAGACATCAGCAAGTACAACAACTACAGCCGCAGCCTGAGCAAACAGCAGCAGCAGAAACATCAGGTAACACGCGTCCTTTTGCTTCTAAACGCTTTCCTGCACCTGCTCGTTACCTCCGCTAGACACAATTACTAATGTTTAGTCTTTCACAGATTAGACCATCCTGATTTTTACGTTTTACTTGGTTTTTTTGCGTATACTGTTTGAGTTGTCAAGCTGTTTTTAATTTGGACAAGACATTACGAGTGACATCTGTTCTACAACCGAACAGAAACATCCTTGAATTCTGGCCTTTGTAGTAGATACTGTGTTGTTGTTGGTTTTTTTTTTTTTTGTTTTGTTTTGTTTTTTCCTGTGCTGACCTAAAATAAAAGTGCTGAGCTACTTGTTTTGTTTTGGATTTGACTAATTTGCTTAAGTCTGTACTACCAAGAAGCCGAACATCTTGTATTCCGCATAAACCACATCATAAATATTTATTCAGTTGTGTGTGTGTGTGTGTGTTGTTTGGCCATATTCCCAATGAGATGCAATGCTCATGAAGTAACCCTTTAATTTTAACAAAACTCTCAACCCCTGGCAAATCTGTTCTCTCAATGTCTCACCTTTCCATACTGTGAACAGATTAAAAAAAAAGAAAAAATCAATCACCACGTCTGAACGAAGTTCGCACCATCTGCGTTTGTTGCATGTCGGATTTCGAAGGTCCGACCAAACCACCTGCTATTTGATCCAGTCATCGTTTTTTGATAAAAATTAAATAAAATAAACAATTTATTGCTGTCTAAGTTGGATTGGCGCGCCGCCCAGTGAAGCCCTCCAGCTCCTTCTTCCTCCATTTCCGTCTGCTGGAGGAATCTTTTTGCGAGCCATTCTCTTTTTTTTTTTTTTTTGCTGTAGCCCGGCCCTGCTTTTGGGGGAAAAAAAAAAAAAAAAAAATCAATATTTATCACAGAACTGCTCATCTAGAACTCTGTGGCCGTGTTGTGCTGCCTGCTACATCAGAAGCGCACTGCATTAGCTTTGGTGATGATAAAGAACCCCCCCCCCCCCCCCCCCCCCCCCCCCCCCCCACACCGTGGGTGTGACTCGGAGCTCGGCGCAGGCTCTGCACCCCTGCTTTCACGACGTTTCTGACCCAATCCTGGCTTTCGGCATAGTAAAGGTTACAGGATTCCCCCTTCAGAGGCATCCATTGTTTCGCTCGCGGTGCAAAGAGCCAAAGCCAGCGCGCTCGCAGAACACAAAGCCCTTCCAAATTGGGTCTGTGAAGCGAGCGGTGCTGGAAGGAAATCGATTGAGTCGCCATCTGTGTCAAGTTCAAGGATGAAGCCAGAACAGCTTTAGTGGCCTGTGCTCTACTCGTGATTGAGACAAGTGCACATCTTCCTCGTCTGACTGACGTGTACCCCCGTGCGCTGTGTAGAATCTACAATAAGATTGAAGTGCTTATGGGTCAACCTTTTTTAAAAATAAAACCCTTTCATGCTGCTTATGCTTGTTTTATTGTTGCCTCATGCATTTGACGTAGTAGATATTTTTCTTGCGTCTAAAGCCGTTTGATCTGGTGATATTTTATGTTTAATATATTGATCTGTAGCTGCCATTCTCTCACAGTCTGCTTATTTTTCAAAGATACCATGAGTCTAAAAAGCATTTTAGGAAAAGCTCTCAAAGATAGGGTGGAAAAAGGTATGAAAAATATCTTCCTTGTTAATTGGCTAAATCTCCAAGGTTTTCACCGGAGTTTGGGTCAAGGGACGAGGCTCGTTTCACGAAGGTCAAGGTCTCGTTTAATTAGCATATTTTCTTAACTTTTCTCATGTTGACGTATGGAAATTTAGCCCCAGTGAAACAGGAAGTCGTCAGGGATGACTGATTTAAGAAAAAAAAGGAAATCTAAATAGCCCCATGATTCTAGATTCTAGGGTTACCAGTAATTATAGATATCCATATGCATATGCACACACAAGGATGAGTCAGAATTTATCCACAGTCTGGTGGTAAAATCTATTTTACTTAACTTTTAGAATTACCAATTGCACATATTTGTGTATATTTAGTTTTTTGTACTCCCTCATTAAAAATGTTTTAGGCTGAGCTGCGAGCCATGAATGCACCGCTGTCTTCACTTCATCAGAAGTGAAATTTCGTCCTCGTAGGTCCGCTTTCAGGGGCCCACACGGGTGAAAATCTGGCGCAGCGAGAGCAGGAATATAGGGAGGATGCTTTAACAAGAGATTTTGTAAAGTCGACAGTGTGGGTAGAAGCATGCATCGCCACACGAGATCACGACTAGCTCAGATATCAGTCCTCTGCGTTTAATCAGAAGCTTTCAGAAGGTTTCAGCTGTTCAATAAGCGTCTCACTGTCACGAGCACTGTTGATTGTTGAACCCACTTCCTGAATGTTCCAATACTTCTGGCCCTTGAGAATCCCAGAAATCGGTAAGTTGCTGAATCTTCCATCTAATGGTCGCCTTTGAACTTTTTCTCGGTCGGCGATTGAGGACGTTTCTGTTCCATACCCTGCCGTTTACTCTCAGGCTTATTTTTTATTTGCAGATATCCAAACACTCTCGGACCACAAAAAAATTCCCTGCATGTAAGTAAAAAAAAAAAAAAAAAAAAAAAAAAAAATTTTGTACATCACAAATGGGGCATAGATTTTGCTCGCACTGCAGTTACAAATTAATTGTTCACACCCGCTGACTGTGGAGACAAGAGCCTCGAACAGAAACATCAGAAATTCCATGGTCTTGGTTGATCTTTGTTTCTTTCTACACAGTAAAACAATGCTGAAGGCGTCCAAGATATGGAATAATCTCCTTAGAACAGTGATAACAGGGTCATATTGAGGTTGTATACCATCGCTACCTTTTTAGATGGCTACAACTGGCTACAAATGACCAGAGAGAAGTCTATGGAAAACTATGTTGGAACAACTGAGGTCTGTCGTAGAACTGTGACGGCATGTACTGGAAAATTTAGTAGTCCATGCTGACAAGCTGCGAATCACCTCGAGACACCCCCGGTTACCTTCCGACCCCACTTCACTCATCAGTGTTTGTGAATTCATAGCGATTTGTAGCAAAGGAAAGAAACCATGACGGTGGGAACCCGG
This sequence comes from Clarias fuscus, assembly GCA_030347435.1. Lineage (NCBI taxonomy): Eukaryota > Metazoa > Chordata > Actinopteri > Siluriformes > Clariidae > Clarias > Clarias fuscus. Next base: position 32,752,255 of record CM059215.1, on the reverse strand, counting down.
CTTTAGTCTGCAAGTTACAAGAGTGCTTAAAGACCTTAACAAGCTCTTTCGTCTTTTCTAGTTGAAAGAAAACATATGTGCCAAGAAGAGAGTGGAAAGGATTATAAACCTCCTTCGAAATCCAGTGCAGAGTGTGACAAAATATGTTGGTTGTTCCCGGTCAGCTGTGTCTAAAAGAAACAAAATGGAAAGGTTATAAAAGGAAAACATATGGGGAAAACGTCAGGAACAGAAAACTCAAAGCAATATGTCTTGGGGTGGGGGGCGGGGCGAATAGGCAGGACCAGGAGTCGACTTTTGTGATGGCGGCTGAACGAAATGGAGGTTTACACAGAAATGCCAAGAGAACACCAGCATTGAGACTCAATCTGAAGAAAACAAGGTCACAGTGGGATAAAGAGCAGCAACACTGGATGGTGGAGATTTGTGTTGGCCAAGGAGATGATGCTTAGAATACCCACCCAAAGAAAACGATCAGATGTCAATACGCCGATGTACAATGGATGCTTTTCTCATTCCAACGAAAGAAAGCCGGTGTTGGTGGTGATGAGTCTTTCCACGGAGCAGGGCGTTACAGCTTTCCTTCAGATCAACTCGGCGACGTGGATAACAAACAGTCCGGCTCTCAATCTGATTAAAAATATCTGGGGGGTGAAACGTAAAAAACTGAGTTCCGTGACAAGGCGCCATCCTGTCATCCTGATCTAGTCCAAAAAGTTGGAACCAGCGTGGTTGAATAATGTTGTTGTTGTTGTTTCTCATTAGCGATGTTCGTTTCTCATAGAGTTTAGCCAGAGGAGGAGCAGCAAAGTACTAATTTATTTATTTATCCCTCCTCTTCTGTCGTCGTTGATGAGGAATTATTTCCTGGACGTTGAGGAAATCAAATGAACAATCCGTAACTTGCGCTTGATCCGAATAAAAATTTAAATGTTATTATTCAGAGTTATTCCACTTGATGTTTTATGAAGCCTGAATCTTCTGCTATTAAACAAAAAAAAAAAGTTTTTGTTTATGGTGCGGCGAGGTTGTAAAGTCCAACATCTAAGTGTTCGCAAGCGTTGCGATTCCATAATTTTGGGACGTGTAAGTAAATATAGAAGCATGCGTTTTTGGCTGCCGTGAGACTCGTGACTAACTTATGTGAAGCATAGAGCTCACACATCTCCGATCATATCAGATCTGCACTTCAGAAATGTGTCGTCAGAGTGTACGGTATGTACATTAGAGAGGAATAAAAAAACGCTCCAAGGTGGTGGATGCACACCATATATCAACTTCACTATTTTTTTTTTTTTCTGATTTTCTTTTCCCTCCTACAGCCTTTTATTCCACTTGTCATCCTGTCCTGCCTTCTGACAGAGCGTTCTCGCCCTCCTCTCTGTCACGCACTACTTGCGGTTTGAAAGATTCACCCTTACGTTTTTGTTTCATTGGGAGATAATCGAATCAGCTCGGGCCATCTGCCATTAACACGGCAGGATCTCCGAATATCAAGGTCATATTAACAGATTGTTGTCCTCTCTCTGTCTCTCTTTTTCCTCCAGTACGTCCAGAGGCGTCAGCAGGAGAACGCTCAGAGGCAGAGTCGAGGCGAGCCTCCTCTTCCTGAAGAAGACCTCACCAAGCTGTTCAAGCCTCCTCAGCCTCCTGCACGCATGGATTCCCTGCTTATAGCCGGTCAGTTCAGACACAAACCAGACACTTAGAGCTTTTTTCATTGTAACATCTTCACTGAAAAATAGAAAGTTAAAGGCCAGTTGATGTTTTAGTCGTACAGTTTTATACACTGGTGAGGGGGGGAAAAAATCTTTCAGTGTGATATTGAACAAAAACTCGAGTAGATTTGAACACTTTGTGCTTTGATTTAGATTTTTACAATAATAAAATAAACTGATGTTAAGGGGTGGGATCTTTTTTTGATTGTGTAAATTTGTTTTGCGACATTGTTAAGAAATCAAAATAATTGAATATATTAAACACATTAAGCGTATAATGTATATTAATGCATTAAGCAACCTTTAATGAGTTTAATCAGTAATTAAATGCAGCCTGTTACTTATAACATTAGTTTTCTCATTTAAAAACCAAGAGCACCATTTAAATAATACAAACTAACTTGAAACTCAAGAGTTTAACATTTAACTTTATATTGAATTAAACATTTGAGAGTCTTGTGAATCTCGTGTCATCCGCCATAATTATTTCTAATATGTTTATAATTGTAAATAATAAAGACTAAATAATTCACACGTACTACATGGGATGAAATGGTGTAAATAGTAGGTCAAATTGATCGTGAGCGCGCAGGTGTGTGCGGCTTCTAACTCGCCTGTTTTTCGACTAACTTGCGCCCGTGGTGTTTTGAGACGTGTGTAATGGGTTTAAGACTAATTAGGCAGATCGGACACTTAACACACGTGATAAAAAAAAAAAAAAAAATTATAATGTAATAAAATTGCGTATGTTGCACCACTAGGAAGATTCTGTGCTTGGTGCAGAATCATTTATATCTGAGGCTGATCAGCTGATCACCGGACAAAGTGATAAGACAATTATGGTCACTGGCCGAATAGTTAATCCATATTATAAATGTACAAATATATATTTTTTATATTTTGCATTCAGTGGGGTGATTGATACGTGAATCAACACACGAAAGAATCACGATTCATAATTGAATTCAGTGGAACCTTGGATTACGAGCATAATTTGTTCTGGAAGTGGGCTCGTATTCCAAAACACTCATAAACCAAATTGAATCTTCCCATAAGAAATAATGACAACTCAAATTATTTGTTCCACAGCCCCCAAAAAATAAACATAATTAATACAATATATAAAGTAAAAATAAAACAAATTAACTTGCACTTTACCTTTAAAAAAGTAAAAAATAAATCCCGATAGATGTGTTTCCGTTTGTACACGGAAGTGCCGTGTGTGTGTAATTAGCCCCTTCCCTCATGTCGTCTTGCACAGTAAAACTCCCTTCCACCGCCTAAGCTCCACAACAAACACACACAGTGGAAACATTGTTTTAACGGGGAAAAAAATAAATCTCTAATGTCGTCTTTTTTTTTTCTTTTTTTTTTCCTCCCCTGAACTTGATGTATTGGAAGCAGAAAAAATGGGCAAACATAGGGATTAAAGTGACTCTGACAAAATATTAATTATGATGGCTAGACATCTTGATCAAAGCAGCTCCCACACAGTGCGTCACTGTTTTGCTGTCATAAATGACTGAAATATATATAATCATGCACCCATTATTTAAGCCTCCTTTCCATTTATATCATATCAGCCAGACTTAATATAAGCTGAGAAACACACAGGAACAAAGCCACCATCAGCCTGTCATGGATTTCAGTGAGTGTGCTGCGAATGCCCATTCAGCAAAGCGAGCCAGACGTGGAACAGACTGTGAGAACTCAACCTGTTAATGATTCATTTCCTTATTTAGTCTCGAGTAATTCAGGGTTTGTAAAGATCTGTACCGATCCCTGCTGCCGCTCCAAGGAGTCAGTCGGGAGAGACGGCAGGCAAATTTACATCGCCTGTTTTAAAGAGCGTCCACTTCGAGATGGACACGGACGAGAAGAGTGTTGTTTTTCTCGCCGTTTATTTAAGCGCCATGCTCCAGATGAGCCGCTTGAAGGACCTAATCAGACCCGCCACGGTGTGACCGACTGTGCAGGATGAGCCGCCCTGAGATGTGAATTACTCCCTCCGAGCGCCTTTATCCCGTTAACGGCGAAGCGCGCGTGCAGATTTGTAGAATTTCGTATGCGTAATGAGTAGGTGTGTGAGACTCGTGTAGATAATAGCAGTCGAGGTTACGCCGGGTCTGAAGAGTTGATTACATTTCGTGTTACAGCCTTCACAACCTCTGTCTGCCTGTCACCGTGTCTCTGGCAGTGAGGATTAATTACACTCGCATGTCTCGCATTGACTACGCCAAATTCAGCCATCACTCTTTCTCATGCTAATGAGCACTAAAGAGCATTAGCATTCACGGCATCTTTAGCATCTAATCCTTCTCACTTAGTATTTTTTTTCTTTGTTTTATTCTCTTTCTCTCTAACTCTTCCTTCTTCACGTTTATATTTTCCTCACCGTCTCCGAGAGCAGAGACACCCCCTGGCAGACGCACGTTTACCTTTTTGAATTATTAACGTTCCTGATTTACTCTAGCTCGACTTGCAGCGGCATACATTCGCCTGTGGGGCTTTATGCGCGAGGTCGGTTATTGAGTTGTGAGTAATTAGATTTGGAGTCGTCACCGCGTATAGGTTGCGTGGAATATTTTTCCTCAAGCTTCCCGGGCTTCAGCTGCATCTTAGGCGATCCGAGCTATTGTTTAGCGTTTCGTCCGTATCTATCGAGCGTTCGGATCAGACGCCGCAGACTTGGAGCGAATAAACTCAATTTACTCCGTAAATCGTGCCAGCGATATTAAGTCTTCTTCACAATCTCTCGTTTTTTTTTTTCCCCCTTTTCTTTCATTTGTTCGAATATGAAAGGCAACAGTGACCTGAAAGAAACTGATTGCTGTTAGTAGACAGAATGAAGAAAGATTTTAATAGTAAGATCCTTTAGCCATTTTGTGTGTATGTGTGTGTGTGTATATATATATATATATATATATATATATATATATATATATATATATATATATATATATATATATATGTATGTATATGTATACATTCTCTACTTAAAAAATAATAATAAAATAAAGTATTCTTATTGACAAAGGCTCAAACAAGCGAATTAGGTTTTTTTTTTTTCCACTCTTGTGACATCATATGAGAAGATACCCCTCCCCTGGCTTGTTGCTCTTAGCTCTGATGTTCTCTGGAGGGGCGTGTTTCTGCAGTAGCTCATTTACATAGATACTGGCACGGGGAGTGAAATGGTGTTTAAAGTATTTTTTAAAAAGTGTTAACTGAGACCTGTTAAATATGGAATCTTTTTTTTTTATCTTTTTTTTTAAAAAAACAAACAACAACAAAAAATCAGGAACAGTGGCTGGGCCAGGCGAAAGTGCTGGTGTCTAAATGCTATCGATTATTATTCATGGTTAAATCGCATGTCGAGAATTTCCTTCTTTAGTGTAAATACATAACGTTCTGGGACAATTCTGATAGATTTCATTTCATCTTTTTGTTTCGAAGATACCTTGGGTAGAAAGGGGGGGGGAAATTTATATAAAGAAGCATGCCAATGTATTTGTAATGGCACCCCTGTCATGGCGTCAAAACCCCATGCCTCGTCTGCATTAACGGTCAGTGTAGGACCAGGGAGAGCAACATGTAAGTGATCCTGTAGCTTGTACTTGTAAGAGCGTAGGAGTGTTTTTGAGATGTGAGCTTGTTGTTACAGGTGATGGAGTGTTTGTGGGAGCTTGGGAGGCCACACTTCATTTTTCAGCCTCTTAAGGGCTTTTAGAAAAACTCTCAAGCCCTGCCTGGCAAGATGTGTGTTCCCCTCCAACGTCGCCGAGCAGAAAGCCAATCACTTAGTGCTGCAGTCTGGCCTTACAACATAATGGAGGACATTAAGAGCACCAGCCAGTGCTGTCATTACTCTCTACCTCTACACCTCTTCTGCTATTTCTGTCGCCTTTTCCCTCCCCGTTCCTCCATCTCACTCTTTATCTCCTTTTTCAAAGATCTTCTGTGAATCAGCAAGTCCTGAGATTGTCACACTAATTAGACCTATAAATATACATGTTTGTTTTTTCTTGTCTTTAGGGCAAATCAACACCTACTGCCAGACGGTGAAGGAGTTTACTTCTCAGAACCTGGGTAAGCTTTTCATGGCCGAGGCTCTCCAGGGTCAGGGCAGCTAGAGGACGGCAGACGCGATGGTCCTCCCGAGGCGAGTCCTGTAATTGGTTTAAAGTAAATCTTTGGAAGGTTGGAAGAAGAAGAAGAGAATTTTTTTTTCATGGATCCTTTTGCATAATGTACCCAGTATGAAACTGTTGCATGAATATTTGTAATTGTTCATGTATGGAAATGGATATGAACATGATTTATGCATTTGGTTTTTTATTTTATTTATATAAAATGTTTTAGTCACGTTATGTAACCTGGACCATAGAAGATAAAAGCAGGATTACTCTCTCTAGGATTTGTAAAAGGAGATTTGCTTAAATTTGATGATTAAATGGATTGTGCCTAACCTTCAATGGTTGTCTGTGATTTAAAAAAAAAAAAAAAAAATTATTTGAAAAAATTTAATTAAATGTTGTGGCTCATGTGGTCTTTGCTATAATGCATCGTTTATATCCAGTAGTGATGGGAGCCTGTAAATGTTCCATAATCGATCAGCGGTCTGAGTACAGTACAATTCTTCTTGCTCAAGTTTTTTTTTTTTTTTTTCCAGATTTTCTGAACATCAATCCCACACCTTCACAAATACTGCACCCAGATTACATCACACATACAAAAGTCTTGTGCAAAAGTTTAGGCACCCCTTGATAACAGATTTTGGTGATTTTTAGTTTATTTTTAATTGAAAAGATGTTAACGGTCTCTCTTGGAAATTGAAAAAATGAACAATATTTTCAGCAGACACTAATGCATAGTTACTTCTTAAGCCATAAATTGAACAAAAAAAAAAAACGTTATTATGGCACTGTGCAAAAGTTTGGGCACCCTAAGAGTTCCAGAGTCCCAGATACTTTTTACAAGGTTTCAGACCTTAATCACCTTGTTAGATCTGATGCATGGCAACAGCTGTCATTAGTAAATGCAAATTTTAAAGCTTTACAAATACGTTGACTCTTCAAACCTTCAACGCTTGCGGACGCACAACAACCATGGGTTCCTCTAAGCAGCTGTGTAAGACTCTGAAAATGCCCACAACACAGGAGAAGCTACAAGAAGATAGCAAAGCGTCGTCAGCTTGCAGTTTCCACAGTGAGAAATGTAATTAAGAGATGAAAGTTCAGGGAATCTGTGGAGCTCAAGATGAGATCTGGAAGACCAAGAAATCGTGAGAGAACTGCTCATGAAGACAATTCAAAACCCCCATTTGACTGCAAAAAACCTGCAGGAAGATTTAGCAGACGCAGGAGTGGTGGTGCACCGTTCCACAAGACCTTCATGGAAGAGTCAGCAGAAGAAAACCTTACCTGCTTGCCCATCATAAAATCCAACAGAACATCTACAGAAACCTGATGCGTTTTGGAAACCAGTGCTGTGGACTGATGAAGTTAAAATGGAACTCTCTGGCCACAATCAGCAAAGGCATGTTTGGAGAAAAAAAAGAAGCAGCATTTGATGAAAAGAACACCTTGCCAACTATTATATAAAGCACAACTAATATATAAACAATACATATAAACAATACTAATATATAAACTAATATAACAACTAATATATAAAGCACGAGGGCGGATCCATCATGCTTTGGGGTTGTGTTGCAGCCAGCGGCACAGGAAACATTGCACGGGTGGAGGGAAGAATCGATTCCACTAAATACCAGCAAAGTCTGGAAGCAAACATCACACCATCTGTAAAAAAAAGCTGAAGCTGAAAAGAGGACGACTTCTACAACAGGACAATGATCCTAAACACACCTCGAAATCCACTATGGAAAACCTCAAGAGACGCGAGCTGAAGGTTTTGGAACGGCCATCACAGTCCCCTGATTTATACATCACTGAAAATTTGTGGGTAGATCTTAAAAGAGCTGTGCATGCTAAAAAGACCAAAGAATATTACCAGAACTAGAAGTATTTTGCAAGGAGGAATGGGAGAAAATCCCAAGTACAAGAATGAAAGACTTTTAGCGGCTATAAAAAGCGTTTGTAAGCTGCAAGATCTGCCAGAGGTGGTGTTACCAAGTACTGATTATGTAGGGTGCCCAAACTTTTGCACAGTTCCACAATGTTTTTTTTATTATTTTTTTTTATCTTTAGTTACTTTTTATGTCATAAATTGAACAATCACCAGTGTTTGCTGAAAATATTGTGCATTTTTCCCCCCATTTCCAAGAGAGACTGTTAAGATCTTTTCTATAAAAAAATTCACCTAAATCTGTTAATCAAGGGATGCCTAAACTTTTGCATAAGACTGTATGTACAGTACATCAACTAGGATTACTTGCATAGGCTGTCAAAGCAGAACTGCATCGTCAGTATAAGCCAAGTAGCATTTTTGATTTTGCATATCATCATGATAGGATTTTCTATATATGGTGTTTTTATTTCCATAATTTTTTCCTAAAATCCTAATTTTTTTTCCCAGGGAAATTGTATCATATGTAACATTACATTCATGCACATTCCTGACTTTCTGCTACACAGCAGTTCCATGGGTGTAAGGAAACAAGCAAGCAACACACCTTGCTTTAGGAATTTGTAACAATTTATATCGAGTGCAATTTTTCATAACCGATCATAGTCGAATTTTTCAGGAAATCAACCAATCAATTATCCCAGTCAGTAGTATTCAGAGTTCACCTTGCAGAAGAAAGCATATGTAGCTTGTGATTAATGAAGGCAAGCAATTGAGTTTCACCCCAAATCCCCCCCCCCCCTTTTTTTTTTTTTTTTTTTTTGAAAATCCATGAGAAAAATGCATATAGTTCTTAACAGCTCACTGGAACACACACACAAACTAATTTTTCCCGCATGCCGTATCTTTTTAAAGCTGTCTTGTCTTGTAGAATTTGCCATCGGTCCGCCCCAGTGTCGTCGCCTCCTGCAGTCTAAAGCTGGAATCGTACGGGGAAGGTTAAGGTTATACAAACCTACATTTGTAAATACAGACTGACTATTTTAGAAAACTATTTACTTGAAAATGACATTTTGTAGCACCTCGAGATTTGACCAAAAGAAAAAGGTTTTGGGTGAACTTGACTTCCATTACTTTGAAAAAGCAAATTTTGCTACACTCTGCTATAGTTCTTTTTCCTTTTCTGCGATTTCCCTGTAGACAAGAACAAATTTCAGCCGCTATTACCAATGAGAACTGAAGCGTCTGAAGAAAAATTTTTCACATATGATGTTTTCACCTTAACTCGGGGGCGTCTCAAACTCAGTTCCTGGAGGGCCGCAGCCCCACAGAGTTTTGTTCCAACCATAATTAAAAACACCTGATCCAACTAAACAAGTCATTAAGGCTTATTTGAAAACTACATCTAGGCATTTGGCAGACGCCCTTATCCAGAGCGACTTACATTCTTTATCTCATTATACATCTGAGCAGTTGGGGTTAAGGGCCTTGCTCAAGAGCCCAACAGGGACAACTCGGTGGAGGTGGGACTTGAACCTGGGACCTTCCGAACCGTAGTCCAATGCCTTAACCACTGAGCTACCCCTGTCATCATTTTTAGGAATATTCCTCTAATTTATTGTGTGAAGTTATAAAGTCTTAATCAATCCTTAAAGACAAAAACTGTGTACAAGTCAGAGACGGGGGGCGCGTCAAAGGGACATCTGCTTCATTCTATATGAAGGGATTAAACCCCTCGAGTTCCAGAGTCTTTCTGCGCGGCCCCGCCCACCAGCCGTGCGCCGCCGTCGTTATCCTGACGGGAACGCGGCTCTAATTCGTTTCTGCTCGACTCGAGGTGATTAAAGCTGAAGACTTCTAGTTTCTTTCAGAGCGGCGGCTCATGGGTGACTTGTGCCTTTGCACCTGTTCATTAAGACCTCTGTTACAGCGCGGCTCTCGCGGCTGATAATCTGATTCGCTGTTTGTGTCGACAAGCATGGAGGAATGAATTTCTCCCTAAAGGCCTATCGATCCGAGCGTGTATGAGCCAGACTCCAAGGGCATCGATCACACAGGCGCCGGTTTCGGGGTCAGCCTCATTAGACTCTACTTCTTTCAGCATTGTTCCTTTTGTGTTTGTTTCGGCACGACGCGTCAACACACTCCTGCTTTTATTCGAGTATTGATGGAGGGGGGGGAAACCCTGATTCTTTCCACCTCAACTCAAGAAGGAATCTTGACGTTTTTTTTTTGGCGAAAGAATAGACGAGAATAATCCGGCACTTTGCGACTCTCGTCTCCAAATCATCAGTGCCTGCAAAATCCATTTTTCAGACCGAAACATTCTCAAACACTTCACGGCTTCACAGCTTTCCCGACCAAATCATTACTGCTTTCTTTGTTCTTTTCTTTATCTCTTGAACATGAACTCTACAAGTTGACGGCTTGTTTGTGGAAACGGCACTGCTGACGGTGATCATCTGTCCTTTGTTTCAGTCGAGGACCAAATTTAGGTCAACTCTTCATCATAGAGCAGCAATTTTGGGTTTTCAAAAAAAATTTTTTTTTTTTTTTTTTTTGGTTTGTTTATACCCTAATTTTTCAGAGGTGTAAATGATAAAGGTCAAAATAACTTCAAGTAACGCATAACCTTCAGTAGCCTTCCATAGCGTTCGATCCCAAATTTTTGATCATTCATCAATCCCAAGTTCTGTTGCCAATAAAAGCTTATTTCAGATCAAGTTTAACAATATGCCAAGAGAGAAATCAAATACTTTCTTACATTAAAAAAAAAAAAAAAAACAGATGAGTAAATTCGAATTCTCTGCAGAATCCGCTCACTCACCGAGAGCTATACAGCGCTCGCAGATCCAAGCGAAATCCCAATATAAAAACCCGCCTTGGCTTCTCTCGAGATGCCAGAAATGAAGTGTGGGCTGAAATTAAGATTTGACTCATAATTTTGTGCACCCAGCAAGAAATTACATTTTCATTACCCTTGATTCACTTTCATCCGTCACTTTCTCCGCCGCTCTCTTGGCTCCTTTGTGACAGTTTATGGGAATAATGTAGTGTTAAGATCACCTTCATTTCAGTATATTCAAAGTGACATGTGCTGTACAGTCTAATTCCAGTCATTACGCATGATTTTGGCCTGCCACGTTGTAGAAATGACTCGCGCTCAGAAAACCCGCTCTGACAGGGAAGCTCTGGTGCGTTATTGTTGTTATTATTATTAGTAGTAGTAAATCTTGAGGCAGATAACTGGAACGACCCTCATGAATTTTTTTTTTTAAGAACGCAGGTGATGTGACTGCGCACTGATTTTGCATCTACGTTCGAATAATCCGAAAATGATTGACGCTGGATCTGGATGGAGTGTCTAGAACCTTTTGCTATATTTATACACATTTAAACCACAGTAAGTTCAACAAGCCTTCATCATTTAGACAAATTACATCCACAGGTATAAGACGCTTTTCATTTGTGCGGTATGTAGCTGCATACTGTAACTTGCACGGGTTAAAGCACCATGACATGACGCGACATTGCTTAGGTGCGCCAGCAAACGATGTTATTCCTGTATGCTAATGTTAGCTACCATGTTTAGCCTCATCATGAGCTTCCTGGCAACCAAAACGCAGCACTGTGATGCACATGGAGCTTTTACATGCCTCGTCTGATGAACGGCTCAACCGTCAAAACAAACCGGTCCAGCTGCATATGGATGAGCACGGAAAGGGAAACGGCATTAACAGGCAACAATGCAACCCACTCACTGATGCACAACTTTTTATTTCCTTTCTAATTAATGACATACTGTATAATGTAAAACTTGGTCACTAATAATAATAATTTTAAAATGTTAGCTGTATGTAATTTTCCCCAGATTTTACACTTTATTGACATAAAGAGTTTATTTGTGGGTCCTGAAAATGTCTATAAATATGTCTAAAAAAAAAAAAAGATTAATATTTATCTTCTGATCATAGTGTCAATTTCAACAGCATATTCTGATGCAGTGGCATTAGAGAAATCTAAATTCAGAATGATACTGTAACTGTGCTATTATAATCAATCAATCATTTATTTACATTATTATTTACTTAAGTTGACCAAAGTGCTTTACAAAACAAAATAAAGAAGACAAACAATAAGATAAAGAGAACTGAGTCAACAAAAGTCGGTGAAAATAAAAACAAAGAAATTAAGAAAATGATGGACATTAAAACAGAAAGCCTAAAACAGAATATTAAGAATATAGATGAACGGGATATAAAGGCTAAGATATTGTGCTATAGCATTTTGCTCCATCTTTAAGCTTTTAAGCCACCGCTGCAAAAACGTAAAGTTCTGGGTTGCTGATCAGAAGGTCGAGGGGTTCGAGGACCAGCACTGACAAGTTGCCACTTCTGAGCCTTTCAAAGCAAGGGCCTTACCCCTATCGACTCCAGGGGGCGCTGTATCCTGTCTGACCCCGGCTTCCTAACTGGGATATGCGGGGGGGTGGGAATTCCACTGTGCTGTAAGGTACATGTGACAACTAAATAATTAATCTTAAACAAAAAAATTGATGTAAACATAATGGAATTAAACCATTAAATATACACAGAAAAGAAAAGAAAAAAGATCAGGGGAAGAGTCAAATGCCTGGTCTTCATTAAGCAAAGAAAACAACTAAGGAGAATACTGTACTGGAATTACTTAGCCGAGTTAAGAACTGTCCGACACATTATAAATGTCATACCAGGAAAGGCTGGTTCCGTGGTTGGGACAAATCATCAATGAGTCAATAGAAATCATAGCCATGTTTAATAGTGAAATAAGAACATTCCCCCCCCCCCCCCCCCCCCCCCCCCCCCCCACACACACACACAGTGTGACGAGAGCTCATATGACTGGAATGAAACAATTTTGTGGTCATAAAAAAAAAGACTAAGTTTTACTCCGGAGCGTAAATATTTGACTTTGGAGTGATGGGAAAAGGTCATGTGGTCTGATGAGTCCAGATTGAGCCTGTTTGTCATACCAGTCTCTGGAGACAGTGTTATGATCTGGGGTTGCTTCAGTCGCTCAGGTCCAGACTCGGCAACGTTACGTGGCAATAAAATGAAGTCAGCTGATGACCTGAGTGGACTGAATCACCAGAACATCACATCTATGGAGCTTCTTCTTCCCTGATGACACGGATATGTTCCAGGACTCGTATTGTGAAAGAGTGTTTGTTTCTAGGAGCATGAGGAATCATTTTCACACATGAGCTGGACACCAGATTGGGTCCCGTCAAAAAAAAAAAAAAAAAAGCTGGACAAATCAAATATTGGGGGTCTGTTTATATTCATGGAACAACAATAAACAAACGATTTGGTTTGGTTTGAAATGTCAGTTACTCTAAAAAAAATAAAAAAAAAATAAAAAATAAATAAAATGTTTTCAGGTAAACTGTTATTTAATTGCAATCATGCAGTTATACTAAATATCCGGCTGTTGTACATCAGTAACTCATAGCTGTGCCTCAGTATAGCTTACTCATAACTCATAACTCATCTACATAATATTGTGTCTTGTATTGTAAAGAAATTTCAAGCTGACCTTTCTCATAGTTTTTATTTCCAGGGTCTGGGAGTTCCCAAATCGCCCCATAGTGTGTTAAAGTGTGTGTGTGCCCTGCGATGGATCGGTACCCCTTCCATGGTGTACCCCGCCTCATGCCCCAAGTCAACTTTAAGTACTTCTCACTATCTCCGCATTGGATTTCTCATTAATGTGATATTGAATGTTGCTGGAAAATAACGAGAAAACAATCTCTCTCTCTCTCTCTCTCTCTCTCTCTCTCTCTCTCTCTCTCTCTCTGTTTTTGCTTTTAGGAGCTAAACCTGATTTTCATCACTCGTATTTGAGATCGTCACCATTGTAACTGCATTAGAATTTTTTTTATCTGCATTTCAGGACGGTGTTTCGATTCAAATGTAATGCGCATAATGCTTTGCGGCTAATATGGCCGTCACTCCTCGATGCATGCGCGCACCGCTAGTTGGCAGTCGTGCACGGTCGTCTTTGATGCGTGCTTGTCCTCGCGGCTCTGTCCTCCCTTGAATTGCATTCGTACTGGATCACCTCTGCCTCCACTCTCTCTCGACACATCGCTATTCTTTAGTGACAGCAGTGCTCTCATTCTCTCTCTCTCTCTCTCTCTCTCTCTCTCTGTACAGTTTTCTCTTTGGTTCCACTGACTGATCTCTCTGGTCTGTCTTCTTGCATGCTTGTCTGGTCTTGCCTCTTCAGTAAGCGTCAGGCCGCCGCAGTGTCGGTGTGTATAAACCGAACGCTCCTCATGTGGGCCGAGTTGAAGTCCGCGTGCGCCGCGTTAAAGTGCGTCCTGACGGCCGATGATCTCCTTATTGTGATGAAGACCTTCCCGATCGTCTCAGCTTCCCTAAAACATCCAATAACTGAAAAAATCTGAAAGTCCCCAAGTAGTGCGGTGAAATCATATTCCCAAAAGAGACAAATCTAATAATTATTACCAGCCTGACTGAGCACTTCATGTTGAATAAGCTTGACTCATCATCATCATCATCATCATCATCACGCTCTATTGGAGGTATTTTGCCTTTCTCTCAGTGCAATAATCGTTTCAGCATTTTGTCGTGCACCTGTTCATTTATGCGCCTTTACAAGCACGTCAGTCAGCGTAGTTCTCAATTGGCTTTTATCTTCGGCCTTATTAAAACACGTTCGTAGTATAAAGTTTCTTTCAGTGACTGCACTTTTTTTTTCTTTAACACAAAAAGCCGTTTTTCTTTTTAATTAAAGGAAAAAAGAAATTGCTTCCAAAAATCAGTTTTAATGGTGCTAATTCAACCTGCACACAACTTTTTTTTTTTTTTTTTTTTTACGAGAACAATTGAACTTCTGTACCTTCCACATTAAGGCGTGAAACAATAGTGTAAAAAGGGTTCTTTTAAGGTTTCATTCGATGCTGGAGGGCCCTTAGCGTCCTGCAGGGGTTTTACTTGGAGCGCTCTGAAAGGAGAACAATCAGTTCTAGGGTTAGACGCCCTTCAAAAGACAAAAATCTGAAGGATTTTTCAGATTTTTTTTCTTTTTTGTCTTTTATACACTGTATGTGAATTTGGCTTTTGTGCACTTTATTGATTTTTGCCTTTGTGTATTGTTCCAGACTAATCCTCTGAGCTCTGTTACAAATTACAGACATCTCTAAAGCTGTAAAAACGTCAGGTTGATAAAAATGACCGCTAATGGAAATGTTGTTCTTGGAATTAAAATGGAAATATTCGTGGCAAAGTTTACTCCCCTGTAGAGTTGTGTTGCACCACACTGGTTTTAAATTAAATTATCCCTTCCTTCATTCATTCGTTCGTTGATTCCGGTGATTCTGGCCCGGGTCGCGGCTGATCCGGAGCTTGGGCCAGGAACACTGATTGCGAGCTGTAAAGACGGCTTCATTAGGATGCTGGTCCACTGCAGCCCCCCCATTCTGAAGGAAGTCGTTTGTAATGTTGCCGAGACACCCCTGAATCCTTGTCTCCAAGTCCTCCAGTGTGTCAGGCTTTGGTACGACTCCTCCTTTGCGTAGCCCCACTCGAAAAAAAAAATGTTTTAAAAAATCACTCGGAGTGACTTCTTGGAGGTTGCTCATGAGGTCTGCGTCGTCCCGGCCAGCATCCTGGAAAATGCTGGAGGACTTGGAGACATGGCTTCAGGAGGTTCTCAACAACGTCCTTCAGACGACACTGTGTGTTCCATCCCTGGCTGTTTGAGGAAACTGGTTGACGCCACCGGTATATTCGTTGAAATTTAAAGATTTGCTTCCATTTCCCTATGTAATAAAGTACAGGTACAATTTGTTTCAATGAATTTGTATTGGAAATATGAACTTTATTATTCATTTTGAATGCCCACCCTGTCTGCTCCTGTAAATTTCTCCATAATTGTATCCTAAGGGCTATCTGTTTACGCAAAAATGTTTTTCTTATCCTGGTTAATATCACTTATCCTGTTTACAGGGTCATGGCAGGACTCGAGCCTATCCCAGGGGATCTGGGGCACTAGGCAGGATAGTACATCCTGGATGGGGTGTCGATAAATCGCAGGAGAGTATGTACTGTACGTAATCATTCCGTATTAAAATGCCATATGCAGATAGTGAATTAATTGTCTCCAAGTATTAATACATTCTTTTACAGCTTCTACAGTATGTTCATACGTGGTACAAGAGTACAGTAAGTAAGAAAGACCTGGTTAGCTGTTGTAACTCTTTCACTTACAGTGCCTTGCAAAAGTATTCATACACCTTGAACACTTTTCCACACAAACGTACTGTAAATTTATTTTATTGCGTACATTCATGTTCGATAAAAGGGCTGACAAAATGCAAGGGGTATGAATACTTTTGTCAAGGCCCTGAACTGTATATTGCTTGACAAGTTCTGTGTGCTGAGAAGGAAAGGAATTAATAAATGATATAAAAACTGGATCATTTATTTAGACCGAGACCTAGACCTTAGGTTTTTTTTAAATGAATGTTCAAGCAGGTGCAGGATCTTTATTATTACCTTCAATAATGACAAATGCAGCAGGGCAGCGTTATTATCCTACACACCATGGTTGATGCCTGTTCTTATGTTTGAATTTATACTGACCCTCTGCCCTTTCATCCAAATGCACTGGTTTGGTTCACGGTGTTCCAGGTGGTTCTATGGATGTGCCGTGTTTTGACAAATGTTACCCTGTCACAGCTGCTGTAGACCTGCCTTCTTTCTACAACAACTTCCATATGTGGCCTTGAATTCGTTCTATATTAAAATACCATATGCATATTGTGAATTTATTGTTTGAACGTTCATGCACTCTAACGTGCTTCTAAAAGCCATCCTTCATTTTTGCTTACTCACCTATCAGGACCGATTTATTTATTTATTTAGAGAGATTAAAGGCATCTTTAACAGGATTGCACCCGGGATCCAACTTTAATGAAAGTGCATCAGGACTGAGAGCGTTCAGTGATTGTGATTTGTGACAGAGGTGAGATTAAGGCCAGACAGAGGGAGGAAAAGCTGTGCCTCGCCTTTGGCAAAGAGGAGGATATTAATGAAGGCTTGGTGTGTATCGACAACATGTTAGTGTTAAGTCAGGAGTTTTGGCTAATGAAGACTTATGTAGCGAGGTGAAGAAAGCGTTAGTTCAGATCAATCCTGTCTAAAACCCAGCACTTGATAACGCTGATGTAGAATTAGTGAGCGAGTCGTAAATTCTGAGTCAGGCCAGACAAAAAAAAAAAAAAAAAATATATATATATATCCTCCTTATATTCGGTGAAGGATATTAATAAATACCGAGTGCTCTGTTGTAAGAGGATAATATGGATGAGCAAGAAGGAATCAATGGAGGAAATCTCCTGTGTGCAAACATTTCCATGAGATTTGAGGGCAAAAGAATCGTCCTCGCGTTGTGAAAGCTCGGCGACTTTGGCCGAGTCCCTCGGAGGCGCTGAAACAGAGGACTGGGATCTTCTGTGGTCTGTCAGTTCTGCGAGTTAGCTTTGATGAGGAAGGGATAAGAGCGAGGAGCAGCATTTCTCGGGGTCTGACATGACCTCCAAGATGTTACATGCTGCTTTTTTTTTTTTTTTTTTTTATTTCTTCTCCTTCTTCTGCCTTTCTGCCTTCTTTGCGCTTCTCCAACCTTGTGTCTGACATTCTCTCTGTCGCACACATACTTTCTCCCACACGGCTCTCTGTCTTCGTCGTGCTCCTGCTCTTTCTTGCATTGCCATGGAAACTGAAACAATCTTTGCTTTGAAGGTTGTGCGCTGAATATTGTGAACCCTGTGCCCTTCGTACAGATACAGTTCTCTCTGCAAACCAAATATCCACAAATGTGCATGTGATTAATTGTTAGATCTGAGAATCCTGGTGATCTACTGTACTAGAAAAGGAAAATGCATGCACCAGAAATACTGTATGTTTTAATGACAAATGTGTGCGTGCAGAGCAACGGATCGCATCACCAGACACGATAATCGGGGAATTGCCATAATCGATAAAGCACAGATTTAGAAGATCATCACTGAATTCTATGTAAATTGGCTCTGAGCTGGTGGTTAAGTACAGGATGCGCAGGTCTTCTGTTTACTCCAGCCATTAGTAAGCACTTTAGTGGCCATAAAAGCCTCTCCTTACAGTATCGGACTTCCATTTTCAGAAGGAAAGTGTAATCAATTAGTAAATTGCCCTTATCGTGTTTACAAGTGATTAACTGAGGAGCGATTCCTGACTCCAGTCTCTAGTTTAAAGCCTCAATACAGTTACTTGAGGGATGTGATTTGATACTGGATAGTGACATATTTATTTTTGGAACGAGGGATGGCATGGTATTTGGACCGATTATAAAATACGACTAATGGCCTATGACGGAGTGAATGGTCCAACACAACAGCAGCTGAAATTTGAAATCTTCTATGATCTCCCGACTTTAATGAGAAGGTGCAGGATCTTTATTATTATTATCTAAAATAATGACAAATGCAGCAGGGCAGAATTATTATCCTACAAACCATGGTTGATACCTGTTCTTATATTTTCATTTATACTCACCCTCTCCCCTTTTATCCAAATGCACAGGTTTGTTTGATGGTGTTCTAGGCAGTTCTATTGATGTGCGATATCGTGGTTAATTTGACCTCGTCAAAGCTTCTTCCTACGACAACTTCCATATATGGCCTTGAATATTCAACATTCCTGGAGCACGATGTATAATCACTATACAGTACCTAGGTGCTGATTCCATTTCTATTGCGATTCTGTAAGTCACGATTATATATATATATATATATATATATATATATATATATATATATATATATATATATATATATATATATAAAAATAAATAAATAAATATGTGCTGCAGTTTAAAGTGTGAATAGTTTAAAGTGCACCCCCTGTAGGGTTATAGAGGAACTGTAACATTTATGCTGCATCGATGCTTCAGTCAACTGCCATATAGAGGCTCAAAATTAATTTAGCAGTTTTAGTGCTAAATTGTGGTGGCATTGGACAATGGTTTATAAGGTCGCAGGTTCAAACCCCCACACCACCAAGTTGCCCTGTTGGGCCCTTGAGCAAGGCCCTTAACCCTCAACTGCTCAAATGTATAATGGAATAAACAATGTAAGTCGCTCTGGATGAGGGTGTCTTCCAAATGATGTAAATGATTTACCGGTCCCTAAACAAGCACTCATGCCGGAGCTGGCTTGCTCAGAAGAAACTGTGCATTCTGAATCTGTGAGGACATGGCACAGATGCTCCGTCTAGCCAAATGATAGAGGATGGAAGATGCAATGTTTACGGAAACATCTTGGAAGGTTTTCCACCATGTCTAACTTCTGTTAGACATCTGTAGCATTTGATAAAAAAGTGCTTTTATTATTGTTATTATTATTATTTTTTTAACTGTCATGTACTGTACAACTCATTTGACTCGAACCCGCACATCAAAGGGGTGGGTTTGGACAGTGACATGCAGCCCGTGACTCTGAACGTACTCTCCAAACGCATCATTGTTGTTCACAACAGAATTCTCAATACGACATAGATTTTATTTATATTTTAGCGTTAAATAAATGACACAAGAAAAGAAGTGTTTGATTCCTTTGATCTTGGAAATAGTGCTCTTGTACAGTACGTACTGTATCTCTCCTCTTCATACAAAGTGATATCAAGGTGGTCCATTCAAGCACAGCAGCATCAGTCATGTATAAATCGACTATTCGATTCAATCCCTAGTATGCAGACCACCTTCTCCATATGCGCTTCTATTTTTGGATTTTTGGCAGTTCTTTTTTTTTTTGCAGGACACCTGCCATATCTCCTGCATGCTGACCATCAGTGCCATTCAGAGTTGAACAGAAGGAAGCTGATAGTCCATAAAATGTCCTGTGACATTCAGACCCCACGCTAGGATCTGAGATGCAGATCAGATGATAACGCTAAGGTTGAGCGACAAGAGCGGGATGACCTCCAAAACGCTGATAAAAATTCTAAACCGTATGAAAAGACGGTGAGTCAGTCTGAGATGTACGTACTGTAGGACAGGAGAGAGGTGTGTCTCCTCGTAGAGGTGTATGAAAGTGACTGTCAGCTGCCCGCAGATCTTAGAAAGCGTGAGAGAGAGAGAGAGAGCGATCCTATTTTTGTTATCCTCTTGCCTCAGTTTCCTTTCATTTCACCTTTGAAGTTGCGATTTCTCTGTAACCTAGTGTTTCCATCTCACTGATCTGGTCTAATTGGATTCCGACTTCATGAAACCGTCAGGAAGGAGATGTGTCACGGTATGCATTTGACTTGCTGCCACTGTTTTTATATCTTTTCCTGTAAACACGCGCTGCTGTGCTACTAGAGAATGATGTGGCCTCTTGGAGCCGTCACACCGAGACATTCAGCATATCTGCAGTCCATTTCAGCAGCTCACAGCGTCACAGATGGTGAAGTGTGATCGCTCGGTAACGCAAAGCCCTAACCGGGCCTCCTAAAAAGTCCTGGAGGAGGGCTTTCGAAACTTATTCGTAACTCTTTCCCTTTTCTGTCTCCACACTGAAGGTGATCATGGCTTCTATAGAATTCAGTCTGTGCTTTCTCCCGCGTCTGGTCTTTATCTCCGTAATCCGTATCCAAGAAGTATACATATGCATTTATTCCACAGTAGTTGCACGTGCCAAATGGGGGGTTGCCCCGTGCCAAGCTGGTCTGCGGTGGAAACTATTTTATCAGCCATTTAAATCGATCATAGGCCCTCGCTTAGTTTGCATGGCACTGTAGGTAGCAGGTCTTTTTTTTTTTTTTTTTTTTTTTGCGTCTCTCTTTTGCGTGCCTGATCTGAGACGAGGGCTATAGACGCCGAGAAAGACTGGTTCTCTTAGTTACACAGTGGTACAGACGAGCCATTTCAGATGAGTGTTATTACTTGTTTTTCATCCTGACAGCACAGCTGTGCGGGTCTTTAACCCGATGCATTCTGAGCGCAATTTAAATGTCATTTTGTGTGCATGACTTGCTAAACATAACCGTTTAAAAGCATGCCAAGGACCTCAGCATGATGTCTGGGTGTTAAAATGAAGTGTTTCATCAAATATATAAAGTTTATATGCACAGTACAGTGGAAAGGTCTTGAGCCACCTCTCATTCTTTTATATTATGTTCAATTAAATGATGTAGATTAAAGAAATGGGAACAAACTTTTTTTTTTTTTTTTTTTTTTTGTTCCCGCCCTGCTACAGGCTTCGAAGTGCCTAAAAATTGGTTGTTTATGTAACTGCAGCGACCTCGTTTCCCCCCTCGTCTGTTCCAACCGCTCAGCATTCAGTATCAGCATTATACTAATCACCGGCCTGATCATCTGTCATCATCTGCACCTGTTTCTCACTGGGTCAGGATTTACGTTAACAAACTTTCCTCTGAACCTGAAACTGCTCAGGTACAGGGATTAGACTGAAAAGGAAGCCTGGACAACTATTCCACAGTACATTAAAAAAATATACAAGAAAGTTTTTCTTTTTGGGATGAAAATATGAAGAAATGTCGGGGGGGATCAAGACTTTTGCACAGTACTTTATAGTAAGAAAAAAAAAAAAACGCTGTCTTCTATGTGATGGATATAAAACTAATGTAAATATGAATAAAAGAAAACAAATATTTCTTTGGTCTTATGGCATGCCACCATTTTAAAGCAGCCATCCTAAATCCGAGTCGATCCGATGTTCTTGGGCTTAACTGTGTCACCTGCAGGTAACGTCATGGCCGCTTCAAGGCCAGCGAACAGTAAATCCTATTTAACAACTGGGAGGCTGATAAATTCCTATACATTCTTTGACACTGAGCTTAACTAGTTGGCCTTCACTCCATGGCTCTCCGTAATTCTGTTCGTAATTCCTGTCCCAGTTACTGCATGTGGTTTGCTGGAAATCTTTGAACCTGTAGGTGACGCCTTTACATGAAGGCTTTATGGGTTCTCCATGTTTTGCTCTGCTGCTTTATCTCCTCCAACCTGCTTCATGAGTAATCGCCTTAGGCGGGATCATCTGTAAAAACTCTTCCTATGAAACATTTTGTGTGTTTGTCGAAGGTGCAGCTATTCATAGTTACCCCAGTGCAAATAATAATAATAATAATAATAATAATAATAATTCTTTCTGGTTGCTTTCTCAGATGTCCGAAGCTGTGCTGAGATTTACTGTTTCCGCCTGCATCTGTTGTATTGTTTGCTTGGTGAACGCTCGCTCCCTCTGTTCAATGTGTTCATTCCATTTCAAACTATTTGATTCCTTTTTCATCCCTCTGTTCAAGTCTACTGGTTATTCTCCATATGACTGGGTGGCTTTTTAAATTCCTGCATAGAGAGAAGGTGAAGGTGACGTCGTCACGTCGTGTGGAATTTTGGGTCATTATTGTATTCGCCCCCCCTTTTACTCTGACACCCCTAACCAAAATCCAGTGGAACCAACTGCTTTCAGGAGTGACCTAATTGGTAAATAGTGTGTAAAACCTGTGTGTAAAAATCCCTGTACAGATGTAAATACATCTGTACTGTGAAGCACTCTGAGGTTTGTTAGAGAACATTAGTGTGAACAAACAGCATCATGAAGCCCAAGGAACACACCTTCACAACTTCGTCCCTGACCTGTCGGGTTGAAGTTTAAAGCAGGGTTAGATTGTTATAAAAAAAAAAAAAACAATATCCCAAGTGGATATGAACATCTCAGCATCATCCATCAACCCGAAAATGGAAAGAGCAATGGCATGGCCGCAAACCCACCAAGACATGGACGAGGAGAGCATTAATCAGAGGAGCAGCCAAGAGGCCCATGGTAACTCTGGAGGATCTGCAGGGATCCACAGCTCAAGTGGGACAATCTGACCACAGGACAACTAATAGTCGTGCACTCCACAAATCTGGCCTTCATGGAAGACCGCCAAGAAGGGAGCCATTGTAGAAAGAGATCCGTAAGGAATCCCGTTTGCTGCTCCACATGGCTTGTCGCAAACTGCCATTGGGACGTCTTATGGCTTTCTTTCAACAATGTCGTTGAGGGAGAAAACTGGACAAATTCGTTTTTGATAAGGATGTAAAAAAAATAAATAAATAAAAAAAGTCCCAAGTTTATAACCTGATATTTATATATTTCTGAACATTGAGCCAAATTTTTGCAGTGCCACCTTCTTACCCTTTTCTGGAGTTTTCTGGCTTATAAATGAGATCTCGCAAAACTGTTCATGAGCTTCTAGGTATTTGTAACTTTGAAATGCACTTTAAATGTATAAACTTGGTCCAATAAAGTGAGATAATTTACACATGTGTGAGTAGCGCCAGCGCATCAGGGTTTATAATCCTGTTCTGGGCTGCTGCATTATACGCCCCTGTAAGCTGCGATTATCATTTCTCCTGATTCCCTGTCTCAAAATACTGTACAACACGTACAGTACAGTATATTCGCCTTTGTTATTGAGCTTTGATGCGCGTTAGCTTGTTACGTTTTCACTTAACGTTAAAATTCGCTTTGATTTCATCGTCCAGTCTGAATCTGTTCTGAATGTATTCTGCTTGGGTTTATGTTTGCTTCACACAGTAATGGAGAAATAGCCATTCATTTTTATTTATTTATTTATTTATTTTTATCACTGTTGCATTATGCCTTGACCTTAGACAAGACTTAAACTTGACTCTTCTCTACTGTAGATCCCTACTAAACTGGACATGCTGCTAATTTGTCACCGTCAATGTCATTTTGTTCTCGGAGCATGCAGCTTAAAGTTCTTCACACAGGCAGTTTTAGCTGCATGAGACTTGGCCGGATGCTCGGAGGCCAGATTGTGGTGGGCAGTTGGAACAATGTAGGAGCGGGGTGCCAGAGGCGGGCCTTGTGTACGGAGAGGCCAGCGTTATTGTAACTTTTCATTATGATGCGATAATTAGACACCAGCTCAGGACTGTGAGATGGAAAAATGATCTCAGCCCTCATCCCCCACCGCTGTTGCCCGCAGCATGAAACGAGCACCGAGAGCGATGGCGTTGCGGACCTGGCACGGCTTTACCCTGCGTGTGCTGACATCTGTGGGTTGCAGCCTGGTGGGATTTTTTTTTAATTTTTTTTTTTTAAATCTTCAACATTTGATTACAATTATATTAAAAGATTAGTGTAATTTATCAAATCACTTCAAATTTCATAAAGTAAAATATCCCTGATTCCTATTGACAGAGTTTCTGATGTACAGTAATCCAGCTTTTAAATGCAATCAAATTAATTGACTAATAATTCTACTATACCTGCATAGTTTAATATCAGATATGACGTGTGGGCGTACGAGACGATGAAAAACAACCCCGACCCCCCCCCCCCCCCCTTTTTTAAAATTTTTTTTATTTAAATTACTTACAAATTGTTCTGTGTACATGCTTGAAGTCGCCTACCAGCAGTTATAAAGGCTTTCCACACGGACTGATCGCTGCAACCATGGCAGCGCAACAGAAGCCACAAAACAGCTTCTCAATTTTACCCAGCGTTTTGAAATGAGACAGGAATGGAAAGCTTTTTATATAGCATGTTTGTTTATAATCATCTCCCTTGGCGTGCCGGCACTGGCATTGCTCATACTGCCTCTTTGTTCTGGCTTTGTGGCCATAATGATTTGTGACTGAACAGCAAATCCATAAAGCTGGACAACCCGATGACCAGTCATTTGCTCTGGCATGTGGCGCTTTTTATTTTTCCTTATTTGATTCCGGATTCCTGTTGGTTTTTTTCTTTTTTCTTTCATCATTTACTCCAGCTTTCCTCTTGTGGGGGTGACATAACCTTTTTTTTTTTTTTTTTTTTTTTTGCATATGAAATATGGTTTAACTAGACAGAAATGGCTTGTGGGAGTGTAAAAGCTGCTCTATCAAATCTACCTGCACCTGCGTGCGTATATATATATATATATATATATACAATTACTGCAACAAATGGTGGGTTGAATTGAAAACAGACCGAGTCCAAAAAGTTGTACTGGATATTCTAGGTCAATTTACCTCAAGTCTGGTCTGCCATTTAAAACAATTTAATATAACTCGTTTGCTGAAAACAGCTCAATGACATCATGACACGGAACACTTGAACCTTCGATGTCGAAATAACAGACACAATGTAATTGTTTAAGAAGCAGCATGTATACACACCCAGACATGTGCAAAACGTCCTGGCTGGGCCAGACGAGAGCAATTTACTCCATCTGTGAGCGACTTTACAGCGCGGTCTGTCATGGTCGTGTGGAGAACAGCAGCAGAGGGTCATCGGCTTTCTAATTCCTGGAACTCCGCTGACGTCAACGGTTCTGTCTTCCTCATTCATACTGTAGATTACGGTGTATTTTCTCTCTCTCTCTCACACACACACACACACACACACACACACACACACACACACACACTAATGGGTAAATGAAAATGTTATATATAGAATGTGTACAGTATAAGCCTGGTCTTATGAAGGGTTTTATCTGCACATTGGTCAGAACTCGCTCTCACAAAGATACCTTTATGTTGTACATTGGAGAACCCGAGACAACCTGCCTCTGAAAAATTGTCCGGCCTGATTTTGTCTCGTCACAAGCATCACACAAAACTGGTTGGACAGAATTTAATGAAACTTTGGCAGTACTTTCGTATTTGCCTGAAGTTTAAAGTGCACCAGGAATGAAATCGGAATGATGAGCAGAAGTGAACCAGTGGACAACTGGACGCTTTGACACGTACAGTACTGCGCATGGGGCAAACTGTGGGCGCGTCTTAAATCCACTGCTTTACCAGATTTAAGGAAATTTTTGCAGCATTAAATATCTGCCTGAAGTTTAATCTGCACCATCAGTGAAATCTAAATGTCGAGTAAAAGCGATGTTATGAACAGTTATGTGTGGGATTTAATCATCTACTTTAAAATAAGCTGCTAATGCGCTACTGTCTCAATGTGAACAAACACCTGCACCAGTAGATATTAATGAGAAAAGATAAAGTGAATATTTTGACTGGGATTAGTTCATATTTTCACTTAACAGCGCTGACGTGGTATAAGTGAATTTTAACACGCCGGAGTCGTTTTAAGACAAAACTTCATCTTCATCTTTACCCGATCTACTTTTTCCATTTCTCATCCGTGATTCTCTCTCCGATTACCGAACAGGGAGTGTATTTGTCTGAGCGCGAGAGAAGTACAACTTAGTGTAAACAAGACGTCAGATACTCGACCTTACAGAATGTGACTGACAGACAGACAGACAGACGATCAGACAAAGACCAACAGATTATTTTTCGCTTTAACCTTTGAACCATTCCTGCAAACTCCTCTCCCGTCACAGTCCAGTTCACAGAATGAAACCAGTATTCCACCCTTTGCCTCTAAACTGTTCCAGTTCTTCCGCAGTTTATTCCAAAAAAAAAAAAAAATGTAAAGTAAAACTTGCCGCAGATCTGCAGACATTTTATTTTCTCTGACTCGTTCCTGTCTCTGCGAGTCTCAGCCTCCATGACGTCGTCTTGCACCTTCGGGGTTTGAGGATTAGAATCTTCCCTCTGTTCTCTATGTGTAGAGTTTGCACATTCTTTTGAAGGCTTCGTGGGTTTCCTTCAGGTACTCTGGTTTCACCCGTAGTCTGAAGATGTGGTGCTCACCGTGTATGAGTGTTTGAGTATTTGTGAATGTGTGAGTGTGTGTGGCTGCCTGAATGCGGGGTCCTCATCCATATAAAGTCTGCTTACTGTCACGACTGATGACAAGTAAACGTGTTGCGAGGACTGCTTGAATGAAATAAAGGAATGCATGTTCCAAATGAAATCTAAATGGGAAATAAATATAAATAAATACATTTATTATGTAATTTTAAAATATTTGTATAAATAAATATGTAAAAGGTAAATACAGTGCAAAGTACTGATATTAGGGAAAAGGAGAAATAATACATAATTCATTAAAACAAAAAAAAAGGACATTTGATTGCATAACGAGTAAAAATGGTGACTTGGATCAAAGATTATTATTATTAGGGCCCAAGCACTATAAGGTGCGCAGGACCCTCTTGTTTTTCTAAGGATAATTTTTTTTTCCCCACCCTTTTTGGACTTTTCGGTGGTCTTGAACATGCTCGAAAACTCATGAAACTTGACAGACAGGTTGGAATCTGCTGCCGTCAGGATGCCTGAGAGTCTCGGGGCCCCCAGGGGCCCCCACACAAGATTTTGCTGTATAGCTCATACACACTTTCACGTAGGCACACGAAACTCGGTACACATTTAGAGCTCATCGAGCCAAACAACTTTCGCGCTGCATGTCCTGGGCTAAACTCAACAGGAGGCCGGTTATTTTGGGTCATTTGCGAAAACGCACCCGATGGATTTTGATATACTCCTCCTAGGGAGATTATACAATCGCTACCAAACTGGGCCAAAGAGATCTAAAGACATTGAAGATGCAAAATTGTGGAGGGATTTTTAATATCTCAAACGGGCCAGCCGTGATAATGTCTTAAACTTACACCAAAAAATGATTACTAACTTTCTGTGGCATTATATTCAGTGACATCACATTCAGGAACATCATAATGTGAGGCTTATTTTCCAGCATCTGTGGCCTATTGTACACACACACACATCACAAATGTTAACACACACACACACACACACACACTAACGCACTCAACAAATATTGAGTGATGTGTCCGGATTGTTCGGTGAAAACTGAGTGGCGATGGCTTTTTCGGGGTCTTAACACACTCGAATAACACAGGTTGTGCGGTGCGCCCGGGGTAGCGATGGCACAGGGTGCTTGGGCCCGTCATGGTTGCTTGCAACTATATTTAATATTATTATTATTATTATTGATGTTGCTGCGGTTAACCGGCCAACCTGCATTCCCTCGCCCGATGCTAAATATTCTTTGTGGAAAAGTGCGATATTTTCCCACCTCTCCATTCCGTCAAGCCGCTCTTCCTGTTTTCCTCAGTCGCATCCTGCTTACCCCGAGCAGACCTTGAAGAGTTCTGTGTGAGGTTGCCTTCTGTACTCTCAGCTCCCCCTGGGCCTAATGACCCAATTTGCACTGTCCACCACAGCCGAATCAGCTTTTCTTCCCGCTCAGGCTTGGGAAGGAAAAACAACAGAGTGCCAGGTTCACCCTCGGAAAATGTGAGCGCTGCCAAAACAGCACAGACTTGGCCGCGTACAGGAGCACCTTTGTGAGGGCTTTTTTTTTTTTTTTTTTTTTAAACGCACCTGGATGGAAAGAACGAGAAAGATGAAGGGAGACGCACGACGTAGGTGCAGTCAGTAGAGCCGCCGTGACGGCTGGTGCGCTGCCAGGTCGGGCTTGTTGTTTTTTTTTTCTTTTTTCTTTTTTCCTGTCTCCCTACACAGCCTATGGTGAGAAATTAAAACATGTAGTGGCCTGCAGTCTTTTTAAATCACATGTTAATTTCATTAAGGATTAGGTCCTAATCGTTACTTTTATCGCTTTTTAAAAGTAAGGACTTTTCTGAGATAAAAATAACGCTACTACTGTATTTACCGCCGTAAACACGCCAGTCCTATTTTATCATGCTGTCTAATGTGGATGGACGTCTCTAAGCTAATCTGTCACTGAACATTTCCAACAGAGGTCTTTTAGCCACTGGAAGTACGTGAGCAGAGCTTAGCGCAGAAACAAAATCAGCATAAATGCCTCAGGTAATTTCCTCCCGGTCTCACAGAGGCGGTATGTTATGTTTTCAGCCAACAAACGTGGTTCTCATTTATCAAAAAAAAAACTACAAAAACAAACTGAGAAACCATATGTCAAAACAAGCGGGATTTCACTCGTTAAAACGGCTCTGACACTTCAGAGGACACTCGACGGAAAGGCTAATGGAGATAAGCTCCACCGCAGCTTTTAGTGAATATTAGGCTTATTATTCTGCAGGGAGACGAACAGATAGACTTACCTACGACAGCTAAAACAGCCGCAGTCAAAGAATGCCTTTAATGCACTTTGATCTTGGCCTATTCGAATGTTTAAAGGCTTTGAGGTTTTCGCTGCTAACTCTATTGAAGGCGTAATACAGATTTGGCATGGCCTAAACAACATTTGGGAATGTTTGCAAAGAGAAATTTCATTTAAGTGCGTTCGAGGAGCCATCTGCTCGGAATCATTTTTAAATTTATGAGTTTAATTTCAGTCTGACAGTGACTCAGTGACTCAGTGACACTCGGTGCCAGCAGTGGGGCATCTATGAAGCCAAACGTCCAGCGTTGTCTGGCTGGACTTAAATAAACACTGCTTTTTAAGTGTTATTGGTCACCAGATCACGTCAACACGTGCTGCACAATATCTTAAATGAATCCCGCAAAGTCTAAAACATTATCTTCTCCATTTTAAAATGGAACATTTGCTGTTTGGAAACGGGTTTGTAGACTCGTTCCGCGTATATCAAAGTTAACTTGTGGGTCATATACAGAATTTTCTTTTTCATATACTGTATATGCAGCAGATTTATTTATTTATTTATTTATTTATTTATTTAAAATTACGAATAGTGATTAAACCATCTTTGAAACCATAGACAACGTCTGAATAATTTATAAACAATTTTTTAAAAGCTTGTGTTCTCTCATCTGTTCTGTGGCATGGTCTGCTCAGCTTCTCTCACTATTGCATATTTTGGCGATACTCACAGACTCATTGTCAGGTTTCATTGTCACCTTCATGCCGTTCTTTACACAATTAATACTATTTGCCCCTCATCAAATTTCACATCAAGTTTGCACTGCAATTAACTTCATTTCACTTTTCATTTCCCTTTTTTAACTTATGATTCATATGCTTTAATTATAGGCTTCTTACTGTATATATCTTGTAGTTTTTTTGTTTTTAGCATTGCACTGACTGTATGTACATGTAAGATATACAGTGTGTAATCACAACTACAACTGGTTACTGTCCCAATAAAGTATCTATGTCTGTCTGTCTGAGTTAACTTGTGGATATATATATATATATATATATATATATATATATCCACAATATATATGTAGATAACATTATGTGCAAGGTGACAGATTTTGTTTTAATTATGAATATAGAGATAAAACAATCTGAAATCATATACAATGTTTGAATAAAATATATGAAATTATGACCCACAAGTTAACTTAGACAGATGGATGGATAGATACTTTATTGATCCTGAAGTAAATTCCAGATACAGTGGAACCTTGGATTACGAGCATAATTCGTTCTGGAAGTGGGCTCGTGTTCCAAAACACTGGTAAACCAAATAATCATTTCCCATAAGAAATAATGAAAACTCAAATTATTCGTTCCACAGCCTCAAAAAATAAATACATAAAAATAATTAATACAATCTATAAAATGAAAAAAAAAAAAAAAATTTTGCACTTTACCTTTTTAAAAAATAAAGTACAGGCTTTTGTGTGTGTGTGTGTGTGTGTGTGGAATTAGCCCCTTCCCTCGCCTCGTTTTACACAGTAACACTCCTCCTCCCTCTCCCCACCTCGCTTTTTAAGTTTCACAACAAACACACACAACGGAAACACCGTTTTAACAGGAAAAAAAGAAATCTCTCTCACACTGGTATGAGCGTATATTAACGGAATGGATTTGCAATTTCCACGGCCACAGACAAGCCGAATAAAGCTCATAATAATGTGCGCAGGTTACCAGAGGGGTTATTTTCACCTAGCTGGCAATAACTGTAAATATCAGGACTAACTAGCTAACTCCTGTCAGGGAAAGAGCGTATTTATTACCCGCGCTGCTCCGGATAATGAGACGCGTCTTTAGCTGATGTCGTGATGTGATTTTTGTTGTTGTTTTTGTTTTACGGCTGTATTTTAAACTTATATGACACTTGACACTACTGATAATTGTTATTGAATTAAATACATTGATGACACTCATTGAAAATGTCATCAGGATAACTTGTCGGCCAAAACATGGTATCAGTGCTAAAAAGTGTCTCATCAAAAGGGAATTTTCAGA
The DNA here is from genome assembly GCA_030347435.1 of Clarias fuscus. Lineage (NCBI taxonomy): Eukaryota > Metazoa > Chordata > Actinopteri > Siluriformes > Clariidae > Clarias > Clarias fuscus. The sequence goes on along the minus strand of CM059215.1, from coordinate 32,721,445 downwards.
TAGGATCATATAACTCCATTTTTCATAATACTTAATGCTTCTTATCTCCCGATCACTGCTTCTTTTTTGTTAATATGCATAAACATTTATATTTTTATCAGATAAAAAAATCTAAACACATTTGCTAAATACATTTTCATGCCCTTTTATGTACTTTAAAAAAAATTCAAATCTTTCAATGATCTTAACTGTCATTCAGATGCAACTTGGCCAATTTATGGTAGATTTCACATGAAAAGACATAAACCCTAAAAAAGTGTATTATTCCAAAATGCTAAATTGTTAAGATATTGCAACATGAATTTGACATGGTTACGGACACTAGAGATTTTTTTTTTTTTTGCTTTTTAATCTTTTACCATTAAAATTCCAGGTGATTTGGTAAAAGATTAAAAAGCAAAAAAAAAAAAAAAAATCTCTAGTGTCCGTAACCATGTCAAATTCATGTTGCAATATCTTATGGTATATGTGTTAACAATAATTATTGGGTAGATTACAAAAACAATTTTAACTGGATAAACTATAGGTTATGTTGTATATGTTTTATGGCCACATGACGTAAGGTGTGTGTCAAATTTGGAGCATATAAACAAAAAACTGAAAAATCCTTAATTTTGCATGGAGTACTTCAGTTTAGGCAACATTTTTTTACAGGTCATATGCTTCTAGAAGCTTAACAAATTTAGTATCGATACACATAAAGAAATATGACATTGTATTTTTAATGATTATAGTTTGAAGCGAGACAGTATAACGCTGAGAAATGGCCATTTTTGCGGCACATATAAAAATTATCTCTCAAACGGCTGAAGTTAGAAACTTGACATTTTTAGGGAAGTGAGATCGGTGTTCCATAAACTTCAGAAGTAGATTCTTTAGCGCTAACATTTTCTGTATTATATTTTTATTTTATTTTATTTTATTTTTTTGGATTTTTCCCCCGATTTTCTCCCTAATTTAGTCGTGTCCAATTCCTCCCCGTCACTAGGGGGCTCCCACATTAAGGCTACTACTACCACTCAGCCGGGAGGGCCGAAGACTATCGCGTGTTTCCTCCGAACCACGTGACGCCAGCCGACCGCATCTTTTTCGAACTGCTCGCTCGCGCACCGTTGGGGGCGGCGTAACACACTCGGAGGACAGCGCTATCCGCTCCCTCAGTTGCGTGAGCTCACAGACGCCCCTGATTGGCTGTAGAGCCGTGATTAATGTGGGAGCACTAAGTACCTCTCATCCCTCCCTTCTGAGAGAGCTCGGCCAATCAGCTCTCTCTAGACCTCCGGCTGCGAGAGGCTACAGCAGCACCCGGGATTCGAACTAGCGATCTCCGGATGATAGGGCGAGCGCTTTACCACTGCGCCACTCGGAGGCTATTTTCTGTATTATATGTACGACATTAAAAAAAAAAAAAAATCAGCACCAATGTTTTGGCTGTGTGTGTACGTGGTTTATACAGTGTGTACTGTATGTGTGTGTGTGTATATATATATATAATATACACACACACAGTATCTTCTTTGAATATGAGAAAGATTTCATTACCTATTTCAATTATGCAGACAGCATGTGTGTGTGTGGGTGTGTGATGACTATGTTAGTGACAGAAAATGTTAAAAATTTGTCTTGTTTTGACAAACTATCATAAGGATTTCATAAAATGTGAGATTAGAGACATCACGATTTTGTCATTTATCGTTAATGATGAGATGTCCAGGAGTGTTTTGTCTTTTTATCTTCACACTACCAGCACACTCTTAGATGTCCAGTGTTTCAGAGAGGAGGAATAGGATGTGGTGCCAGAATTACACACAAACAGAAACGAGGGACGGACGGAACAGAACCGGGTCAGAGAGGTGAGGTGTGGCTGGGCGTGCTGGTGTGCCTCTGGCCTTGGAGACTTGTTTTCTTGCACAGGCCAGCATCGGGGTTTTGCCCCGGCGGAGCGGGCCACAAACAAGTGACTGTTCTCCAGGCTGCTGTGGGGCGGGTTAAGCTTCCTCTCTCTCCTGTGGTTCTGCTGATAAGAATGGACTAACCCGACAGGACCCGCCTTAAACACAGGCCGTGAAAACAGGAGGGAAAACGCCAAGCAAAGCAGGTAAAATCCTGCAGCTACACCACTGCAAACCGGAATGTCAGGCCACAATAAATAATGCACACACACCTTCTGTCAGTATAGATATTTTTATGTTGCAGTGACATGTTCACTGAATCATGCTCAGCCTGATTCTCATTATTATTTCACCATTTCTTTATTTATCCCTAATGCTGGTTGAAAATAAGTCAAATTGTAACGTTTTATTATTCATTGTATAATAATGATAATACTGAGATAATTAGATGTTCAAATCCAAGCGGGACTCCTGATGCTTAAAAAAAATAAATAAAAAAAATCGATGGCTTACTTGTCGCCAACTTGCTCAAGAGACGCATCCGTCTGTGTGAACTGTGCAAACAATCATTCACCAACATAACTAGCACATTACACATAACTAGGTAGCACATAACTAGCCGAGGGGCTGGGAGGTGATGCCAGATTCTCCGTCCAGTCCTGTCCATTTCCACATGTTTGGGCCATTAAAGGAGTTCCTGGGGGGCTAGAGTTTCAGATGTTAAGCATGTTAAGAAAAGTTTCTATGCCCTTGTGAAACATTTTTGTTGAAATTATATAGGGAAATAAATTGAGTTTTTACTCTCATAACTGTCTCCGGTTGACTTGACCACTCCTTGTAATTGCAGCAGCATAATACACAGTTCTAATAATAATAATAATAATAATAATAATAATATTGCAAGGGGTATCGATGGTCTTCTCCATATATAGCTGAAATATATATATATATATATATATATATATTACCACAAAACATTGCAAGAGCATTTCGAGAGTTCACCATCATGAGTGGGTTCCCCTATGTGTGGAGACTTTGGGGTCACCCTGTAGGGTATATCATCAATACTCAGTAAACATGTTCATTTCATTGTTGTTATCAAGGTAGTAATCTAGTGAAGTAACAGTACTGAACTTGTACAACATCTTTGCTTGACCATCATAACACACACATTTTTTTCTTCTACCTGTATGGCTTTGTGGCATACAGGTGTTACTACCTCCAAAACATTTCTAATAAAACCATGTGGTGTCTGAATGTAAAATACTAAACGCCATAGTGAAGTGTTGCAATAAACACAGTAACCGCCTCCCAGTCAGTAATCCAACACCTCACCCTCTGTGCTGCGATTACTAGATGGTTATAAAGTGACGAAATGTAAACAAGAAACTATGAAATGCAAACTTACTTTCTCCGTCTTTTTTCCTCCCATCAGCTGATCGCATCGGTGACGTCCAAAAACACATGAGTATTTTCCCGGATGTCTAATTAGTGCAGCGTGGCGATTAGCTCATTTACATTTAGGCGTTTGGCAGACGCACTTCTCCAGAGCGACTTAGATTTTTATCTCGTTATACTGTACATCTGAGCAGTTGAGGGTTAAGGGCCGTGTCCCCAACAGGGACAACGTGGTGGTCGTGGGATTTGAACCTGAGCCCTTCCGAACCTTAGTCCAGTGCCTTAACCCCTGACCCAACATCAGTTCAACATACAGGAAAGAAAGAAAGAAAAAAAAAAAAGGATTCTGATTCTTTGTGTTATGCACTGCATACTGTATACATCATATGATCTCCAACTAATGATTAAAAACAAGAGCGCTTACACAGAGAACAATAAGCAATGAACTGCACCACAATCGTCTCTCTTTGTCCACCGCATGCAAAACTGCTAAACAACAACAACAACATAAAACCATTTGGATCCACAATCTGCGCGCAAAGCAAAACAAAAGAAATAGAAATCATTCAGCTCGTCATGTTTGGAGAAAGAAGGGACGCTCGTATGGCCATGAGGACATCTCCACTGTGCAGTATGGAGGTGGGACCAGCATGATAAGGGGATGCGTTTCAGATTTCATGCATTTGGTCTTGGGGAATAACACATCACATACAGGGTGGGTGAGAATTAACAAGGCAATTTTTAATGCCTGTAGAACTTGTAGTATCTCTGGAGCACGACTCCATGGTGCATGGTCCATTTTGCTCCCATCAAGCCCTCATGAACGTCCTCCAAGAAGTCCGGATCTCACTCCATGTGATTTTGTTTTATTTTATTTTATTTTATTTTTTCCTGTAGGGTTCCGCAAAGGAGGACGTCTACAGAACAAGGCCTCACAGGTTCTGCTGAGAACCTGCTGAAGCCATGCTTCCAAGTCCCCCAATGTCCCAGACAACTTGCTCCTTCCCCGGCCTTTTTTTAAGGAAATTGGTAGATGCAACTGGTGCCCATGTTGACATTGGGAAAAAGATTTGCTTTAATTTTCCTACTCAATAAAGTACGTGTACAGTTTGTTTCAATGAATCTGCATTAGAAATATGGACCTCATTACCAATTTTAACGCCCAGTTACTTTTCACCCACCCTGCAGAGCACAAAGGGACGGAGATTTCGAAGCTGTGACTACACCGCTCGTAACTTTGGGGGATTTGAATACGATTTGCCAACAGCAATGGGCCAAAATGAAACCACACTACTGCACAACGTTATTTACTTCTGACTGCAGACATCTTGAAGCTGTAATCGCCGCAAAGTATTACAGTAGTGTTGGTCATCTGTGGTGTCTGAGTACTTTTTTGGATTGGTTTTTTGCTTTTCAAACCTCTTATGGATACATACTTTTTTTTGTTTCATATACTGTATTTATTAGTTCAGAGCCCGAATACGGTACATTATCGGTGTTATGTTGTAGTGGATATATTGAACATATGCCCTGGTGGGATATTAAAGTGTGTAAATACTTCTTTCCCATTAAACGTACAGTACGTTCTTTTATTTGTTAATTAAAACGGATGTCAGTAAAATAAAAGAATTTTCGGTGTAGTTTAATCCGACGTTCATGAAACCGTGACATTTAATAATAATAATGTAATAGTAATAATTGGTTGTTATTATTTTATTTCAGATTTGTTTTATTTAGGACCACCTGGCGAATTAAAACGTCGCTCACAACTGGTTTCCTTGCTGCAATTACAGATCGATCATTATCCACTTATTTCTGTTTTTCTTTTTTCCTTTAAAAAAAATTTTTTTTTTTTTTTTTTTTTTTTTTACATGTGGAATTACTCACTAATTGTATTAATGCACCGTGTTAACTTCCAATTAAACCGTTTGAACATCTCTCTCTCTCTCTCTCCATATTTTGTATCTCAGGTTCTCAGTACAAGGCCCAGGCTTGTGGTGATGATTTTATTAATGCGCCAAAACTGGAGTTAGACAAACCTGTTGGCCATATGTTTCACGTCCAGTGGCTTGTCCTTCAAATCGAAACCAGCAGCCAGAGAATAATAAAAGTCCTGTACTTGTGAATAATAGCACAGTTGTCTGTGCTGGATAAAATAATATGTT
>CM059215.1:32583490-32713490 GCA_030347435.1 Clarias fuscus | reverse complement strand
TTAGGAAAAATATAAAATTGTAATATCTTTTAAGCCCATCTTTGTTTAGTTCCCTTTTTCCCCCGATCCACCTTTCATCACCTTGTCCATTTTTGTCCTTCTATGTAGAATCTACAACCAAGTCCATCACACCCCCCCCCCCCCCCCCCCCCAGAAAGGTTTAATCTTATATATATTCTGAGGGGGAAAAAGCCCTGAGTATCTCAACAGAACAAAGAATACAAAGAGTCCTTTCAGAATCCCAGTATATATAAGCATTGTGACATTGTGCAGGAGTTTACAGTAAATAGTAGTAAATATATACAGGTCTGTACAAAAGTCTTAGACACATGCAAATAAATGCTGTAGAACAATGATGACTTCAAAAAAAAAAAAAAAAAAAGCTCAGTAAACAATAATTAATGAAACAAAGTCAGTATTTGTTCAGTATTATGAGGAAATTAGCTACAAAGTTGTACCGCGCATCCTGCAGATCCATCCACAGCCCTTCTGAGGACTTCTGACTTCTGCACCTCCTTTTATATTGCATGCAGAACCAGTCAGCTTCCTTTTAAAATTTTTTTTTTTTATTTGGTCTTAAAATCAGTCACTTATATCTGGCCTACAAACACTTTTCTGGAACATTTAATGTTGTGTTGGAATACTAACGTTTAAAAATGAGAAAATAAAATCCATAGAAAATCTGTCCAAAAAAAAAAAAAAGCGGGTGTCTAAGACTTTTGCTCAGAAATGCACATACTGTATAAAATCTGGTGCATATATCATGATTCATGATTCAAGATTCAAAGAACTTTATTAATCCCAGAGGGATTTGAGTTCCTGATCGGTAATACATATGTAACATATTAGAATATACGAAATACTTTTGAAGTTACTTTAATATGCATGAGAATGTTCTTTGATACTTTTTTTTTTGAACTGATATATATTTGTATGTTGTACGTGTGATTGCTGTTGTTCAGTGTGTTAATGCTCTGAGTTACTGATCGGTTTGAGCCCCAGCACCGAAGGTTGCTGGCTATTGGCCCCTCGAGCAAGGCCCTTAACCCTGTCTGCTCCAGATGCTGTATAATGCACTGACCCTGCGCTCTGACACCAGTCTATTAACAACAAGCTGGAATATGCGACGAATAAGGAATTTCATTGTGCAGTAATGTATATGTGATCAATAAAGGCTAAATGTAATAGTACATAGTAGTAGCACTAGTATAGCATTTGTCTTCATCTTTTCCCATTTCAAAAGTTAGAATCACAGTATATATAGAACATGTATATAAGAACAAAACTAATTTGTTCCCTCTTTTCAGACTTGATGAAGTTTCGATGGAGTGATTTGTTTTTTCAGACAGTGATGAGCAAATTATTATTTGTATTATATATATATATATATATATTATGCATAATACTTTGTTTTAAACCTTTTAATAATAAATTTCATTTTTTCCCCCTCCTTCAGCTGCTAAGACAAAGATCGTATGTGTCTTAAAACAAACTTTGGATGTATCAGGCATAAGGCAGCTGAAAATGGGAAATGCTAAAAACCGAAAATGCCCTGTGTCTTCATTTTTTTTTTTTTTTTTTTTAGAAACTACGCATTTTAAAATGATTTCACCTAGACCCCTGTCTCACCCCTTTAAAACTGTATAACTCTCACGCACAACAGAAAACATACAAAAAAAAAAAAAAACATTGTTGAGCTTTTGTTTCTTTTAATGAAAGATTTTGCCTTGAAGGGTGAAAATTAAGTAGCGTTTTGCAAAAATCCCCTGAGTGTCTGAACCACTTTTTGGTGTAATTGTTCTTTTTGCAGACAATTAAAACTGCGCTCGATAATGTGCGCTCGACATTCCTCTGGCTTCCTTTGTACACCGAGCCCCAGTGTCTGTGTTTGCAAATTCCCTTTTTTAAAAATTTTTTTTTAGAGAAACCAAAATAGCCTGACATTTCCTTCAGTTAACTCCTAAAATCTTTCTCTCTCTCTCTCTTCGTCTCACACTCGGTGCGGGGAAGATTTATCATTCTATGCTGTTCCTTGTTTACCGTAGAGATATTGAACAAGTTTCCACTGTCGAAGCTGATTCTACCTTTATTTGTTTTTTAGAGGAGCGCCTGTGCTCATAAAAAAAAAAGTCATAATGCATGAACGCTAATGATATGATATACTGGCTTAACTCTGTCTTGTTATATAGATTAACAATCATCAAACAATAATTGAAATTAAACATGGGTCACATTGGTCTTCTGTACAGTTCCTGTTTTTAGAAGAAGTACGGAATTGTAAGGCTGTACATTAGCGCAGAACTCAGACTGACGTCGGTAGTCACTCTCACTTACCACACAGCGCAGGGAGGTTTGGTCGTGTCCCGTGTTTGAAAGTGTATAGATAGAAGTAGAAGTGGAACAATTTTGCATGGGCGATTTTGCTGAATTGGCCTCGCACAGGAAATTGTGAAGGGAGGAAACAAATGTTCAAGGGCTCTCCTTGCAGAAATGTGTCTATGTCAACATTTCAGGATGGTCCAAAAAACAAGGTGTGATATCGATTTTTCTTTGAGGATGAATAACATCAGCTACTGCTGCACGGTGTGATGAGAGACGAGAAAGAAAGTCAATTTTTACGTTGGCTCATCCTCCATGACCTCGTTGATTAAAATGACCTCTTTTTCTAGCTATGAAATAGCCTTAGAACGAGATCGGATCTGCTCATCACGTTCACGTGTGATTGCGGCAGTCAGAAGCGAAGTCGTACTTGGCTGAACTTGTTGTGAGGAGATCTACAAAAAAAACAAAACAAACAAAAAAAACAACATAATTACTCCGCCATTCCACACGAGCTTTTCTCTTTTTGGTGTTTGTGTTCCTGCGTTTATTATTTACTGTTTGAATTTATCAAATTGGAGAAACATGTGATGAAGCCAACAGCTGGGAGTGGATTTATAAAATAAAAAAAATAAATAAAAAAAACTAACAAACCAAAAAAAAATAAATAAAAAAATTAGAAACCAAGATTTATTGTATTCGGAATGTTCCGGTTATTGTCCTGCTAGAGCTTGTTGAAAATGCTTGTATTATAAACAGATGCAAGAAGACCAAGCAAAGCACGCAAGATAGATATTTACTTCAAAAGCATTTTTTAAACAAACAGAACCAACAGACAAAAAAGATTAATGTCAGAAAAGTTCTGTTTCTTGCGCTTAAAGTTTTTTTTATTTATTTATTTTTTTAACAAAGTATAAATATTGCCAGTCAGCCACTTAAAAAAAAAATTAATAATACTAAAGAAATCTAGATGGTAATTGTTTGTTTGAATCCTTTTCATTAAAAAAAAAAAAAATTCCTCTACCAGAACTTTTCTACCTGACAAAACTAAATATACAGTACAAATATTCACAGACAGGGCTGCATTCTGTTTATGCTGCTTCTTTTCATGTAGAAACAAAACAAACAAAAAAAAAAAAAACAAAGTTCAGTTTGAGAAATGAAGGTGGATTTTAATCGTTTCGAATACTGAGAAGATGAGAAGTGCCTTGATTAAATGATTCTATTTTACAATTAGTAGGCATTAGAGAAGTATTTCTTTCATGTTATCCTGTCCATAACTCTCAGCGTTTACTTCTCAGTGTGAACACCAGAGATGAAGTGTGGTGTCTAAACTGGCAGTCAGGTGGAACTGCAGCTACGTGCTTACTAAAAACAAATAGTTGAGAGGAAACAGCAAAGTTGGATGGATTTAATATACTTAATTTTCATAACATTATTTAATGAGGTGATATTTTTCACAGTCACAAAATAGTTCATTATAATTCTGTGTCATAAATCTTTCTGTGCCGTGAATTATGGTTATAGTCACTGATCATTAAATAGACTGCACGGGCTACAACCCGGTATAAAAACAATTAGACTGTCGCATCCCTGATCATTAGATACGCGAGGAAGTTAAAGTCAGTTTCGCTACTTAAAATAATATATTTTTGTAAAAATATAGGTTATAAATATTCAGTGTAGAGTATTATGTTCAATATACATATACATTCTAATACAATATTTTAACTTGCATTGAGAACATGACAAATTCTCAAATTGTGGGGGAAAAAAACATGGATGCTGCATGAAAGCATGTTTTTAAATTACCAGCTAATGATGTTGTTGTTAGCAACATGCTAGCTAATGATGTACTAGCTACACGACCATACAGCTGTTCATCATACATGCTTTTTGAAAATGCAAGTACATCATTAGCTAGCATGTTGTTGCTTTTAGCAACATGCTAGCTAATGATAGCTAGTTCTTAGCAACATGCTAGCTAATGATGTACTAGCCACATGACCAGACAGCTGTTCAGCATACATGCCTTTTGAAAATGCAAGTACATCATTAGCTAGCATGTTGTTGCTTTTAGCAACATGCTAGCTAATGATAGCTAGTTCTTAGCAACATGCTAGCTAATGATGTACTAGCTACATGACCAGACAGCTGTTCAGCATACATGCCTTTTGAAAATGCAAGTACATCATTAACTAGCATGTTGCTAACAACAACATGCTAGCTAACGCATGTTGTTGTTAGCAACATGCTAGCTAATGATGTACTAGCTACATGACCAGGCAGCTTTTCAGCATACATGCCATTTGAAAATGCAAGTACATCATTAGTTAGCATGTTGCTAACAGCAACATGCGTTAGCTAGCATGTTGCTGTTAGCAACATGCTAGCTAATGAAGTACTAGCTACATGAAGAGACAGATGTTCAACACATTATTGCTATGTTTTATGTTTATTGCTATGTTTTGATAATAACATATAACATTATAATAATAATAATAATAATAATAATAATAATAAATTATGGCCATTGGAGACTCCATTGCTGGTCCCAAACTTGACTAAATATGGGAGGGTTGCATCAGGAAGGGGATCTGATGTAAGAACCTGAGCCAAAATCAGCTCAGATCTACTACTGTGGTGACCCCTAATGGGTGCAGCCTACATAATTATTTTATAAGTGTAGTTATTTGTTTATTTGGCCAAGATGTTTTGTCAGGGGAACTATGTCACCAACTAACTCATCACTGCAGTCACTCAGATTTCAATAAGTGACAGTTTACAAATAACCTTTAAAAAAAAAAAACATAAAAAAACATCATTCTAACACTATATGAACAAAAGGAATTGGTTAAACCTGTTAATTATTGTATTCAGGTGTTTCAATCATCCTTATCCTCAGTGAAGACCAATCTTAATGCTTCAGCATACCAAGACATCTTGGACAAAAGTTTGTGGCAACAGTTTGGTGAAGACCCTTTTCTAATCGAGCAGTGCACAAAGCAAGGACTATAAAGACATGGTTTGATGAGTTCAATGTGGAGAAACTCGACTGGCCCGAACACAGAGCCCTGACCTCAACTCCATCGAGCACCTTTGGAATGAGCTGAAGATTGCGAGCCAGGCCTTCTCATCCAACATCAGTGCATGACCTCATAAACACTCTTCAGGATGAATTCCCACAGAAACACTCCAAAATCTTGTGGACGGCCTTCCAAGAAGAGTGGAAGCTGTTAGCGTAGCGGCAGGGCTCAGTGGTTAAGGCATTGGACTACGTAGCTCAGTGGTTAAGGCATTGGACTACGGTTCAGAAGATCCCAGGTTCAAACCTCACAACCACCAAGTTGCCACTGTTGGGCCCTTGAGCAAGGCCCTTAACCCTCAATTGCTCAGATGTAATGAGATTATAATAGTAAAAATGTAAGTCGCTCTGGATAAGAGCGTCTGCCAAATGCCTAGATGTAGATGTAGTTGCAAAAAGGGGGACCGACTCCATATTGAAGTAAATGTAATTGGATAACTTGTCATTGCAGGTTTGGCCAAATACTTTTGTCCATACTGTGTACTTGATCATGCAAGCTACCCTTACAAACAGATATAATGGTGTGTTGATTTCCTTTAGATGTTCTTCATTCATCTTGCTTAGGAGCTGGATGGAGATTTTTATTGCTTTATGGTCAAAAAACATGTTTCCCCAGTTATTAAGGAAACTGCCATCTGCACACATAGTACCAGTTTTCTATGAATCTTTAATTATTAACATTAAGTGGCATTGTCAATAGATATTGTCAGAGGTGTTGTACCCATTCAAATTGGGATTGCACATGCCTAATTAATTTTAAATTCTGTTTTTGCAAAATTTGTTTTACTTAAACTTATTGATACAATTTTAAAGCCAATGTGCTTTTCATATTCCCTCACTCATCGTCTATACCTGTATAACCTGTATACAGGGTCGGGAGCCTAGAGCCTATCCCAGGAGGCTTAGGGCCCACGGCGGTGTACACCCTGGACAGGGTGCCAATCCATCGCAGGCCACACACATTATGGGCAATTTGGGAACGGCAATTAGCAGAATCTGCATGGAAACCCACCAAGCATTGGGGGAACATGCAAACCCCATGCACACAGAGGCGGGAATTGAACCTGGACCCTGGAGGTGCAAGGCGACATTGCTAACCACTAAGCCGCTGTGCTGCCTATGTGCTTTTCTGTATCTTTATATTTTCATTAGGAGTCAAGCAAAGATATTACCATCTGATATACAACTGCAGCCACCGCAGTGCAAGGCACGACATGGCGGCAGAATCATTTTCATAAATGTGTAAATTACTAATAGCTTCAGAATTTCCATTTTGAAAGTGTCTTTACTGTCAATGTTTAACTCATGAGTGATTAAAATTAGTGATAATGTTAACTTGTTGTCCTTTCAAGACAAGACTGTTATTTTATTAGATTCTATGATTTATGTTGCAAATGCAGGGGTTGAACAATGAAACTGAAACGCCTGGTTTTAGACCACAATATTTCATTAGCATGGTGTTGGGCCTCTTTTTGTGGCCAATACAGCATCAATTAGTCTTGGGAATGACAGATAGAAGTCCTGCACCGCGGCCAGAGGGATTTTGAGCCGTTCTTCTTGCAGAATAGTGTCCAGGTCACTACATGATGCTGGTGGAGGAAAATGTTTCCTGACCCGCTCCTCCAAAACACCCCAAAGTGGCTCAATAATTTTTAGATCTGAGTATCACTGGCACTATTGAAACCGATGTTTGTCATTGGCACGAGTGACCAAAAGTTTGGCTATAGCAGCCCGGCCATGTACATCGACACTGTGGAGCTCCCGACGAATAGTTTTGGTGGAAACAGGAGAGTTGGGGTGCACATTTAAGTCTGTGTGTTTTTAAAAGCTGTGGTTTTATGTTTTTTGGATACAATCTGGGTTGGCACCCGGACATCCCTTTGAGACGGCTTCCTGTTACTCCTGTTGGATGTGGAACTTCCTACTGGAATTTCCTACACGTCTACCTGAGCCTCCAATAACTAACTGGACTCCATATTAACATCAGTTAACTTCAACTGTTATACTGAACTGCCTGCCACCTAACACACTATATGAATGCAGATCAATTCCTGCTTTCTGTTTCACCCGAATGAGGATGGGTTCCCTCTTGAGTCCGGCTCCTCTCAAGGTTTCTTCCTACTGCCATCTCAGGGAGGTTTTCCTTGCCACTGTCGCCCTCGGCTTGATCATCAGGGACTATCTGACCATTTTGATTCATACACATTCACATTCCATACAAACATTGATTGTGTAAAGCTGCTTTGCGACGATGACGATTCTACATCTACATCTAGGCATTTGGCGACTTACATTTTTTTTTATCTCATTATACATCTGAGCAGTTGGGGTTAAGGGCCTTGCTCAAGGGCCCAACAGGGACAACTTGGTGGTCGTGGGACTTGAACCTGGGACCTTCCGAACCGTAGTCCAATGCCTTAACCACTGAGCTACTTTAAGCAAAACTGTGCTATTACTCTTGTAATTAAACCTTCACACTTTGCTCTTTAGCCATGAAACCTCCAAGACTAAATTGGCCAGTGTTTCAGTTCCATTGTCCAACCCCTGTAAATTAATATGAACCATTAAAATTTTAGATGTCTAACCCATGCAAATGGATTTTTATCTGCTGGAAATTTTTACACTTTTAAACTGAGTCGTTGAACGTTGAAAATACTGTAGATAGATTTAACCAAATATGTCCTTGTTGATTGATCTAAAGTTAATTCTACTGTGAACTGCTTCAAATTGACGAAGTGAAATTTCATTTCCTGTTGACGGTGTACACAGGCGTTTTGCTTAGCCACATTGACGTCAAATTCTGGACATGGGGTTGAGGAAACCTTCCAGACTTTCAGAGGAGGAATTTCAAAGTTGGGGAGGCATTTTCTTTGGTTGGAAATTCCAAGTCATAAGCTGTATTTGACTCTAGCAGTAGTGACACTGGGCTAGATCCTAGCAAATAAGACTGGGCCACACCCAATAAGTTCAAATGGGAGCAAGACTTTTGCTGGATGCACCACATACTAGGGTGAGTGGTTACATTTTACACTGTATCTATCGGCCAACGCACAGTATTGGTGCAGAATTTTTTTTCCATGTTATACATGTAATATAAAAAATGTGTGTGCCAAAGAAGCTACTTCTGAAGTTTATGCAACATGGAAGTAACCAGTCTTGCTTCCCTAAAAATTTCAAGTTGCTAACTTCAGTTGTTTTGGAGGGATGATTTTAAATGTGCCTTAAAAATGCCCAGTTTTTTTTTTTATTATACTGTCTCCTTTCAAACAATAATAATTGTTGAAAATGCTAATTATTGCATTGAAAATGCTAATTATTCATGTTTTCTAATGATTATTGGTAGTAAAATTGGCGTAAACTGTAATATGTAATATGACTTGTAAACTTTTGTTTCTTAAATTAAAGCATTCTGTGAAAAATTAAGGATCCCCCCCAACCCCCCCCCCCCAAAAAAAATCTGTAACCATGTCAAGTTCAATTTTTTAACATTTGCGTTTTAGAATAATACACTTTTTTTTCATGTTTGTGTCTTTTCATGTTACAAACACTACATAAAAGGGCATAAAATTGTATTTAGCAAATTTGTTTTTTTTTTTGCAAATGTGTATGCGTATTCACAAAAAAACAAAAACAAAGCATGGGTTGGGAGAAGTATTATGAAAAATTGAATATTAACAATATGATTCACTTTTTCACTTAGGTGAGACACTTTTTAGCACTGATCCCATGTTTTGGCCAGGTACTGTACAAATGCACTACAAACATTTGCTATATCATGGAATAAAAATCTTCTAGGTTACAAACGACAACATCTATTGATTAATTCATTGATTGATTGAGTGATTGATTGATTGTCTTCAGTCAAGGTTGTGATGGATCAAAAGTAGCGCCCAGGAGTGGGGTGGGATGGGTGTGAGATACGTAAGAATACCCCCTAAATTAGAGGCTATTCATGACCATGGCATGCTTTATACACACACACAACTGCAAATGTAACAGTGATGTTGATTATCATGCATCACAGTGGAGGAAACCAAGAAGAACAAGAGAAACTGCGCACACACACACACACACACACACACACACACACACACACACACACACACACACACACACAGAGTAATTTGATCTCTGGGTTGAACCCTGGAGCTGAGGGATCAGCAATGCTACAGTACATATTGTACCAATGTGCCATTTAGGACAATATTCATGAATCATAAAAACCACATGATAAAAGATGAAAAACAAAAAGATAAAAGAAGTTGTGTAAAAGCTCAGTGTAAAAACTGGCATGAAATGTTCTGAACATGGACACTGGAAAAAAGCTATTAAAAATCTCAATCGTAATGATATGTAGAGAGAGAGAGAGAGAGAGAGAGAGAGAGAGAGCCTTCTCTGATGGATGGTTGTTATGTAGATGGTTGTTTATCTGGTTCAGTGTGATCTCTGGGGTGAGTTTGGGCACGGATGTGGTCGTAGTGGTGAAGATCAGCCTCTGCTCTTAAAAGCTTGGAACTGATGATGATTGAGGCAGCTGGAGACAAAGTTGCAAACATTTCTTTTGTTTCTTCCATGAGCAGAGTGTAAAACCCGGTAGTAAACAGAGAAGCGGCCAAGCGTGGGTTTTCCACTCTCTTTAACTCCTCTGATGCCTGAGGGCCCAGCCCTTTGGCTGGGGTTAAAAGAGGAAAGGGCCTAAGCTAAACTGACTTAAACGGGCTAAATGCGATGCCGAGGTCAGCCAGTTTCAGCCGAGCAACAAGAAAGTGATGGATATAGCATGCGTTCAGTATTCTCACACAAACACGTCCACTTTCATATACAAAGAGCGTTTGAAAGTGGGATCTGGATACAGATGGGTGGAACAACAGCTCTTTTAGTTAGCCAGGGTGTGTAGATGAAGGAAAGTGTGTGTGTGTGTGTGTGTGTGTGTGTGTGTGTGTGGAGTGTAAAAAAACGCAGCACGGTGTTTCTCCGTGGCCGGGTACAGTCTTGGCAGAGAGATTGCGGTGTGACTGATGAGATGTGTGCCATCCCTGACACCCAGCCCAGTCTGACGCTACGAGTAAGCGAAGGAGGGAGGGAGGGGGGGGTGGGGGGGTGGGGGATTTATGGGAAAGGCAGATCAGTTCTGTTGCGCTTGTGCCAGCTGTGAGGCAAATCTCTCCCCTGAGACGCACAGCAGCCAGAACCGGGGCAGCCGTGCTCACAGCCCCGGAGTCGGCGAAGTCGTCCTCGTATTACAAATTTTCGACTTCCTTTCTTCTCGCGTTTGTTAGTGGCTACTGTGTTACAGTGCTCTTTCTGTCTACCCGCAAAATCGACCCCCCGCCCGCTCCCCACTTTATCTCCTTGTGGCCTGCTGCTCTCCAGACAGACTTTTGTTTCCCTCATCAGTGGTGCATCATTATTTGGTGCCAGTGTTTGAACTGAGGGGGAAAAAAATGTGTAAATGCATTGAAAATGCCGCTTGTTACTGCACGTCACCCCCCTTAGCTCCAGCCTCTTGACTCTTGATTAAAAGACGATGTTGGGGTACGAAAGGGGTGAGTGGTTTGCATAATGATAACAATAATAATAATAATAATAAATGAAATAAATAAAATAATGATGGCAAAGAAAAATCTCATCTCTAATGGGCTGTTTATGATCTTGTACATATTTAGCTGTTTATTTTTTGTAAGTGGTTTAGATTTGCATGCCGGTTTATTTCTGATACTAATGAATATGTTTTTGATTTAAGTTCAACAAAATGGAAAGAACGTCCGCGTTCTGATGGGAGTCCTTCTCTTTTGAGCAGCTTAATTACTTCCAGAAGAAAGATCAGAGCAGATCTGATGTCCTCCGGTAACCTCTAATCAGTTTAACGAACCTCACAGTCTTGGAAAGTGTCCGGGTCCTTTTTTTTTAAGCATCCTTTTGTGAAATGTTGCTGTGTGTTTGTTTCTTTACAGTATTTGATTATATTTATAGACTCAAGCATAACCTTACTCCTTAACCACAAAGGAAAATTGAAAATTAAGATTATTGTTTCTAATTTAACATGGTAATTGGGAAAGTATTTTCTTCTTCTTCTTCTTTTTTTTTTTTTTTTTGCTAATTGGATGACATTTGATTTGGAAAGTGAAATGCTGGGTCATGAATGTATAATTTTCCCATCAATGAGGAAACATCTGCACACAGATGAGGTTCTTCCAAGATTCGTGTATAAACCGAGCTGGTATTTGCATTTCAATGCCGTTCTATCCTTCATGAACAATGTGTTAATGTGGTACTACTTTTGAGAATGAGTATAGTTTTCAAACTAATTTGGCTCACACCTGACATCTGACATCGGATTCCAGAAGTTGAATATTAATGAAGCAGAGTGTGTAATGCAGCTAATGGTGCATTATTCTGTTCCATCCTTCCAGGAACCCCTGTAGTCCAATAATGACCGTTGGTGACCAAGCATGGGGAGAACATGCAAACTCCGTGCACACAGACTCAACGCAGGAATCGAACCCAAGACCTGGAGGTACAAGGCGACAGTGCTAACCACTAAGCCACCGGCTGCCATTAATATATTCAGTACAGGAAGTTAAGTAATTAAAAAATTACACATGCAAACTCACACACAGACTGGGCTTATAGTTCTTGTGATATTGACATGAAACTAAGACTACTCTTAAACTCCAACCTTAACCTCAGGAACCAAAAGGAAACATTTGGAGTTCTGAAGTTCACTATGAGAAAAACTCCAAAAAACAACACTTGATGGCTTTAGGAGCACCTCAAGATACACTTGAAATTCACAAATATGGATTTAACTACAGTACAGACCAAAAGTTTGGACACACCTTCTCATTCAAAGAGGTTGAATTTGTATTATGGCAAGAAAAAAAGCAGCTAAGTGAAGAAAAAAAACGAGCGGCCATCATTACTTTAAGAAATGAAGGTCAGTCAGTCCGAAAAATTGGGAAAAAAGTGTCCCCAAGTGCAGTCACAAAAACCATCAAGCGCTACAAAGAAACTGGCTCACATGCGGACCGGCCCGGGAAAGGAAGACCAAGAGTCGCCTCTGCTGCGGAGGAGGGCAGTGGTGGCTCAGTGGGCTAAGGCACTGAGTTACTGATCGGAAGATCGGTGGTTCAATTCCCAGCTCAGCCAGGTTGCCATTGTTGGGTCCTTGAGCAAGGCCTTAACCCTAAATGAGAAGGTGTGTCCAAACTTTTGGTCTGTACTGTATAGTTGCCACTACAGCATTAGGACTGCATTAACCACTGATAGTTTATTTGCACTGAAGTCTCCATCAGTGTTTGTTCGGCACGGTGGCCTCACATGCTTGATCAGATCGAGATCTGTTGAATTTAAAGGCCTGATCAACAACCTTGAACTCTTTGCTTACAAATCCCCATACGCAGCAGGACAAGCCATGGCTGGTGTTGACTTTTTTCAGCAAATTGTCGTACATTGGCTTTTCTCTGGGATGGAGCCAAGCGGGCTAGCCTTTACTCCCCACAGGTATTGATGAACCTTGGGTGTCCATGATCCTATCATCAGTTTCCATCTATCTATCTGGGAGCCTCCGTAGTCCAACTAGGGACCGCGGAGACCGATGGTGACCATTGTATTTATTACCATTTTTACGACCTCACATTAACACACGACAGGGAATTTTGGCAATTTGCATGTTTTTGGACATGGGAGGAAAATGGAGTACCCGGAGGAAACCCACCAACTACGGGGAGAACATGCAAACTCCATGCACACAGACCCAAAGCGGGAATCGAACCCTGACGCTGGAGTTAACCACTAAACCACCATGCCGCCTATCACCCGTTAACTGGTATATAATTGATGATCAATGTTATTCAATTCACCTAGCAGTGAAGATAATGTTATGTCTGAGTGTAGTTACAAACCTACGCTTTTCAGGGAATCATTTATAAATCTCACTATTAAATGTCACCCGAACGAGGATGGGTTCCCTTTTTAAAGTCTGGTTCCTCTTAAGGTTTCTTCAAGTTTTTTTTTCTCTTTCTTGTCACTATCGCCTCCAGCTTGCTCATTATGGATAAATATACATGTGTTCAAAAAATATATCAGGAATTTATACACTGCTGTAAAGCTGTAGTTTGCACTGTTGCAATCTTCCCTGTTCTGTGTGTTAGAGTTTGTATGTTCTCATCGTGGTTGGTGGGTTTCCTCTCATAATCTCAGGACATGTGGTGCAGGCATTTCTAAATCGCCTGCAGTGTGTGATTGTGTGTGTGTGTGTGTGTGCGTGTGTGTGTGTGTGTGTGTGTGTGCTCTCTGTGATGGATTGGCACCTAATCCTGGGTGTATCCTGCCTTTACCTCGAGTGACCCTACATAGGATAAGCGATATAAATGAATTAAATGACATTTTTCTCTTCTATATAAATAAAAGAAAGGTTTTATATGTACAGTGGAACCTTGGATTACGAGCATAATTCGTTCCGGAAGTGGGCTCGTATTCCAAAACACTCGTAAACCAAATCAAAATTCCCATTAGAAATAATGAAAACTGAAATAATTCATTCCACAGCCCAAAAAAATAAATACAGAAAAATAATTAATACAATATATAAAGTAAAAATAAAACAAATTAACCTGCACTTTACCTTTAAAAAAAAGTTAAAATAAATCCCAACAGATAAGTGTTTCCGTCTGTGTGCGCAGGCGCCGTGTATTTGTGTGTGCATGTGTGTGTGTGTGTGTGGAATTAGCCCCTTCCCTTGCCTCATCTTACACAGTAAAACTCCTCCTCCCTCCCCCCACCTCGATTTTTAAGTTTCACAACAAACACTCACACAACGGAAACTGCTGTAAAGTAAAAAACAAAACAAAACAAATAAACCAGCACCTTACCTTTGAAAAGAATTGCAACAGAGCAGAGTTTCTGTGTAGAGCAGAGTGTGTGTGTCTGTGTGAAGCCGGGGAGGGGGGGTGTAAAGGCGAGAGAGTGTCGGTGTCAAAAAACACGGCACTCGTAAACCAAGACATGCTCGTTTTTCAAGTCAAAATTTTATCAGAAATCTTTGCTCGTCTTGCGGAACACTCGTAAACCGAGTTACTCACAATCCGAGGTTCCACTGTACTGTACATTGGTCAGAACTCGCTCTTTCAGTGACAGATTTACGTTTCATATATTGGAGGACCCGAAACCTGTCGCAGAAAATGTTCTGTCTGTCTGTATATCTGTATGTCTGTCCAGCTAGATTTTGTCACAGCACCACGTAAAACCTGCTGGACAGAATTGAATGAAACTTTGGCAGTACTTAACTATTTGCATGAAGTTAAACCTGCGCCATAAATGAAATGAAAATGTTGAGTAGAAGTGAACCAATGAGCAGTTATGTGCCAGATTAGAAACTGATTTGAAGTTTTGACTGCAAACTGCACATACGCCATCTTAAATCGACCGCTGGAGAGAACATAATGAATCTTTTATAGTAACCTGCACCACAGGTGAAATCTAAATGTTGAGTAAAAGCGATGTTATGAACAGTTATGTATCGGATTTAATAATCTACTTTAAAAAATAAGCTACTAATGCGCTACTTGCTCAATGTAAACAAACACCTGCACCAATAGATATTAATTAGAAAAGCTAAACTGTTGTAATTTTTGCTGGGTTTAGTTCATATTTTCAACAGCGCTGACGTGGTATAAGTGAATTTTAACACACCGGATTTGCTTTAAGAAAAAACTTCATCTTTATCTGATCTACTTTTTTGCTTTCTCCCAAACAGGGAGTGTATTTATCTGACGACGAAAGAAAGAAGTACAACGTAACATACTCAACCTTACAGAATGTGATTTCTGTGTATTAATAAGTTAGACAGAGAGTTCTGCTGTACAGAAAGACAGACAGACATGTACGTGGACTTCGACCTGAAATAATAATATCACTGATTACATTAAAGATCAGCAGATTATTTTTAGCTTTAGCTTTTTAACCATTTCTACAAACTCGTCAACGATGCGTACTTCGGCTAGTTAAATATATAAAAATGTGAAACTAAAATGAGTTTTCTTTAGAGGAACCTTGTCCGCACAAGCTCAAACCTGTCACATATTCCCATCCCTGATGGAACAGTCAGTCCTCACTAAGATATAAATCCTGCCCACACAAACGCACACACCTTTCGGCTTACTGTCCTAATAAATCTTATTTTTTGACAGTTTCCACAGAGATCTAGCTGATTGCTCCCGCTTGGCAGGAAAATGACCCGTTGAAGTGTTGGAGAAGCAGGTGCAGGACTTGGCCCCAGCAGCCTCAGCCTGTGGCCACGGCGCAGAATAAAAGCAGCAGTGTTTCTACACAGTGGAGCGCTGTCACAACCAGCCACTCGCAAAAATACGACACGCTTTTCATAGACGTGTGCGCCGGGAAGGAGAAGCTCAAAGGTGAACCGCTTGTGACGTCGAGCCTACTGCGTCAGTCTTTCCAGTTCGCAATTTAGCTGTAAAAACGTTTCATCAGGCATTAGCGAGCTGCTCGTTCTCCTGCGTCTGACTTCACTAAGGCACGGCGCTAACAGTGCTGTATATTTACACTGTAGGATCGAATCATGGAATTTAACGTCCGACAACTTCTTCTTCTCTTACTCTCAGACTCGCGGTAATTCATGCTGCGAGGACTTGATTGACCCGACAATGATCTGTATGTCTTTAAATTATTGCCCTCAAACCTGGAGGAGCCTGTGATTACAGTGTCAGATGACATGTACAGAAGTAAAAATACTCGTTCGCCGTGTTTATTCCCACTGGCAATTATGACGGCTTAGAAAATAAACTGAACGACGAGTGAAAAAACAAAACAAAACTGGTCACTAATGATTTTTCAGTGCCATTAGGAACGATGTGCTTTAGAAGGATTTTCATTTTCTATAAAGCAACCACATAATGAAGCTGCAATCTGAGAATTTAAGCTTTCCTTTTGGGTACTGGCTTAAGCCTTACCGACCCATCTCTGTTTCAGATTAATGGTAAAACGTGATCCAAGTAATAAAAGAACTCACCACATTTAATGATCTTGACCTTTTTACTGAAAGATGCTCGGTAGTACGTGTTCTGTACATTCTACACGTAAACATATTAGAGTTGTGTAACGTTGGTACGGTATATATCTCTGAGAGTTCTAAAGTTTTACATGGTTTTGCATTATTAATGGAATTTCTTGCCACGTTATTCTGGAGCTATAAAATGGAAGCAGCTTCACTATAAATGACCCACAATAAAGTCCCTAATTGTATTTTTTTTTTTTTTTTTTTTAACTTTCAAAAAAAACCCCATTGTCATTTCATGTGGTTCGTGGAAATCCAGAAACATGCATGAAAAACAACTGGGTGTTGGACACCATAAACAAACCACTTAAAGCGAAGCGTGTTATGTTAAGAATGCTGGTTATGATAACATGGTGTACGGAATAGCCTACTCATGTTATATAAATGTTCAATCGCTCAAATGTGAAAACAATACAGCGTTTTAGTGTCCAGAGTGTTTCCAAAGACAATGCTGTTGTTTATTAGTGAATAAATTAATCTGACAGATGTTTGAAGTGCAGATGTTTGAATCTGCATGACCTTTTGTTGTAAAAGCAAAAAGCAAGTTTGTGGACAAAAAACAAAACAAAACCTTTTTTAAAATTTTTTTTTTTTAGTTTTACTGTATGTATGTTTGAAACTTACATTTCCTGAGAGAGGTCAAAAACATGGTATTTGGTGCTAAAAAGTGTCTCATCTACTGTAGGTGTAGTGTCTGTAACTTTTTGAAATTCAAATCTTTCAACTGTTAACTGTCATTCAGATGAAACTTGGGCAATTTAGATTTTGCATGAAAAGACATAAACCTGACAAAGTGTATTATTTTTATTATTTTAAAATGCCAAATTATTAAGATATTGCAACATGAATTTGACACGGTTATGGACACTACAGATTTTTTTTTTTTTTTTGGGGGGCGAATCCTTTTTTTTGGATTTGCATTTATGCAGTTTTTGCATTTATGTGCTTCTGGATGCTTACACCAATTTTAGTATCAATACTAAAAATAAAAAAGAAAATATGAATAATTTGCATTTTAAATGATTATTGTTTGAAGTGAGACAGTATAAGGCTGAAAGTTTGACACCTGAATTTTTTAGGGAAGCGAGATTGATCACTTCCATGTTGCATACAGTAACCTTTAGAAGTTGCTTCTTTGGCCAAACACATTTTCTGTATTATATGTATAACATAAAATAAAATGATAAATAAAATCAGCACCAATGCTGTGTTTTGGCATGTCGAGTGAATGTTAGTTGAACCCAGAGGTCATTACCGAAGTTATTGGAGAGTTAATAAGAGCCTTTTTGTGTGACCTGAGCTCAAGTCACTGGCTTCACATAACACTCTGGAGAACATATAAACCTTTACACACAAAAAGAACCATGTTTCATCCGTTTTACATGGCTCGGGCGGGGCTCACCCTCCTCCCAAGCCGACGGTGTCCTGTTTCCGTATATACGTACTATATCACTACAAGCTTTATATCTACTGTAGTCTTCTCTCCTTGTGTTTACCCGCAGGTCTAGCTATGAAAATAACAGTTATGAATCATGAAATATCTGTTATAATCTGGTTGTACGGAAACATGACTCATTCTGCTTCTTCTTCTTTTTTTCTTTTTTTTTACTTTGCGTATATACAACACTAGCCCTTGAGATGTTGGGCTGATGATCCCAACAGTCATGTTAACTCTGGCTGAGGAACGTATTTCACATGAACACATTACCGGATCCCAGCTGTTTTATGGAACCTGTAAACACCGTAGTGGCTGTCAGTCATCATAACAAGCTGCGTGAGGCTGTCTGGGTTTTAGTGATCAGTCCTCTAATAATATCAATTCAGTTACCATCACACCTTCTCTTCTCTGCTGATGACACTATATGGGCAATACTGTGTTTGGCCAAACCTGCAGTGACATTGTATCCAAATACTTCAATATGGAGTCGGTCCCCCTCTCCTTTTGCAGCTATAACAGCTTCCACTCTTCTTGGAAGGCCGTCCACAAGATTTTGGAGCGTTTCTGTGAGAATTCATTCTGTAGAGAGTTTATGAGGTCAGACACTGATGTTGGACGAGAAGGCCTGTCTCGCAATCTCCGGTTCCAGTTCATCCCAAAGGTGCTCGATGGGGTTGAGGTCAATCAGGGCTCTGTGTTAGGGCCGGTCGAGTTCTTCCACTCTGTACTCATCAAAGGATGTCTTTATAGTCCGTGCTTTGTGCACTGGGGGTCATACACAGTCATGTTGGAATAGAAAAGGGCCTTAACCCAAACAACTGCCACAAAGTTGGAAGTATTCTGTACCATGGTCCAGAATGTCCTTCACTGGGGATAAGGACCTGATTGATCAGTAATGAACAGTTTTGGCCAAATACGTTTGTCCATATTGTGCAAGTAGTTTTCTTCTGTTTCTACTTTGGGACATTCATAATGTTGGGTGTTGTTTATTTAGTTATTGGTTGGTTTGCTAATTTGTTGGTACAGTATTTGGTACCTATATAAAACTAAAATACTTAATGTATTACTTAAACCCAATCTGTAAGTCATAATCGGCCGCAGTGACCTACAATCTGAATGCATCAGAGCTAACAGGGGTCTCCGGCAGGATTATATTTCATAGTACTACAAGAGCCGCGTGCCCGCTGTATGCTACGGTTAATGTTTACAGTAGGTGTGACACATGCACATATGAGTGAGCAAGCAAGAGAAATGATAATGCTTATATTCTTTTATACTGCTTATCCTGTACAGGGTCACCCAGAAGACTTTGGGCATGAGATGGGGTACCCCCTGGATGGGATGCTAATCCATCTGACGACACGACACGCACATACACACACAGTGGGCAATTTGGAAATGATAATTTAACCTAATCGTCTTTGGACCGTGGGAGGAAACCAGAGTACCCGGAGGAAACCCACCGAGAACATGCAAACCCCACGCACACAGACCCCAGATGGGAATCTAACCCCGACCCTGGAGGTGCAAGTCCACAGTGCTGACCACTACGCCACTCTGACCGCCATGTTACCGACACCGCACCGCCATAAAACCCTGAATAACCCTACCTCATTCACTTCAACCCTCACTGCAATTCTATTTTCAAAAGCTTGAAAAATGTTCAGTTGTTTTCTTTGTTTGCTCACTTCTAGGCTGCTTGTTTGCCAGCTATCACACAAGATAAGTTAAATCAGGCTACGTTGCCAACAGCATGATGAAGCACCAGAAATGTGAATTGACCGCCAGACGCCGGTGACGTAAACACTGACCAAAATCATACAATACTACAAAACAGCCCACACACAGTGAATACAGGACTACGGCCGCTGGCGCTCATGAGCGGCAAAACTTGCTCGCAAACCTGGCGTGTGAAATAATTAAACAACATTATGTTAACTTATCTTTCTGTTTTTCATTATTTCTAATGAACCTACTGTAATCCTTGTTTGCGACCAAACGTCGCTTATTGTTTATTTCCGAACCTTCCCCATAAACCCTGCTTGACCTTCTTTGCCAACTACTAACTGATTCTGCATTAGTAGTAGATTTCAGATTCAAAGATACGCGACCAGTTTTCCTTTTTGGCAGCAGCGTAGCAAGTAAATCCAAGCTGGATTTTTGAGCATGTACAGTATGTGCGCAAATTGTGTCGCATCCAGCGCTTTTACTAAACCAGAGAGATGTCTGGATAATGTCAGATTTGGTCAATGTCTGTATTTGATACCTTAAATTCAGGTTGAAATGTCCGTCGAGGTTTTTTACGTGCGCTATCTGCGCATACGCTTAACGTTAGCTGGCAAACCTTGCTAGCGATCAAAATCTACTAGCAGAAACTTTCCAAGCCAGCTACCTAACTGGCAACATGAACACAGTTATGTGCTGGCTAACACAGACTAACGCTGATTAATAATAATGAAAGGTCAGTTCTTTTTTTTACTTTTTTTTTTTTAAGCCCAGCTCCAGAGTCTGCTTCTTCATCCTGGACTCGGGGTATCTGTGTCTGTGTGGAGATTCTTGGCGAATTTATTCCTGCGTCTGCCTGTTTTCCTGGGATGGACTCCTGTGACCCCGACCAGCATGAGGAAGTTACTGCGAAAAAATGTATGAATAAATGTTTCATTGTCTTAACTCTGTTTACTTTGGGCCAAAACGCTAATGGCTCATACGCATGTAAACACGCAGGGATTTTCACGGAAGTATTTAAAACAAAAATTTTTTTTTTTACCTACTGTAGCGCACTCTACATACAGAAACCCAACAGCATCAAATTAGGTAATACGTCACATTTTGGGTGAATTGAATTAGGCATATTTTCAGATTCCTTGTTCAACGAGTTGCATTTTATCATATTTGGTTGCAGATATAAGGCGAGTGATGAATTTGTTTCCGGCACGATGGTGTAGTGGTTAGCACTGTCGCCTTGCACCTCCAGGGTGTGGGTTCGATTCCCGCCTCGGGTCAGTGTGCATGGAGTTTGCATGTTCTCCTCGTGCTTGCTGGGTTTCCCCGGTTACTCCGGTTTCCTCCCACAGTCCAAAAACAAGCAGATTAGGCAAACTGCCGTTCCCAAATTCCCTGTAGAGTGTGTGTGTGTGTGTGTGTGACACGTCCCCCACAACCCTAGGATAAAGTGATCTAGACGATGAGTGAGTGATTTTCTTTCCTCTGCAGAATGGAATGTCAGTGTGCTGTGAGAACGGGTTAAGTTGTTACTTGTTCTGCCCGCTTCAGTACGATGGTAAGGACCGCTAAAGATGATTCCCAAGCCGTTTTTTTTTTTTACGTCTTCGCTGTAGTCCCAGGTCCCCGAAGGCTTTATTGTACTGAGATGATTTTAATGACCACAGAGAGGCTCCAGAGAGACAATGACTTCAACTAAAGCTGGTCTTTGTGCTCTGATGCTTTGGGTCACTGAGTCGAAATCGGTCAGCCAGAAAAACATCCAGGTCACTGCAGACTAATTGTGTTTTATTTATTTATTTATTTATTTATTTATTTATTAATTATAGGACCCTCCACCATATGTAGTAGCTCTAGACAAACATCAATAATGATTCACCCAGTCACTCCTATCACCGTCTTGTGCGTTGTGTTGCGTTGTACATTGATTATGGCTCTCATTACAATATTAATTGCCGTTGGTTATCACATGTGCTCAATTTGCAAAAACAAGACGCCGCTAATGAGACAAACCTCACTCGAATAGCGAGCACGATCTGATTCTCTGTACGACGCAGGTCATTTTGAACGCATCGATTGAAGCTTTTGTTGTTTTTCTGAGCGTGTGGATTTGTGTTATCCGTGCACAACCAGGTGCACTACAGTGCTGATAATATTCTCTGTTGAATTCCGACAATCTCACAGTCAAAGCGATGTGAGTCACGTCCTGTACTGGCCGAGTGCGATCACCCAAAATGGAGCTGGATTACTCGGCATCCTCATCTTTTGGATGCATCAGTGTATCACGTCCTAGAACTGTCAACTTCCCTGGTCACGATAGGATCACTCATTTCCCCTTAAACCTGGCAGTTCAGTCGGACGCGCAAGATCATGAACTTTTAAATAAACGTAGATTAAACGGCATGATCTTTTTGAAGGGAAACATAAATCAGCGATGGCGACAGTAAAACCTTGCTGTAATCCCTGCCATGTTTTCTCACTTACTTATTCATCGTCTATACCGCTTTATCCTGTATACGGGGTCGCGAGGGGGCCTGGAGCCTATCCCATGAGAGGGCGGGTGTACTCTGGACGGGGTGCCGATCCATCGCAGGCCACACACTACGGGAACGCCAATCAGACTAAACTGCATCTCTTTGGACTGTGGGAGGAAACCGGATTACCCAGAGGAAACCCACCAAGCAAAGAGAGAGCATGCAAAGGAATCGAACTCGACGGACCCTCGACGGTGTAACCACTAAGCCGCTGCAATATTTTCTTCCAAACTACGTTTTTCTTTGGACATTCTTTCCCATATCTTCGGCCGTATACAGTACTGTAGTTCTAAGTCATCGGGTCCAAAACCCATCGTCAGCACCAACCTGCGGGACAGTTTTGTTCAAGTTCTGTCCTACAGTACGTCTCAACGTTAATCAAATCAAGGTACTGTACAGTTACTACAAAAAAAATAAAAGAAATAAAAATAAAAAAAGAAAGAAATAAATTTCCCCCTGTAGATTTCACAACTTTGTGACTGATTCCCTTAAATTGTCCTTGCTTTTCTTCTTTGGCAGGTACTTCAACAATCACGCATAGATAGCAGCCATAAGAAAAGGACAAAAGTGTGACAAATGGCTTCGGAAAGCGGTCCTGACACGGTTGGGAAAGCCCTAAAACCTCCAAGCTATACAGACCTACGTGAGTTCCAGATTATGATTGTTTTTCTGAATTCTTGCGTGTACTGTATGTATGTGTGTGTGTGTTTTTTGTTGTCTTGCAACAATGCATACTATTTCCTTGACAAAAGTGTTTCATAAAATGATTTGCCCAGACTTCATTTGTTATTTGAGATGCACTGACAAAACATCTCTTCTTTTGCAAAGAAGAAGGGGGGGGGGGAAAGAAAAAAAAAAAAACCTTATCTTCAAACAGCAAAGTCTTTTCCTGAGGGACTCGCAGACTTCATCAGTGGCGCCTTATTGTTGAATTTCCATTTTCTTGGGTTTGAAGACACATTAAAGGCTTATGTTTGATACTGTTTGATGTGGCTTCATCCAAGAGCAAAACAATCCCTTATTTTTAAAAGAAAAACCCATATTCCCAAATGAATTGATAATTACAAACAGGATCGTCTGAAATCTGTGGCCTGCGTTAGGGCTACGGAATACGGTCTCTCTCTCTCTCTCTCTGTCGGACGAGATGTTTATACGTTTTGGAAAGAAGAAAAATAATTAGGAATCCCTGACAGTTCAGCTGCACTGGGGCAATAAAAATAAAAATAAAATGCTTACGCCTAAAAGCGTGACTGTGCCATCCTGTAGGTGCATTTTTGAATTGTAGTTAATGGAAATTTTCTGTACTGTAAGTTATGTTAATGAGTCTAGATTTTAAATGAGTCAAGGTCTGTGAATGAATCATCCGAATAATTGAATAATAATAATAATAATAATAATAACAACAACAACAACAACACTGGGATTCTTTCAGAAATGCCTTCAACAGCTGATCCAGACAACATGGAAAACACCTTGTGTTTTCTTTAATGATGGGTTGTGGATCATTAAAGATATCTATCTCACACACCTTAGTGGTTAACAAGGTCACCTTGGACCTCCAGGGTCCGGGTTCGATTCCCGCCTCAGGGTCTGTGTGCATGAGGTTTGTGTGCATGTTCTCCCCGTGCTTATTGGATTTCCTCCTACAGTCCGAAGACATGCAGATTAGACTACACTTACGTTTGAACAGTTTGAAAATGCGTGTGTGTGTGTGTGTGTGTGTGTGTGTGTGTGTGTGTGTGTGTGCCCTTTGATGGATTGGCACCTCGTCCGGGTTGTACCCGCGCCTCGTGCCTTAAGTCTCCTGGGATAGGCTCCAGTCCCCCCATGACCCTGTATTCAGTGCGAGTGATCTCTTACACACACACACACACACACACACACACACACACACACACACACACACACACACACGTTTGTGAGCCTACATGCTTTTCAACAGAGGGGACATGTGCATGTAATTAGAACTATTAAAGATTAAATGAATGAAGACAGAAGTCACAGTCAGGGCAGAGATATCGGTCGCAGCCAAATCTACAGTACAGCTGTAAGATGTTTTTTTTGTTTTTTTGTTTTTTTTTTGTTCTGACACTCCAGAGCAACCTTTTTTCTTTTTTTTTTTTTCTTTTTTTTTTGTTGCAAAGACGAAAGGTGGATGCAAACGCAGTTCTTTATCTTGTGAAGCACAATAAGACAGAGAACAATGTGGAGACACTAATCTGGGACTCTTAGTATGACTCACGGCAAAAATAAATAAATAAATAAATAAATAAAACCCCCCCCCCCGAAAAGCACAGATTATAAATGAAACTGTGCAACACACGCAATAATAAGATAGGCTGTTGGTGACAAAAGCCTGACAAACATGCACCGAAAATAGAAAATGGTGCTTAAACAGTTCTAGATGGGACTGAAGTAGAACACACATCTTTGACTTATGGCTATGACTCCTGTGAGTAACCCCAGTGCTGCTTTATCTAGCTACGAGCTGGTTTTATGTGGGCAAGTGGAATGGTTTTTGCACCCTTGTGTGAAACACTCCTCATAAACTTCTTATCTTGTTCCATAAACAATGTTTTTTTTTTTTAATTTTATTTTTTTAGAGTCAGTGGAAAATGTTAACCCGAATGGTATACAGTTCAACGCACCGCTATCTGTGCACCAGTGACTGCTTAACGGTCAAGCCAAAAACCAGTCAAATGCCTTTTTAAAGATGCAGAACATATCTGATCTTCATGCAAATCAGTGGTTCCACTGTGGGATCTGCGCTTCCATATGTAAGATATGAAGCTATGAAGTGGTTTATTCGCTGCATAAGGAAGCTTTTTACGCGCCATGATAACAATCGGACGAGTCAGCGAGTGCCGTACGCGTCAGTACGCGGTGTCTGTGTTCAGACGTCCCAGTCTGTGGCCACGACCTGCCATTTCCTGCCAATGGTGTTGGCACTGGAATATATCAATAAGCCTATCAATCTCCCCTCTTGTTCTCAAGCATTATGCGGAAGCGACGGCGGGTCGACTTGCAGGACACCGAGCAGCTGTTTGTCTGCTTTCAGGAGCATCACAAGAGGGGCTTCTGCTTAAAGGATATGAGCGATGGACTTGTAGGCGTTATAGCCGTGTTTTGTTTGTGTATTTGTTTTGCTTTTTTAAAAAAAAACAAACAAAAAAAACAGTTATAGTGCTCACAATTTGCATATGTTATAGAGTAAGATATCCTTTTTTAGCATAACCTATATTCAGTTCAATATGATGAGCTGAATTTAATTTGACCTAATTGTAACTAACTATACACACATGAAATTGGTCACATAGGCACAGAAGAAACAGCACAGACACACATGATCACATGATCTGGTTGTTTTTGCTTGTTTTAGGGTCCAGGTTCGATTCCCGTCTCTGTGTGCATAGGGTTCACATGTGTACACCTGGGACACTCCAGTTTCCTCCCACAGTCCAAAGACATGCAGATTAGGCTAATTGGCGTTCCCAAACTCCCCATCCATACAGTGTGTATGTGTGTGTGCATCGGCACCCTGTCCAGGGTGTAACACCCCCCCCCCCCCCCCTTGTGCCCTACAGTAAGTCTCCTGGGATAGGATCCAGCCCTCCCCCCCCATGATCCTTAATACAGGATAAAGTGCTATAGATGATGGACGTCTCTGCATGCTTTTTGTATATACTGTAATTGTTATGAAATCTGTAGTCTATTCTGAGCTCCACCAGCCACCCCCCTCCCCCTTCCCCCTTGAATTTAATAAATTGGTACCTATGGAAATGAACACACAGGAAGTCTCTGTTGGTGTTAAAGGAAACCACTACAGCAGTCCTCCTACTGTATTAGTCAGAAAACTGCGGTCGCAAGCGACTATCTTCCTTTTCAAAGGAGCCGATTAGTAATGACTAAATATTCAACAGACATTGTGATCTATATCAAGTCTTTTATTAGCTATATTACACCATTCACTCCGTTATCTCGATTGCGGCTTTATTTTTTCTGTACTGATCGTATCGACTGTGCGATGTAGTTTTGAAACTGCTAATGAGTCAAAAGTGAAGCATAATTGAATTCTTTTAGAAAATCGCTCGCAGCTGATTTGGAAAGAGCTACTGTATAAATAACACAAACAATACAGTCATTTCGCAATAATTGATAAGTCAGGGTTTCATTAAAAAAAAGCTTTATTAGTGGCATAATACACTTTGTATTACACTTTTCTAATTTAGCTATGAATGTTCATTACATGATTAATTTTTTAGACAGTAATTACAGCTTTGATTTAAAAACGCTTTAATTTGCTGACGCTAATTGGCGAATTGCTACATGGTGTTGAATAATTAGCCAGCTTGACTTTTTTTTAACTTAATTAACATAGTTAACAGCGCACATAAGAAAGGAAGGACGGATTGGAATCTTCCTTCTACATTTTGTCGTTGTACAGTAACATATTTATCAGTGATGTAATTTACATACTATCCGTACAATATATTAATTAGTATTTGTGAAATTCATAAAAGCATATACTGTAACTTAACGATGAGAACTTTGAAAGATTATGTATCCATTAGGCGTTCTGGCATCTAATGACAGAAGATGTGCGCTATCTTGTCCATAAGCAATGCGTTCAGCTTTCGTCTGTACAAAGGAATATGAAATGTGCATCTGGGGAGACTAACCTTTTGTTAGCAGTGCTTCTACGATGCAGTCTAGATGTGCGAAAAAGAAAAAGGAAAAAAAAAAAAAACGTCTTAGCCTGCTGAAAAATCATTTTGCTCCCAATCTGGCAGCCTGGGCCACAAGTAAATTGAGGGTACCTCTAGAGAGTTGAACCGGGCTTGTCAAATGTCAGCTCGGAGACGTTCACAAAGCCAAAGAGCATGCGAGCACGACCACGTGCTGCGTCGCATATTCTTTACTGGATAGCGCGATCTCTGAACAGCTCTGGAAGACGTGGAGGGAGGATGGGGACCTGCGGTGCAGTTCTGAGAATTAGTTACCATATTCATGCTTTGAGCATTGACATTTCCCTGCTTAAACTATCTACAGTATGCATGGATAGGAATATATTCCAGCGAGAGTCTTATTTCACCTTAAAATTCAGGGCTCCTGTCAATTCAGCTGTTTGTTCAGATGCGTATGACAAAGCTGGGTTAACCTAGCTGAAATATAACTTGTCACATTTTGCAGGTACTGTGTCAGGAAGGTTGAGTGTAGCATTGCTGTTTCTTTATTCTGCATTAACTTTGGTCCTGGCAGAGAATCCCTGGAGTGTCTAGACTCCTGACTTGTACACACACACACACACACACACACACACACACACACACACACACACACACACACACACACACACACACACACACACACACACACTTCCATGCACACAAATACACTGCCATGAGCACACCAGTCTGATTGCCATTCAGAGCACAGCAGTCACATTATACCAGGTTACACAAGTCAAACTGGGACTTTTGATTGTGCAGAAGAACAGAACACGTCATGAGAAGAGAGGGGGAAAAAAAACCTCCCTTTATTTCTCTATGTAATCCCCTGCTACACTAATGCACTTATCCCAGCGGTTCACTAGTGCTTGGATACCATCAAGGTAGAAAGTTTTCTCAGTGTGTCTGGCCTCCCAGGAACTCCGAACATGTGGAAATGGCTTGGAGCGAGGTCAGGACTGTGCGAGGGACGTGGCAACAACTCCCAGCTGATCACCTGTAACATGCAGGTGGTGTTGGTGAATGACAGATGATGGGACGAGGCGTTTCACTCACTGCTGGTTTGAGCCTCATTGGCTGGGATCATCATTTCGGCAGATGTACAGCATTCTTTGGGAAAAAATAAAAAAAAGTTACTCTACTGTGTTTGAGGTTGTTGAAATATGATTAGAAAGTAAATGGCTAAAGAGTAATTTTATTTTAAAATGTCATAAAATATCTCATTTCGTGTAGAATAATCTTTATCGAGAAATATATGTTGATGGCCGTCTCTTTTCTGCAAAAAATAAAGACAACATAATGTGCTTAAGTATTAACTTTATGTCAGGCTCGGTAGAGGGCGTTGTGGATCCAAGTGCTGAGGTTTGGAGTGTATGCCGATTGACGTGACGTTAAAGAGTGCTTGTGATTCACTTAGTGATGTTTTGAAGCTGTATTGGTAACTCCGCATTGAACAGGGACAGCGTTGCTGTAATGCAAAAGCTAGTAGTTCCGGCAGGAGTGCGCCGAGGCGAGGGGCGATGTGTCTGACGCTCCTCCGGAGAATGCGGAAGTGCGCAGAGCCGGCGTGTAACCTGAGCCGTGTGCCGGCGCGAGAAGCCGGAAGCGTAGTGAAGCCGGAGTATGCAGCGCTCCTCTGGGGAATGCGGAAGTGTGCAGAGCCGGCGTGTGACCTGAGCTGTGTGCCGGCGCGAGAAGGCTGAGGCGTAGAGTGAAACCGGAACGTACAGAGCCGGCGTAGGGATGACAGCGTGAGCTCAGCGGGGAGCGAGGATAAATCGTGGTCGGAGAGCAGGCGAAGATCGTAGCCGGAGTGACGAGAGAAGGGTCCGTAATCCAAAATCGTGGTCGGGGAAGCAGGTAAGAGATCGGCAACGGGAAATATCCAAATAACAAATCCAAATCGAGAGGCAGAGACGTGGTCAGAAAAAACAAAGCGAGGTCGAAACTAGACAGACAGAGACGGAAGAAAACGCTGGTGAATTGAGGCGGGTAAGGCGCACAATAAACTGGCGACATGACTGAGTCAGAGCGTGGCTTAAATAGGATAGGCAATTATGTCAGTGATAGACAACAGGTGTGGGGAACAGGAAGTGAGAGTGAGATGAAAGGAATGCTCAGGTGATCATGACGGGGCTGTGGCTTGGCGTGACATGACAGTACCCTCCCCCCTACGAACGCCCCCAGGCGTTCTAGCAGGTGCTTCGGGGTGGAGTCTGTGGAAGTCTGTGATCAGGGAACGGTCTAGAATGAATTTGGCGGGTACCCAAGTTCTCTCTTCGGGGCCGTAACCCTCCCAGTCCACTAAATATTGGATCCCCCGTCCGCGGCGGCGAGACTTGAGGAGGCTGCTGACAGTGAATGCTTCGCCCCCATCAATGAGTCGGGGGGGTGGGGGAGGTTGGGGAGGTGTAGACAGTGGGCAAGAGACCAGGCGACGAATCTGGGAGACGTGGAATGTGGGGTTGATTCGGCGCATGGAGAGAGGTAGAGACAGTCGGACGGAGCACGGGTTGATGATGCGGTTGATAGTGAAGGGGCCGATGAACCTTGGGGAGAGTTTCTTTGAGGTGGTCTTGAGGGGAAGGTCATGCGTAGATAGCATTACCCTTTGGCCGATCCGATACCTTGGAGCTGATGATCGGTGACGGTTAGCGTGACGCCGGAAGGAGCTAACGGTGCGCAAAAGATGGTTGCGGGCCCGCAGCCATGTCCTCTTGCAGCGACGGACAAATGTTAGGGCTGAGGGAACAGCCACCTCCTCCTCCTGGGCGGGAAAGAGGGGAGGTTGGTAGCCTAGGCAGCAGTGAAAGGGAGACATGCCTGTGGAGGAGGTCGGTAGTGAGTTGTGGGCGTACTCAACCCAGGGGAGGAAGCGGCTCCAAGAGGACGGGTCCCGAGAGGCCATGCACCTTAGGGACTTTTCTAGTTCTTGGTTTATCCGTTCGGTCTGGCCGTTAGTTTGAGGGTGAAATCCAGATGAGAGGCTGGGGGTAGCGCCGATGAGGTTACAAAAGGCTTTCCAGAACTGGGCCGAGAACTGGGGGCCCCTGTCCGAGACAATGTCAATGGGGAGCCCATGAAGGCGAAAAACATGGTTGACCAGGAGCTCTGCTGTTTCTTTGGCTGACGGGAGTTTGGGTAGTGGGATGAAATGAGCTGATTTGGAAAAACGGTCTACAATGGTAAAGATGCATGTATTGTCCTGTGATGGTGGTAGTCCGGTGACAAAATCGATGGAGATGTGGGACCAGGGGCGGTGAGGGATGGGGAGAGGTCGAAGTAACCCTTCTGGCGGTCTGTTTGTGTTCTTGTTCCTAGAACAGACGTCGCAGGAAGCCACAAAATTTTTAACATCCTCCTTGATAGTCGGCCACCAAAAGCGTTGGTCTAGGAGAAAGAGGGTGCGTGCCACTCCAGGATGGCAGGCCAGCCTGGAACTATGGGCCCAGTCCAACACTTGAGGGCGCACAGAGGCAGGGACAAAGAGTTTGTTGGGAGGAACGACACTTGGGCCTGGTTCTTGCTCGAGGGTCTGCTGAACGAGATGTTCCACATCCAGTTGGGTCGTTGCCACAAGACAGTGGGGGGGAAGGATCGTTTCTGGCGAGGACGTGTCTTGGGAAGAGGGGAACTGTCGTGAGAGGGCATCAGGCTTGACATTCTTGGAACCCGGGCGATAAGATAATGTGAACAGAAAACGAGAGAAGAATAGTGACCATCGTGCCTGACGTGAATTTAGCCTCTTAGCAGTCTTTAGGTACTCTAGGTTTCGATGATCCGTCCAAACGAGGAAGGGATGTTCCGCCCCCTCCAACCAATGTCTCCATTCCTCAAGTGCCAGCTTGACTGCCAGAAGTTCACGGTCTCCAATGCCATAATTCCGTTCAGGGGGTGTGAGACGACGGGAGAAAAAGGAGCAAGGGTGGAGTTTATTGTCCTTGGGGGACCTCTGTGAAAGGATGGCTCCAACTCCGGTCTCCGATGCGTCTACCTCCACAACAAACTGAAGGGCGGGATCTGGGAAGATGAGGATGGGTGCTGTGGTGAAGCGGCGTTTGAGTTCCTTAAAGGCCTCCTCGGCCAGAGAGTTCCATCGGAAAGGAGTCTTGGAAGAGGTGAGTGCAGTAAGTGGAGCTGCCACCGTACTATAACTTCGGATGAAGCGACGATAAAAATTGGCGAACCCCAGGAAACGTTGCAGCTCACGCCTTGAAGAAGGTGCCGGCCAGTCCGTAACCGCTTTGACCTTGGTGGGGTCCATCTGAATGCCATCAGGGGAGATGAAGTAACCTAAAAAGGAGGTGGAGGTGACATGGAATTCACATTTTTCAGCCTTGATGTAGAGCTTGTTTTCCAGCAGCCGCTGAAGGACCTTGCGTACATGGCATTCGTGTTCTTTTACAGAACGTGAAAAAATTAGGATGTCATCCAGGTAAGCAAAGGCAAAGACATTGAGGAAATCCCTCAGGACGTCATTGATGAGGGCCTGGAACACGGCTGGCGCATTGGTCAAACCGAACGGGACTACTAGGTATTCATAGTGGCCCGTGGGTGTGTTAAAAGCAGTCTTCCACTCATCACCCTCCCGTATTCTAACCAGATGGTAGGCATTTCTTAAATCAAGTTTGGTGAATACATGGGCATCTTGAAGGAGTTCGAAAGCAGAAGACATCAGCGGGAGGGGATAGCGGTTCTTTATGGTGATCTCATTCAAGCCTCTGTAGTCAATACAGGGTCTGAGGGACTTGTCTCTCTTTTCTACAAAGAAGAATCCTGCGCCTGCCGGTGACGACGATGGACGGATAATCCCTGCTGCGAGTGATTCATTAATGTATTGTTCCATGGCCTCTCTTTCTGGGCGAGAAAGGGAGTAGAGTCGTCCCTTGGGTGGAGAGGTTCCAGGAAGCAGGTCAATGGCGCAGTCATAGGGGCGGTGGGGTGGTAAGGAGATGGCCCGTGACTTACTGAACACTTGCCGTAAATCATGATATACAGTGGGAACCTTGGTTAAGTCGGGGATCTCCTCTCGTGGTACGGATAAGATTCGGCTCCTAGGGGCTGAGTGTAGACATGAGGAGAGGCAGGCGGGGCTCCAATCGAGGATGCTCCTTGTAACCCAATCGATGTGGGGGTTATGAAGTCTTAGCCATGGGAGCCCCAGAACCAGAGGTGCATGAGCATTTTGGATAATAAGGAATGAGATGGTCTCGATGTGATTTCCAGAAAACTGTAGGGTGATGGGAGTGGTGCGATGGGTAATGGGGGTGAGTCTGCTGCCATCAAGGGCCTGAACGGTAAAGGGTTGGCTCAGAGGTGTGAGAGGGATTCGGAGGTCGGAGGCCGTAGAAGCAGAAATTAGATTCTGGTCAGCCCCGGAGTCCACTAAGGCATGAGTAGCGTAAGACCGATCACCGTGAGTGATGGTTACTGAGAAACATGATCGCTGGTCCGGGGAAGAACAAGAAGCTGGGCCCCCCTGCATCCCCAGAACTACGGGGGGGCCTGACCTTTTAGTGGACAGGTTCGAACGACATGGCCGGTCTGACCGCAGTAGAAGCAGGCGCCGACGTCTCTGCGACGCTGACGCTCCTTTGGAGAAATGCGTGTGTGACCTATCTGCATGGGTTCAGGGGGTGTTTCAGGAGTGACCAAGACAGGCACCGAGGTGTGAGATGCGAGAGTTGGCTGACGTTCACTTCGCCGAGTCCGTCTCCGGGCATCAATGCGGATCGCTAGGTCAATGAGCCCCTGTAATTCTGAAGGAAGCTCTCGAGCCGCCAGCTCGTCTTTAATTGAATCTGTGAGTCCGTGGAGGAAACAATCGAAGAGAGCTTTTTCATCCCAGTCACTAGAGGGAGCCAGGGTCCGGAAATCTATGGCGTAGTCCGATACTGAATGGAGCCCCTGGCGAAGTTGAAGTAATTGGCTTGCTGCCTGGTGACCTGAG
The DNA here is from genome assembly GCA_030347435.1 of Clarias fuscus. Classification (NCBI taxonomy): domain Eukaryota; kingdom Metazoa; phylum Chordata; class Actinopteri; order Siluriformes; family Clariidae; genus Clarias; species Clarias fuscus. The sequence continues at coordinate 32,680,641 of CM059215.1, read as the reverse complement.
AATGAGCGGTCAAAAACCCTCCTCATTTCATCCGTAAAAGTTTTAAATGTAAAACAACATGGAACTTGGGCATCCCATAATGCCGTCCCCCACTCTCTCGCCTTTCCAGTGAGAAGGGTGATAATGTAGGCAACCTTAGAGCGTTCCGTGGGAAATGACGTGGCCTGTAATTCTAGAACTAGGGAGCATTGAGACAAAAAAGAACGACAAGTAGCTGGGTTCCCATCATAAGTAGGTGGAGCAGGCAGGCGTGGCTCCTGGGTGGGAGAAAATACCGGTGGAGGGGGGGTTCGGGGAGTGGGTGCAGGAGGAGGTCGGTTTTGAACCTGAGCGGAGAGGGATTGCAGAGTTTCAGTGATGGTTTGCAAAGTATTAGTGATTTGAGTAATCTCCTGTTGATGAGTGCCTAAGAGGGCTCCTTGACTCTCTAATGCCCCCCTCAGGTGAGCTGCCTCTGCTGGATCCATTTCAATGGCCAGTTTATTCTGTCAGGCTCGGTAGAGGGCGTTGTGGATCCAAGTGCTGAGGTTCGGAGTGTATGCCGATTCACGTGACGTTAAAGAGTGCTTGTGATTCACTTAGTGATGTTTTGAAGCTGTATTGGTAACTCCGCATTGAACAGGGACAGCGTTGCTGTAATGCAAAAGCTAGTAGTTCCGGCAGGAGTGCGCCGAGGCGAGGGGCGATGTGTCTGACGCTCCTCCGGAGAATGCGGAAGTGCGCAGAGCCGGCGTGTAACCTGAGCCGTGTGCCGGCGCGAGAAGCCGGAAGCGTAGTGAAGCCGGAGTATGCAGCGCTCCTCTGGGGAATGCGGAAGTGTGCAGAGCCGGCGTGTGACCTGAGCTGTGTGCCGGCGCGAGAAGGCTGAGGCGTAGAGTGAAACCGGAACGTACAGAGCCGGCGTAGGGATGACAGCGTGAGCTCAGCGGGGAGCGAGGATAAATCGTGGTCGGAGAGCAGGCGAAGATCGTAGCCGGAGTGACAAGAGAAGGGTCCGTAATCCAAAATCGTGGTCGGGGAAGCAGGTAAGAGATCGGCAACGGGAAATATCCAAATAACAAATCCAAATCGAGAGGCAGAGACGTGGTCAGAAAAAACAAAGCGAGGTCGAAACTAGACAGACAGAGACGGAAGAAAACGCTGGTGAATTGAGGCGGGTAAGGCGCACAATAAACTGGCGACATGACTGAGTCAGAGCGTGGCTTAAATAGGATAGGCAATTATGTCAGTGATAGACAACAGGTGTGGGGAACAGGAAGTGAGAGTGAGATGAAAGGAATGCTCAGGTGATCATGACGGGGCTGTGGCTTGGCGTGACATGACACTTTATACATGAAATGCCACTTCATTAACATTATCTGTCAACATTAGGAAATCTGTTAATCAGCCGGAAGTATGAACATACAGTAGTTTAAAAATAAATGTCCTATTCATACTGTAATATTAATATAAAATAAGTATTAATTACAAAATGAGTATTAATTAATCAATTTCTTGTTTATTAATTAAGTTTGACAAGGATTAATTAATGAAGGACTAACATAAATTATATATCTAATTGAATTAGCTCAGACAGTATTTGTGACAAGTCTATCTATCTATCTATCTATCTATCTATCTATCTATCTATCTATCTATATATATATATATACACACACACACACACAGTGGACCCTTGGATTATGAGCACAGCAGGCTCGTATTCCAAAAACGCTCGTAAACCAAACAGACTTTTCCCATAAGAAATAATGAAAACTCAAATTATTCGTTCTACAGCCCAAAACAATAATTACATAAAAATAATGAATACAATATATAAAGTAAAAATAAAACAAATTAACCTGCACTTAACATTTAAAAAAGGTTTTTCCGTTTGTGCGCACAGGCGCCGCGTCGCCTCGTCTTAAACAGTAAAGCTCCTTCTCCCTCCTTCTCGCGAACACAGAAGAGATAGGGAGATGTTGATTATACCATTAAGAGACGAGCACTAAGACGCAGCAGGGGAGACAATTACCCATAATTCCCGCAGAAAGAGAAAAATCATTGGCTCAGTTGTGATCACTTGCCGCTCGGTGTCAAAATAAGAGTCGCATGTGTGATACATGATACTCGGCGCTCGTAAACTAATACTTGCTCGGTTTCCGATAAAAAAATTTATTAAAAATCTTTGCTCAGTTTGCGGAACATTCGCAATCCGAGGTTCCACTGTGTATATACAGTGTATATATATATATATATATATATATATATATATATATATATATATATATATACACACGTGGACAAAATTGTTGGTACCCTTCGGTCAATGAAAGAAAAACTCACAATGGTCACAGAAATAACTTCAATCTGACAAAAGTAATAATTAAAAAAAATTCTATGAATGTTAACCAATGAAAGTCAGACATTGCTTTTCAACCATGCTTCAACAGAATTATTTAAAAAAATAAACTCATGGAACAGGCCTGGACAAAAATGATGGTACCCTTAGAAAATACTGAAAATAATGTGACCAAAGGGACATGTTAATTCAAGGTGTGTCCACTAATTAGCATCACAGGTGTCTACAATCTTGTAATCAGTCAGTGGGCCTATATACAGGGCTCCAGGTCGTCACTGTGTTGTTTGGTGACATGGTATGTACCACACTCAACATGGACCAGAGGAAGCGAAGGAAAGAGTTGTCTCAGGAGATTCGAAAGACAATTATAGACAAGCATGTTAAAGGTAAAGGCTATAAGACCATTTCCAAGCAGCTAGATGTTCCTGTGACTACAGTTGCACATATTATTCAGAAATTTAAGATCCATGGGACTGTAGCCAACCTCCCTGGACGTGGCCGCAGGAGGAAAATTGATGACAAATCAAAGAGACGGATAATCTGAATGGTAACAAAAGAGCCCAGAAAGACTTCTAAAGAGATCCAAGGTGAACTTCATGCTCAAGGAACATCAGTGTCAGATCGCACCATCCGTCGTTGTTTGAGCCAAAGTGGACTACATGGGAGACGACCAAGGAGGACACCATTGTTGAAAACAAATCATAAAAAAGCCAGACTGGAATATGCCAAACTACATGTTGACAAGCCACAAAGCTTCTGGGAGAATGTCCTATGGACAGATGAGACAAAAATGGAACTTTTTGCCAAGGCACATCAGCTCTATGTTCACAGATGGAAAAATGAAGCATATGAAGAAAAGAACACTGTCCCTACTGTGAAACATGGAGGAGGCTCTGTTATGTTCTGGGGCTGCTTTGCTGCATCTGGCAAAGGGTGTCTTGAATCTGTGCAGGGTACAATGAAATCTCAAGACTATCAAGGGATTCTAGAGAGAAATGTGCTGGCCAGTATCAGAAAGCTGGGTCTCAGTCGCAGGTCATGGGTCTTGCAACAGGACAATGACCCAAAACACACAGCTAAAAACACCCAAGAATGGCTAAGAGGAAAACATTGGACTATTCTAAAGTGGCCTTCTATGAGCCCTGACCTCAATCCTATTGAGCATCTTTGGAAGGAGCTGAAACATGCCGTCTGGAAAAGGCTCCCTTCAAACCGGAAACAACTGGAGCAGCTTGCTCATGAGGAGTGGGCCAAAATACCTGCAGAGAGGTGCAGAAGTCTCATTGACAGTTACAGGAATCGTTTGATTGCAGTGATTGCCTCAAAAGGTTGTGCAACAAACTATTAAGTTAGGGGTACCATCATTTTTGTCCAGGCCTGTTCCATGAGTTAACTTTTTTAAAAAATAATTCCGTTGAAGCATGGTTGAAAAGCAATGTCTGACTTTCATTGGTTAACATTCATAGAATTTTTATTTATTATTACTTTTGTCAGATTAAAGTTATTTCTGTGACCATTGTGAGTTTTTCTTTCATTGACTGAAGGGTACCAACAATTTTGTCCACGTGTGTGTATGTATATATATATATATATATATATATATATATATATATATATACACACACACACACACACACTATGGGCAATTTGGGAACAGCAATTAGCCTAATCTGTATGCCTGTATTTGGAAGGAAACCAATCCAGAGGAAACCCTCCAAGCTTGGGAGAACATGCAAACTCCATGTACACAGACCCCGAGGCGGGACTCGAACCCGGACCTTGGAAGTGCAACAGAAATGTAACTTAAAAGATCTGTTGTGCATTAATAAATCTATAAATAAATGAATAAATCAATAAAATTGCTTGCTGCGGTTGTAAATGGACTGCCGAGATGTTCTGTTACATGAGAATAATCGAGTCACCGTAATACACCACCTTATCGTTCAAAGTTTTTCGGCTACGGAATCATGTTTTTCTTATTTCTTATATGATCTGCGGCTCAGATATTTAATATGATGCTCTATATTTCACCAGGTTATGACACTGGAGCATCCTGATTTGTAGTATGGGTGGAGTAGCTGATGGGTCTGTTTGTCATCTAGGTGTCAGGGACTGCAGCGGGTGATGACGGGGAGGAGTAGTTAGACAAAATAAATGAGTTCAGTGCTGCGGCGGCCGAGAGAACGTTGGCAGTGGATGACAGAGATGTTACCTTTCACCAGTCAATGGAGGAGGTCAGCACTCAGCTTTGTCTACACATTCATCCTATTTGTTACGAGCAAGCTCATCACAGGAAGCCATTTTTCACTGCAACGGGTAGAGGATGCCGCGCAAACAGCCGAGGGCTGGGCCTTGCCGAGAAGTGGTTCAGGGATGTGGATTCAGTTTTGCAGTATTACAGTATCTAATCAATGAGCCACCTCAAATACCATCAACAAACCTGTACCCACACACACACTCTCCCAGGGGAGGGAGAGGTTCAAACCTCCAACCCTGGAGGTCTCTTAGCATGGAGACCGTGCTAACCACAAAGCCACCATGTTCCCCAGGCCAGATATCATAGCCATTTTTTTTTTTTTTGTTGGTACATTATGATTATGGATTATGGTGCTACCAAAGAACTGCTTATTTACAGTACGTGTCACGTTGTTGGATTCATTTCCGTGCCGCAGCCACGAATGAATCTCCCGTGACGATATTTTCACTTCATGAGTAAACAGTGCGGTGACAGCGCCACATTTGCATTTGCAGGTCACGCTGAAACCCTGCCACAGTTCCCTGAACCCCGTGTCAGCTGTCATGCCTCTCTCAGTGCCCCTGTTCCTGTCGCATTTGTCTGAGAAATGGCAGACTGCACATATGACAAAGGCACGAACACGCACCGGGGTCTGAGACGGAGCAGCGTCCCTGAATGCGAAACCGGTGCTGATCGAAAGGCTGTTCGAGACGTCCTAAAATCCCCCCCCCCACCCTCCCCCATCCCCATCCCCACCCCCACCACCACCACCTTTCCAATCGACTGTTTGATCATTTGGTCCAGTTGATTCTGAACCGGGTGTAGAAATATGACAGTGAGGGAGAGCGAGACGGTTTGTGAGAGCGTCCTCGGGCCCGGCCGTACAGATTTGTGCGTTTTAGATGCATTAAATTAGCCGATGCTTCCATTCCTGTAGTCTGGTTACGCCTGATGGCTGCGCATTTCTGGACTAATTGGATGACCTCCTTAACCATGTGAGTGTTCTGTACCTCGTGTGAATTAGATCATCGCTCCTCGGAGGAAAGAGATAGTCCTCTAGTCTTTTACTATCTCGCATTATTTCCCAACAAGCGAATTATATTTACTATGACGATCTGTCAGAGGCTCGTGTTACTCAAGATCGCTTTAGTTTCACAGCTTTGGAAATTTCAAGACTTCTATTTACCCGCAGTTTAGTGGGTGCTACTTTTCACCTTCTCGTGTCAGTTTGGTACTTAAATGAGGGATTGACTGAATGCTGTCTCGATATTCAGAACAGGATTAAAGCCATAAAATCTTCACAAACGCAACACACTCAAGGCTTTTATTGACTTGTCAAAAGAAAGATGCAATATATAAAGTTTTTTAGCAAAAAAAAAAAAAAAAAAAAGAAAGAAAACTTTCCAAAATAGCTCACTTTGATCATAGCTATTTTGTGCGTGTGGTTGGTGTGGGTAGGATCTGCAGATAAAAGCTTTTATTCCAGTAATTGTCAGTATAGGGAAAAACAAAATTGTAATGACATCCTTACTTGAACAAATGTATGCAGTTGTTGCTTGAAATAAAGCAAGCCATAAGGCCGTGTCGACTGAAGCACTGCCAGAAAAGAGGAATTGGACGTACTGTACATGGACAGCCGGGACACACACACACACACACACACACACACACACACACACACACACACACACACACACGTTCTCTAGGAGCTCTAAAGTGACTTTGTTTATTGATGCACTGAGATCTAAGTGATGTGCTTTATTCCTTACAATGAATCTGACCTCCTGCAGCGATAGCAAATGTTCGCCGCTTGAGCTTGATTTTTTCGTGCTCGATATTTGCCTATGGAGCCAAGACAAGCTTATGTGCAATGCAACTGTGAATCATTTTTCAAGGAGTATGACATCACTCCAAATGTTAATTGTCATTTAAAAAAACAACAACAACAACAACGCTGAACAACGTGCGCTGAAACCTCAGGGCTTCTGTGTAGAGGAGGTTAACTAGGACTTGACAGATGTATTCAAATTACCCAACTGCCCAGCGTAACAAATCAGCCGTACGGTTCAAAATATTTAGCCCGGTTAACCCGAACAGTTGTTCGTCATGTTGAAGTTTTCCATTTTGGCTGGACTTCGTTGTTTTTGTCTCCAAATTATCAGTCCCTGATTTCCCCCTCGTGCAGCGGATTAACTTTGCAGAGGGCTATTTATATTGAGCCCTACGTCTAAGTCCAGACAAAAAGGTTATTACGGGGGGGGAAAGGCCACTCCGAAATACTTTAGAGACGCCTGTTCATGTCGTTTCAATCTGTATTGTTGCCTCTGATTTATTCGCCATCTGTAAACATGATGACTTTTCCAGCGTCCTTTCAATTATCTGGAAAAGACGTGGAACCGAGATCCCCTTTTCCCACCTCATAACCATATTGTTAAATAAGGCCGCTTATGAAACGAACGTCGAGATAGAATAGTTTAGGTATTTGACGAGAGAGATGTTTTAAATCATAATGTGTAATAATAATAATAATAATACAGTACGCGTAATAAAAAAGACCTTGCCTTTTCGTCTTAACATTGCTAAATGTTAGAATAAAGAAACAGAGACGAAAAGAATATCTATTCATGTTTTTTTAAAATTTTTATGAATACATAGTACTAATACTTAGATACTACACTAAGGGTTAGAGTTGTTGGAGTGATATGATTGTAAAATAATAATAATAATAAAAAAAAGTCTTTTCCTAGAGGGGGCTTAAAAATGTTCAGTTTACAGTTTTCGGTAAGACTTTTTTTTTTTTTTTCTCTCAAAACAAAAAAAGCACTGTACATTTCGTCTGCATTTCTTTAACATCTGCCTTATTACTCATTTTCAACATCCATGACTAATTGAGGGGTTCCCCCTTAACGGTAACATTAAAGTATCAGTGGAGTTTACAGTATTAGCCTTTGCAGCCATCACTGCCTTATGTTGCGTCTTGAGCCCCGATTCCAGAATCCGTTCCTCCTTTCCTGTTTTAATAACCTCCTCTCTTCTGGGAAGGCTTTTCACTAGACTTTTTGGAGTGTAGCTGTGGGGATTGGTGTTCACTCAACCACAAGAACATTAGTGAGGTCAGGCAAGGAGGTCTGGGGCGCAGTCGGTGTTCCGCTTCGTTCCAAAGGTGATCAGTCGAGAAGTCGAAGTTTTTTTTTTTTTCCAGCTACAAATGTCTCGAGCCTTGACTACGTGGGTGGCATGGCGGCTTAGTGGTCATCACTGTGGCCTCGCACCTCAGGGGTCCGGGGTTTTTTTTTTTTCGATTCCCGTCTGTGTGCATGGAGTTTGCATTCTCTCCATGTGATTGGTGGGTTTCCTCCGGGTACTCCGGTTTCCTCCAACAGTTCAAAGACGATCAGATTAGGCTGATGGGCGTACCCAAATTGCCCGTAGTGTGTGACTGTTGACTGAAAATAAATAAACCATTGGCCTCCAAGGAGTTGGAGTACAGAGGTTCCTGGATGGATGGATGGATGGATGGATGGATGGAATAGAATAGAATAATGCACCATTAGCTGCATGTTATACAGTACATTCTGCTTCATTAATATGGAATAAATACAATGGTCCGTTGTCCTTCATTAACCTCCAGTGGTGACCACTGGCCTCCACGGTCCCTAGTTGGACTGCACAGGTTCCTAGATGGATTGATAGCTGGAAGACTACATGGAGTTTCCAGTGGAAAGATATTGTTGTTATTTTCCAGCACACAAATATATTATATATTGTACAATTTGTGTCACCAAATTCCGACCTAATGCCCGTCTGTCCATTGTATCCGTTTGGTCATATTGTCCACCTACTGTATTTTTCACTAGTAAAAACCATGGAGTTATGGCGCAGGTTGCTTTTTATCCCCGTGCCGCATCATCCCAAAGTGACGATTAATTAAAGAGAATATCAATAGTGGCCAGATTTGATTGGCACCCAGAAAGTGGGGGAAAAAAAAAAAAAGACGTGTTGAGAGTGTAGCTCACAGAGTGCCCAAGTGTAGCTTGATAACCACTAATTGACTCCCTGGGTTCCTACGATGTGTCTTTGCTGCTTGTTTGATCGCAGCGCAATGATGCCACGACGTCCAAAACAATTAACCATGAGCTTTGATAAGGGATATATCGCACGAACACATCAACCCAACGCGGCGGGACTCGTGTGAGTGCAGAGAGTCTTTATCGCCGTCTCGCTGGCTGTACACTCCTGCATTAATAACCAGCCTTTTGTTTGTTTTTCAGGCAGCATGTGCATGCGTTGAATTAAACGAGCTGAATGCTGAAAATATCAGGAACAATGGAACTATCTATAGTCTCTCCCCGCTCCTTATTGTTGTAAATTCATTTTAATCAGCTTCTTTTGAATTTGCACCATTTATAATGAGTGGGGGGCAAAAATGACAAAGGTCTGCTTTCCAGTAACGATTTTCTCATTCCTTTTGTAACAATCATACCACCTCTATTCTGCCTGGCACAGGCCGGGTACAGCTACTGAAAAGCAGGCAGGGCCGCGGGGATACTGGCTTATTCATTCGAAAGATCTACGGCTATGGGAGTGTGGGACCAAGTCACTTTTTCATGCTCTTACAGGCCTTAATCCTGTATCGCCGCAACAAATCATCCCATTCTCCTCTCCTCTCCTCTCCTCTCGTCTCCTCCCGGCTCATCCAAGTCATCAAACCAAGAGCAAGATCTGAGGATATAACAAGTAAGACAGACCTGTAATCAAAATGCATCGAATTTGCTATTCAAAATAGATTTACAGTCCTTATTATGTAAAAGAATCAGTTGCTGATTAATAGCTCTTAAAATGGAATGAATAATTCATATAATTAATGTTAAGTACTCATTAAATGAAATCAAATAATACCTTATTTAAAGAGTTCATACCGTATGTGTCTGTTATGTGTAACAGCTTCTGGCCTTTAAAACATCTGTATATAAGTAGGATGTGTCTACTGAGCTGGTCCTAGTTCCCGGTTTTGTTTATGATAAGGAAGTGGGAGTTTATACTGTCGCTTGCGTCATTACTGTATGGGCATGTACTATTTATATAGTATCCTGTATATAAATACACGGCAACACATTTTTAAAAAAATATTCATTTTATCATTATCAAATCCGTAAAAAAAAAAAAAAAAAAAAAGATTTCATATATTGCTTTTCAAACCACAAACGTATAAAACACAAGTTAATAAATAGATGAACAATAAGCGGGAAAGACGAGTCTTTATACTGTATGTCAGTAAACAAATAAATGTATTTTAGACAAAAAAAAAAAAAAAAAAAAAACTAATCAAAACAAACAACTAAATATAATGAAGGCTGTCAGGGGTAAAGAAAAAGATGCAACTGCGACAGATCTGCTCAGAAAAGAAAAAAAAGTAACCAACCAATTTTCTCATAAAACTGCACACAAAGTACCTGAGACTATTTGTGTGGGTTTTTTTTTTTTTTTTTTTTTAAGCAAAGGGTTGTTACAGCAGATAATGCAGTTTATTCCTGAGTTTATTCCTCTTTCCTGGTCTTTAAAATACATTTGGCATGTAAAATAAAATTATAGGCTTATTTATTTATTTATTAAATTTATATATACAGGGTGGCCAAAACTAGGGTTACAGTTAACACTTAAATATTTTTCCTTTATTAGAAAGTTAGACTTTTTGTTTACATATATTATAATGACATATTAGACATTTTACATTGAACATTCAATCTCTCAACTGCTCAAAGAGTCCACCTTCTTGATGATGATAATTTTTTATATCTAAAACGTGATTGTGAAGGTGAAGCAGATAATGAAGTAACTGTAACCCTAGTTTTGGCCCACCCTGTATATACAGTACAGACCAAAAGTTTGGACAGACCTTCTCATTCAGCGAGTTTTCTTTCTTGTGTTCTTTAGCCCAAACGCGTCTCTTCTGCTTGTTGCCTGTCCTTAGCAGTGGTTTCCTAGCAGATATTCTAGCATGAAGGCCTGATTCACACAGTCTCCTCTTAAAAGTTGTTCTAGAGATGTGTCTGCTGCTAGAACTCTGTGTGGCATTGACCTGCTCTCTGATCTGAGCCGCTGTTAACCTGCCATTTCTGAGGCCGGCGACTCGGATGAACTTATCCTCCGCAGCAGAGGCGACTCTCGGTCTTCCTTTCCTGGGCCGGTCCGCATGTCAGCCGGTTTCTTTGTAGCGCTCGATGGTTTTTGTGACTGCACTCGGGGACGCTTTCAAAGTTTTCCCAATTTTTTGGACTGACTGAGCTTCATTTCTTAAAGTGATGATGGCCGCTCGTTTTTCTTTACTTAGCTGCTTTTTTCTTGCCGTAATACAAATTCAACCTCTTTGAATGAGAAGGTGTGTCCAAACTTTTGGTCTGTACTGTGTATATATATATATATAAAATCAATAACTTCGAAGGCATCTTTGCTTTCCAGTATTTATATAAGGCTTTTTCACAATGTTGTACCTTCAGCTAATCTCTCACTTTGCCATCTCTTTTGATATCATTCGTACAAAAGCAGGCAACAGCTAATGAAATAGAAGAAATACGTCTATGAGGATCGGATCAGTGGAGCTCATGTTCATTCAGTTAAAAGCTAGAAATATGTAGTTTAGACAAGCATTTGACCCACACGGACTTATAAGTTATAAGTCCGGCTATATTTTGCAAAGGAAGTTGAAACTGTAATGATTTTGCAGAGAGATTAAAGATTAGAAAGGCCTAAGATGGATTTTAAATGAATAATTTATTTGATTAAAAAAAAAAAAGAAAAAAGAAAAAAAAAAAGCCAGACAGGAAAGATCTAGTTTGTCCTGTGTGTGTCGCTGAGAACTGTTAAGTTAGCACATGTTAACAGCAGCACTAGTCTGATTAGTCTGGGTGTAATTCATCCATTTTCATTCCTCCCTTCATTCATTCATCTTGAGTAACTGCTTTATCCTGATCTGAATGTGGTGGATTGTGAACACTAGATCACCTGTAAGAAGGGAAACCGTCCTGAATGAACCACCAGTCGATCACAGGGCCAGTATATTGGAATCTACATTTGTATAAACTACAAAGGGATTCTGCTACATAGTCATTTAAAGCATGGACACATTCAAACTGCTCAAATTTTGGATGTTTGGATGCTGATTTATTCTTTCCACAAAAGCTAAATCCGGTGGCATGAAGCTATAGCATAGTGTAGTGGTCGGCCCTGTCGCCTCGACCCTGCAGCACTGGGGGTTTGAATCTCACCTCCGGGCCCTGTGAGTGGAGTGGAGCTTGCTTTGGTGCACCGGTTTCCCCCAAAAGACAAGTGTTGCAGGCTGATTGGCGTTTCCAAAGTTGCCTTTGTGTACAGTATCGTACAGTATCGCATGTGTGCAACAGGTTGACAACATGAAAGCAGAGAAACCTCCTCTATGTCATGAAGACAGAAGTCATTCGAAGCCAACTATTGCTCAGTGACGTTGGTGTGGATGGTAAATGGATGGAATATAAAGCTAATTTATTCTTTCTTTCTTTCTTTCTTTCTTTCTTTCTTTCTTTTTCATTCATTTTTGCAACCTAATATCACACATTAGACTCTGACATGTGAGATGAGGGCAGGATTGATCTTCGAGAGTCACACTAATTGAATTTTCACATTGCCTCGGCAATCCTAATGACTACATACTGATTTCCATAGTATCCTTCGACCACAATGACGTTAGATTGGTAGCCTGAGTAAATGGGGACACGCTATTCCTATGGAGGCAAACGCTTAAGGAACTTATTGTTCCTTTAATAAGGGTAAAAAAATAATAAATGATCAACTAAAAGTATGGCTTATACTGAACCGCTTATACTCTGCCATCTATATATATATATATATATATATATATGAGAGAGAGAGAGAGAATGTTTGCTGTCTATATGCACACCTGCTAGACTCATTAAGCCCATGAGGTGAAACTGTTCCAAGTCTCAACAATTTGACGATTTAATGGTGATCTATAAAAACGTGTGAGAGGGGCTCACAGGGAGCAGTTCTACGGTACGGCTGAACATTATATTGCAGTGGAACTCCAGACTGCTGGCTCACGTCTGAGAGGCCCAACTGTGTGTGTGTGTGTGTGTGTGTGTGTGTGTGTCTGGTCTATAATCTCCAGCTTTATCCTGCCTTTAATAATAATAATCATAATAATAATAAAAAAAAAAAAAAAAAAAAAAAAAAAAAGAATCCATCTTTCATTTTTCTGTCTTTTGTCTGAGTAAATTAAAAACAAACATAAACCACAATAAAAGTGGCGAGTAGAACATAATAAAACCGTGGCATGAGATGAGAATTTAATCATCTTCAGAAGTCGTTACATAAAGCACGATTATATCGTTGATCATATTTAACTTCAATCACTTGAACAGCAACGTCAGGAAAAACAACGCGAGTGACGCGAGGAAATGAAAAGTTTACCACTCGGAAAAAAAAAAACAACAACAAAAAAAAAAAGAAAGAGAAAGAAAGAAAGAAAGAAAGAAAGAATCGCGCCCGACACGAGGCGTCTTAAGGAGAAAAGCAACAATGTGTCTTTTTTTTTTCGGCAGACCTTTCTGATTTAATTTCCACTTCAAACTCCATCGCCGCATATTTGTGGTCAATCCTGATCTCTTTCCCAGGGTTGGTGGCCAAAAACAATTGCTTGTAATCTTGTGATGAGTTGGGAAACAGACGTATGAACACCCACATGACTTTGTTCGCCTTCAAAGCCCCGACTTTGGAGACGTGTTCCCTTGTCTCGCCCACAGAGCGAAATGTGTATTTGATTTGCGAGCCTAACTCGTGGCTATCAAGATCACTGCTTAAAAGTCCATGTAATAATTATTATCCTGGCATATGTGATGCTTAGCAGAGAGACAGAGAGAGAAACACATACACACACACACACACAGAGAGAGAGAAATAAATCTGCTTTAATCTAATGCTTTGAGCATTTTATACAACTGCGCTAGCTCTTCTTCTTTCTTTTTTTTTTTCTTTTTTTTCTTCTTCCTGTGAGCAACTGTCACATTGATTTGTCTGTTGTCTAAGAGGAAAGATGAGACCCTGTCAAGCATTTATCAAAGGATCAATTTCCCTCCGAGTCACTGGTCCATAACTCAGGCGATAATGGCTTTGGGACGGTAGGTGCTGTGTTGAGAAGCGCTCTCCTCCCTGCCAGGCCCCCGGAAGCTCGAGGGCTCGTTAGAGTATCAGCAGGATTAATTAGCTGGATAGCTGCGCAAGTGAGTAATAGTAGGTAGTGGACAGACATCCCGGTGTTTATTGTTAATTGAATAGGTCATCGATCGCAGAGAGGTGGGAGCTAGCGGTTGGCAGGCTTTGCGTATCGATCGATGCCAGAGACTCGTACCGAGTGTTGAGTGAGATCCTTTGCTTATACAGTACGTGTTTAAAAAAAAATTTTTTTTTATTTTTTTTTTTTATATATCTAGACTCAAATTCATTTAAAGAACGGACCACAAGGGCTTAAAGGTTGCGATTCAGCAGCAAACCTCAGAGCATCATCACAGTGCATCATGTCGTCCATGCAGAATTCATTCTTGAATGCTTGACCATGAAAGAAGAAGAAGAAAAAAAACTTCTCCTTCTGTGATCATAACGATCATCCCGCTCCTCATTTTTGCTCACTTGGTTCCTGTTCGACTTCATCCTACAGTATATAAACAGCAAGTGTGAAAGAATGACGTTTTTTTTAAATCCTGTTATCTGACCTCCCTCAAAAAGTCTCTTCCGCGTCTTATCTCAGGAAGCCGTTCCTGACACGGGGCTAAATATACCAGGATTTTGGAATCGACCGAGTACCACCGGACGTTTCTTCCTTCCCGGATTCTGAAGAATTGTTTGGATTCCTTTTCGGAAAAGCATTAAAATTAACCTTTTTTTTTTCCTTTCTTATAAATTAAGATCGAGTACAAGATCTGTTCATCGGTGGCATTGTTGCTAAGGAGATTTATATTATGTTCAGTCCTAGATCTATCCTGGTCTTAAGAGCCTCACACACACACACACACACACACACACACACACACACAAAAAGAAACAGCAAACATTGTTAAATGCTATGCTTGATTTAACTCTTCTTAAACGTTGCCAGAATATGGCAGGCTACATTTACTGTACGACTCTTTTACTCCTCGCGCAATGGAACGCTTTTATGGAGTTTGTGTTGCCATTATTTTGTTAAGGTGCAGTTTGGCTTCTGGTGCCGGAGCTTTCAAAACCCATTACTGCAGACGCTCAGGCATATTCCGCCACGGTGCCGCATGCAGACACGTGACGAGAAATCCTGTGTAGCCCGATGCATCCACATGGGGGCCTCTGACTTTACCTGTGACCTGCAGTAATGTGACACTGCATTACAGTGAGTTTCAGTACGCTGGCGTTAAACTGTTGTTGAAGTCATGTGCTTTGTTTTTTTTTTTTTTTTTTTTTAGAAGGTAACACAGTTCGAAAACATTTGTGAACTTAAACAAATTCCATTCGTCTTGAATAATTAAACATATTTTGTTTTGAAAAACAGCTTCATTTTGGCAGGACAATAAATACATCCTAGACGTGATTGAATGATCAGATACCTGCAGTACATCAGTACATGATCACTTATCGTCACTTCGCCGTACCCATGGGGAAAGAAAATCACAACTGAGAATCATATAGTTTTGATTACTCATTTCAAATTAAAACTTAAAATAAAAAAAAACTTTAATCTCTCATGTCTAAGCTTTTAATCCCGAGCTCAAGACCAAAGTAATCTCCTGTGTCGCTTAATGAGTTTTAGTGAAGAGATCCGAACCCACTGAGATTAATAGATTTAACCCTGATTGGAAAACTAATATAAATGATAAATTGAATGCAATATGAATACAAGCATTTCTTATCCTGCCCAGTTTCAGTATTGTGCATTATTATTATTATTTCTATTATTAATATTATTATTATTATTATTATTATTATTATTATTATTGTTATTTCTATCATTATTATTATTATTGATATTATTATTATTATTATTATTATTGTTGTTGTTGTTCTTCTTCATCTTCTTCTTATTGTTATTACTATTATTATTATTACTATTAATATATATATATATATATATATATATATATATATATATATATATATATATATATAATTCTATTATTATTAATATTATTGCGATTATTATTATTATTATGATTGTTATTATTATTATTGTTATTACTATTATTTTTATTATTACTATTAATATATAATTATATATCTGCTTTTTATTATTATTATTATTATTATTATTATTATTATTATTATTATTATTATCACCTCACATTTCCAGAACTAGATGGATTCAAATCTCACATTTGGGCATTGTTTTTGGAGTTTTCTTTTTCATGTTCTCGTCGCGCTTTGTGCCTTTCCTCCGGGTATTCCAGTTTCTTCCCACAGTCCACAGACACATGGTGTGGACTGATTAGCAGGTCAGTATTGTGTGCGCTCTAGGCCCCCCATGATGTTACACAGGATACGCAATATGGACAATGTATTTTTATTATTATTATTATTATTATTGTTGTTGTTGTTGTTATTATGGAGCAGCACAGCGCCTCAACTCACAGATCCCTGGTTCGACCTTGAGTTCGAGTTCCTGTCTGTGTGAATTCTCAGATGTTCTGCCCACGTTTACGTGTTTTTCTCCGACTACCCATGCTAAATTGCCCCAAGGTTTGTACAAGTGAATCATGCCCTGTGATGGACTGCCAATCCTTTTGAGGTGAATTCGCCGAACTTTCTCTCCGTCTTTCTGGGATTGGCTCAGGGTTCAGGGTAAAATAGTTGTTGACTTATTCTTGGCGGCATGGCGACTTAGTGATTAGCACTGTCGCCTTGTCCCTCCAGCGTCCGGGTTCGATTCCTGCCTCGGAGTCTAACTGCGCTTGGTGGGTTTCCTCCGGCCATGCAGATAAGGCTCAATGGCAACAGTAGTGTGTGAATGAGCGTGCGAATGTGTGCATTGTGATGTATTGACACCCCGTCCGGGGTTTACCCCGGGATAGGCTCCAGGCCCCCCCCCCCGTGACTCTCCTTTTTGCCTTCTAATATCAGCATTATGTCTCAAGCTCGACTGCAACCCTTGCCATACAGTAAGTCAACACCTATAACCCGTGCCTATAGACAGTTGTTTAAATGAATTTCAAGAAAAATATCTTTGATATAGATTTTTCCTATAAAAACACAAGCGAAAGCCGCCATTAGGGCTCTTGTGCGCCTAAGAAACGACTAGGGGCTAATAAAATATTACTGCGGACCATGCGGAGCAATGGTAAAAGTACCTTCCCGAATACACACACACACACACACACACATATCCCGCAGATGCTGCATAACAAACGGCAATAGTTAGGAACACATTCGGGACTCCGGTTCCAGCTGTGGAACAGTCGTGCTTCCCACAACATTTGCGTGCCATGGTATATATACCAGCGCACACGGGTTTCAGTTGACATGTTGTCTTTGACGGTTCACAAACTCTGCCATTAAAATCTTGAATTACACTCGAGTCTCCTTGACAATAAAATAAATAAATAAAATATTTATGACAAATCAATGATTATTATTATTCTTTTTTTTTTTTTTTTTTTTCTTTCGCTCTCGTGAATCCCCTTCTCGGTTACAGGCAGACAACAAACACGACTATTGAATGATAACATAAAACATAAAACTACTTGCAGATGTTGTGAATAAAACCGTACAACGTAAACAGCTCAGATATCTCCCGCTCTTTATTCACGACTGTTTAATGAGGCTGCATAAAATATTAGTTCACTTTCCTAAACTTTGATAGTTAAGTGAAATATATATATACGAAAACGACACTTTCATTCGTACAAATGAGGAAAGATTTAGGTCTTCCAATAAAAACAAAACAAGCAAACACAAGATATCTCGCGTGAATAAAGCACTTTAATGTTGTTTTCTTTTGTTGACGTTCAAAGGGACAAATAAAACTCTCGGAATGACCGAACGGTCGTTAATTTAGTTGATAAACAGAGACAGGCCGATCGTTCAGACCGGGGGGGGTTTTGTTGTTTTTTTTCTCTCGTGTGGTCACGGAACAGACTTTCTGACAGAACTGAAGGTGGATGCTTTATTACTCTTGTGACAGACTAAATCAAAGGACACATAAATAGTCGTGCTGTTTATCCACACCCCGAAGCCCAGCGCGCCGGAGGGAGCAACGTGACAGCCCTGCGACCGGTGAACCAAATTGAGGGTGACAGTGAACTGGACTTTTTTGGTTCGGGCCTCAAATATTCACCAGTCATGTGCGCCTCTTCCACGCCTTTCCCCATTTCATCACGTCGCCATCTGACTTCAGAAAGATGGGAACATTTTTCTCCCTGTGACGGAAAAGGCACAAAGAGCGGATTGTGCGGGTCATTAAGTTAAATAGTCTATTTCGCCTTGAATAGTCTCTGTTTCGAGCTAAGGTGAGGTAATGTTTATGTACCATTATACCGCACCACTTTCCCACTTTCCCGAACCAAAATGAGCACAATAGACATATTCACTCGCTACTTTACAGAGTGAAAAAAAGGACTGTGTAAAGCAAAAGAATTAAAATAATAATAATAAAAAAAAAAAGAACAGAACAGAAACAAATCCTATATTTCTGTTTTCTAATGGGGCTAATTATATTGCTGATATGGTAATGTGGAGCTGCTCCCCCCATCTGCTGCACAGGAACAAAGAGGCAGTTGTGCAACGCTGGCTAAAATCAGATGTTAAAGATATTTCAGGACCTTGTTGAGTCTGGACAGCGGGGCTGGAGCACCTAGAGGGGAAATGACTTCCATGCCTAACCTATTCCAGCCAGTCTGAGTGATACTGAGGAGGGAGGAGGGCAGATGGGGGAAAGGTGTGTGTGTGTGTGTGTGTGTGTGTGTGTGTAGGTGTAGTATTTGGCAACAGCTTTTAGTCCTTTTTTACAATCTGGATAAAGTGTGAAGTACAACTTTCAAGACAACAGTTTGCGAGCTTTTTCCAATCATCGCAAAATTCTCAGGTTTGGTTCACTGGATGTTATTTCAAAGTTTCACCTCGCCCAGGAAAAAAAAAAAAAAAACGTCCCCCGGACAAAAGCATCATGGAACCAAAATCACAGTATGCACCGAGTTCCCAGTTTTCTTTTCTTTTCTTTTCCTTTTTTTTCCTTCTTCTTCTTCTTCTTCTTTCCCTGAGATGATTTGCACTTGGCACAACGTCATCCCGAATCCAGGGAATGCCAGATGGATTTTCCACAGTGCTCCCTTGATGGGGTGTGTGCTGAACACTGCTTGCCAGAGACAAATCAACTATGAGTTGCTGTACCACAAAGGGCACTACTGTTTCGTAAAAGAGCACGGCTCCGAAAACCGAGCCACGGAGACACGCTTAGGCTAGCTAGCGTTTAAACTCTGCATTTACATACCGCTTGATGTTTACCTCAAAGCATATTCAGCCTGAAAGGACCAAGGATGAGAGGTATTAAAGATCTAACTCTGTGTTGTATAGCGGAGAGAAAGCTGAAGGTTTAGTCACAGGATTAGTCAGAAGATTGTAAATTTCCCCAAAAAGAAGAGTGAAGAATGAACAGCTCGAGAAAAAAGTTTTCCTGTAATCCAGGTATATATCTAGATCCAAAATTCATTCAGTTGTTGTTTCTTTGAGCGGCATATAAATCCTGTATATACTGACCGGTTGCTTGGTTGTGCAAGGGCGTGTTTTTTGTATTTGTAATACCTAAATAATAATAATAAAAAATAAGTTTCATAATAATACTAATAATAAATCATTTACTTCTTGTTAAACAGTACGTAAGGATCATAAAGTAGACAAAAGTAAAAAAAAAAGAAAAAAAAAAAGTTTTTTTTTTTTTTTTTTTAAGTGAAAAATTCCCCTTTATTCCAGTCATAATACAGACCTGTCAAGATGCGCGAACAGTAAGTGCAATGCTCTGTTTTCCTACACTGTACAAATTGGAGAAATTAGGAAATCATTAATGGTTATTACGGCTTGTAATTTGCTGGACGAGTAAGACGGAGTGTGTGAATAGGTGAATAAAAATAACAGTTATTCACATCCCCTCCGGAGCTAAAATGAGAAATCCAAGCCAGTATGAACAGGACTCAATTTGACCCTTTTTTTCTATCCAAATTTACCGCTGCTTAATAAAAAAAACATATATATATATATATATATATATATATATATATATATATTTTTTTTTTTTGAAGATTAGAAAATTAGATGTTGCATCGTGTTGTTTCATTTGTTCGTATGATTGTTCCCTACACATGATGGAAATAAAGAACTCTACACTCTGTCACTTTTATTGTGAACATCATAAAAAACATACTTTTGAGGAGAAACAAAAAAAAAAAACAACCTCTGATCAATTATTATTTCAGGTTGAAGATTTAAGCATTGCGGTCGTTTCTGTGTCTTCCGCATACTCGCTGTGTATTTACGGTAAACTGTTGCGTTTATTGGTCTTGCATTGAATAGCCACGCCCACCTCGAGAGCTTTCACTCTTTTGGACTTTTTGGACTTTCACTCCACTTTACTCCGCTCCAGTTATTACATTTTTTGTTGCATCTTTTTCTAGATATTTTTCACTTTTAGTATTCTTAAACACTCTTGATATATTTCTGAGAGGTCAACACTTTCAGATTTGTACTAGCTGTTTTTAAAAAAAATTTTTTTTTATTATTTTTTCAAGAACTAGATCATGACAGATGATGAGGAATGTGTGTTAGTGTTCATGGACATGCACATGAATATTACAGAGCAGAATATTACATTCCCAGCCAATGGAAAACCAAACCTAGCATGGACAGCGATTCCAAAAACATGCCATTGATTGTGTTGTCTCAGAGGAAGCACTTGTAGGTGCACCCTCTACAGCTGGGATCTGTCATATGATAGCTGGTGGGTGAGAACAGGCAGGTGAACCATTGTAGGGAAAAAAAAAAAAAAAAGCTTATTTTGTTTGTGTGGAACTTTTAGAAGCCACCTCTACAGTATATACCACATAAGGTAACATGTTACAGGTAACATGCATGTGCATAGTGGCTAGTAACAACTGGTACTTCGTTCATTGTGTCCATTTGTGTTCCAGTCTAATCGAAATGTCCTGAATCGTGAATCCTGACTAAAACACCTATTCCCACTAAATTGCTCTCAGATGCTTTATCTACAGTATTTACAGTCAGGTCCATAAATTTTGGAACAAAGATAAATTTTTTTTGGGGGGCATTAGCCTCTGTATTCCACCACGGTGAATTTGCTGTAAAATGCTCAAGATGTGAGATCATAAATAATGGAACAAACCAACATAATTACATACATAAGATCTGCCTTTCATACCTGGATGGAAATCATTTGCAGTAAATGTCTGTCTGACGCGTGGATCCCCTGGACATGACCAAATGCTGAGTTTCCTCCCTCGAGATGCTTTGCCAGGACGTTAATGCAGTTGCCTTCAGCCGATGCTTGTCTGTGGGTCTTTCTGCCTTCAGTTTGGTTTTCAGTAAGCGAAAAGCATGCCCTATTGAGCTGAGAGCAGGTTGACTGACCTGACCAGTGAAGAATGAATGGTAGCTTCTGCAGTATGAAGCGGTTTTGCAGCATTTGGTTGAATCTGAGCAGAGAGCACAGCCTTGTAGACTCCAGAAATCATCCTGCTGCTTTTATCAGAAGTCACATCATCAATAAGCATCAGTGACCCGGTTCCATTGGCAGAACGCTTTCGTCAAACTCCTTGAATTGAAGCCGAAAGTCTCGATTTCGCTCAGTATTTCATTTCAAATTCAATGTGGTGGTGTACATGTAAGGAGGCCAAATTCCCAAAATAATCTTATCTTTGTTCAAAAATTTATAGATCTGACCGAAAGCCCTAACACACCATACAGCATTAAACTCCTATGCTGCTTAGTATTCTGCATAGACCTTTGCTAATCTATATGCTTGCGTGTCTTGAACCTGCTCTGCTTTCAGTTTGGATATGATGCTTTCATGTGGCACGTTGTCTGGTGCTCTTTGGAAAGTGAAATGCATTGCACCATATGCTCCGCTGTAACCCATTAAACCCAATGTCTGCTTCAAAGGCTTGTGACAGATTGATCCCCTGCGTTAAGCCTGGCCTAAAGTGCATTGGAGGCAAAACTTTGAAATAAATAAATAGGGTTTGAAATAACTGGACATTAACAGATAGTGCTGCTGCCCAGCTTGGTGGCCGTATCAGAAAGACTCAATCTTTGGAACAGTTTCTTTCTTTTTTTTTTTTTTTTTTTTCTTCTGCGTTCGAACTGAAAGTGTTTACTTTTGTATTCCAGTGTGGTCTTACTTGTACCTCTTACCTCTTTCTCTTCTCTCCGAATGCAGATGATAGATGACAATTTTTACTGTGTGTAATAGAACGGCACCAAGAAAACTGACGGTGAAAAGTTCTAGATGAGTTTCAGATATCCGTGAATGTGCAAAATTTATGTGCAGTTAAGGTGATGGGAGATTTCATGCATGAGTTTAAGCAGAAGCAGAGTAATTTATCATCAGAGAAATACAATGGTGGCATAGTGAAAATGGTGATAGTGGTGTTTGGTTGGTTACTTTTTTCTCCGACGAGGCAGTTTGTGGATATGTACTATTGGCCAAAAAGTGGGAAAAAGTGAATTTTCAGATTGGATCATACAGTATAACACCATTAAAAAAAAAAAAAAAAAAAAAACTTAATGCTTATCTCCCGATCCATGCTTTGTGTTTAAAATTTTTTTTTTAAAATCATATTAAAAGAAACACATTTGTTAAATAAAGTTTCATACCCTTTCATGTAGAGTCCGTAACCTTTTTGAATTCAAGTCTTTTGATGATCTCAATTGTCATTCAGATGAAACTTGGCCAATCTCATTTGGCCACATGAAAAGACATAAACCTGAAGAAGTGTATTTCTGTAAAATGTAAAATTGATAAGATATTGCTACATGAATTTGACATGGTTACGGACACTACAGATTTTTTGCTTTTAAAGCTTCTACCAAAAAAACACTTTTGTTTAATTAACCTTTTACAGGCCATATGCTTCTATAAGCTTATACTAATTTTAATATCAATACTCATAAAGAAATAAGAATAATTAGCATTTTTAAATGATTATTGTTTGAATTATACCCCTAAAAAAATGCACATACTGTATAAATTCATCTCATCAGTTAACTATATATATACTTGGTCCACATGCATCAGTTAACTATATATATATATATATATTAGATGTTCAAATTAACATTAATGCAACCAACCAACCTCAGTAACTAGAATAGAACCTTTTCCAGCAATCTAACATAGACTGAAACGTCTAAACTACATCTAAAAGCATTACACTGTGATCAACGCAAATTGTAGGAGGAAAAGAAAATTCTCAAAATATTTCAGTTAGTAAAGAGGAAACTCTGGAACTTCCATGAACCGCAGTGAAAGTCGTTATCTCCCGATGGAGAAAACCTGTAACAGTGGTGAGTCTTCCCAGAAGTGGCCAACCTACTTTAGCTCTTCCAGTCACACATTTACAATATGACTCACACAGGAAGTCGCAAAAGAACCAGATAAGCATCTAACGCTAAGAAAACTGCATGCCTTACTCATCTTAGATAAGGTCAGTGTTAATGGTTCCACTGTTAGAAGAAGACGAGGCAAAAATGGCTTCCAAATGATACTGTTGGAACCTCAGTGGGTTAAGGTTCTGGGTTACTGATCAGAAGGTCAGCAGTTCAAGCCCCAGCTCCACCAGGATGCCATTGCCAGGGGCATCACATCATGGCTGACCCTACGCTCTGACCCCGGCCCCCAACATGGGACATGCAAAGAAAGTATTTCACTGTGCAGCCATTAAGTTAAGGCTTAGCTTAGTAAAAAAAAAAAGAAAAAAGGAACAAACATAAGGTTTTTGCTAAAATCGTCTGTTTAAAACTTTTTTCTAAGAAACTGTTATATTTGTCATGAAGCTAATGCAGCATTTCACAAAAATTGTCAGATATGGTGGTACAGTAGTTTTGGGATGCTACGTATGCAACTTCTGGGTCTGGGAGAACTTTACATACTGGAACTAATGCACCGTAAAATCTGCTCTTAACCTGAAAATCTTAAAGAAGAATGTCTGGTCATCAGTCAGTGATCTGAAATGGAAATCAATGAAAAGGCAACAATCATCAAAAAGCCAAATAAACAAACTGCCAAAACATGGTATTGGTGCTAAAAAGTGTCTCACCAAGGTGAAAAAGTGAACTTTTTAGATAGGATCATACTGTATAACACCATTTTTCACAATACTTAATACTTCTTATCTCCGGATCCATGCTTAGTTTTTCGTAAATATGCATACACATTGGTATTTTTTAACAGATAAAAAGAAACACAATTGCTAAATACAATTTCATGCCCTTTTATGTAGTGTCCGTAACTTTTTTGAATTCAAATCTTTCAATGATCTTCATCGTCATTCAGATGAAACTTGGCCGATTTAGATTTCACATGAAAAGACATAAACCTGAAAAAGTGTACTGTTCTAAAATGCAAAGTTGTTAAGATATTACGACGTGAACTTGACATGGTTACGGACACTACAGACTTTTTGTTTTGACCAAAAACTGTCTATTTTTAATTTACTTAACATTTTTTTTTTTTACATGTAATGTGCTTCTAGAAGCTTATACCAATTTTAGCATTGATACAGCACTAAATATGAATTATATAATGTGAATAATTTGTAGTTTAAATGATTATTGTTTGAAGTGAGACAGTATAACGCTGAAAAATGGCCATTTTTGGAGCACCTACAGTATAAAATCATCTCTCTAAAACGGCTGAAGTTTCAGAAGTAGCTTCTTTGGCTCACACATTTTATTTATTATATGTATAACATACAAAGAATTAAGAGAATTTGCACCAGTACTGTTGGGTTTTTACGGTTTTTGCTAAATGTTGAGGTTTTGGAGTGGCCTACAGTAGTTATAATCCTTGAATCTGAACCCTACTGAGGTGCTGTGGCAGGATGTTCAATGTGCAGCTCGTGCTCAAACGCCCTTTAATATGGTGAAAATCTCCTTTGAAACTGTGTTACTCTACTGCTTTTACAAGCTTGTGAAATACTTACAGTAAAACCACATGACTCTATTGTAAGGCTGTCACAATCAGTTGCTCTAGAAAATAAATCAGTTCTGTTCAAAATAGACTTTGTAACCGTACGGTTTCTCTGTAATTATTAATGCAATGAGCATAATTATTCCACTTCCACATCACATCTGTCCATGACATAATATTACAGATGAGAGGATCTGAGTCATAATGTTAGCAGGTTAAGTGACCCTTTTATTTTGTAATTTTGCTATTGAAATCCATTTTTGAAAAATTTGGACATGATGAATGATTTTGACTGCATGCATTCTGAAAATGGGAGTTGGTAAACCATGATATAAATAATATTTCCGTTCAATATGTAGCTATTAACAATAAATTATTATTTTCCCCATTTCGGTTCTATTCACTTTGTAAGCGCTTAAGTTTTTCTTCGTTTATTTATTTATTTAAACAATATAAATAGTTTTTGATCTAAAGACGTAAGTGCACGTCACTGCCACAGAATTTCCAAAATGAGGTTTTTATAATTAAACCATATCTGCACATGAAGAGCGATTATTTCTAAAATGCGTCAACTGGCAGGACATGGGAAAAGAAATGAATAAAACCTTTCACAAATTACAGGGCATGTAGGTTCTTCCCCTTAAAAATACACTTTACCACAAAAAGTAGAGAATGAGTAAGCAAAGAAAAAAAAGGGGGGGGGGGGGGGGGGGGGGGGGGCGGGGCGAGGGGAGAAGGGGGGGGGGGGGGGGGTGGAGGATCTAAATCTGGCTTCATTCAATACCACTCAATTTATCCCTGAAATGAAACACTTTTCAGCCTTTACATGTAAATATGGGCTTTCATGAGGCCTCTGTCCGCATGTTCGAGTACGAGTTGGACTGCATGTGGCTTTTATTTAGGCTGCACAGTAACATGCCATCTTTATTAGGGCTTGTAATTGTGTGATTAATACTCCAATGCAACATCACACACTCTGGCTAAAGGGATTGGGGCAAGCCTATCAACATGCATAACTCACTTTGATGTTTCGATCAGCAAATTGGATCCAAACGCACTAATGATGTGATTTGGAAGCGGTTCCTTATCTTTTATATGTGGTTCAAGTTTCAAAACAATACTGTAGGCATGGTATGATTTTCCTCGCTCGGAGCATCGTAGCTGAATCTGAGCAGTTGGGAAATGCGTCTGTGCATTGTTGGCTGAACAAGAGACGCTGATTAGAATACTGATTTATGGAAGAAAATGCTAAAAGGGTTGTTTGATAAAATGCGATGCAGGGTTGGATATGCTTTCAGCAACTCAGAAATTAGACATTTGACATTTCTCAACAGATTAACAATTCTGCAGTGAGACAATAAATTTCATTTCTATGTTAAATGGGGGATTCATTTAGCAAAATGTACTTTTTAGTCATTTTTAGACATTCAGAAGGGTCTTCAGTGTGTGTGTGTGTGTAATTATACAGTATGTATATATATATATATATATATATATATAAAACTTTCCATGCCATTTGTCCCTTTTCCGCCAATGTGACCTCATATAAGAAACTTCCCACCCCAGGCTATGTGTAGCTCTGCCCAGCTGTGCTCATGGGTGGAGCTTAGCATTATCTCATTAAATAGACACTGAAACTGTTTGTTCTGGAGATGAACAAGACAGTGGGAGACCTGTGCTAACGTTTTTTTTTTTTTTAAATAGTAAAATATGGCACCTTGAATGTTTGTCACGGCTTTATTCAGACCACGACGGAGAGAGAAAAGTACACATTTTTTCGATATTTGCCATTCTCAAGAGATTCTATAGTGCATAAAGCGATGTGTAAAGTATGAGACCAGACCAATTTTCTGACATTTTTATGTTTGCTTTAGCTCCGGAGTCCAACAAAAATAGTTCTTCATAGGAGTCAAAGCAGCAGCTTTCCCGAATAATGTCTGGGATTAGGGCTCTCAGAGCATCCTAGCTTTATCTGTGCAGTTGGGAAATGATATCTGTGCTGCTTTGTTGGCAGGAAATGTGACACTGAATTAAATTCTGATTTATGGTAAGAAATGATTTAAAGGTCTGTTTGGTTATGCAGTCGTTTGGTAGATGGTGATGCTAGGATTGATGCGCTTTTAGCAACTTAGATATTAGACGTTATTATTTTCCAACAGATTCCAACAGATACGTTTTTAAAGGCTAAATGGTTGGGTATATTTATTCCCGCTCTGTGTCTGAAATGAGCAACAATAAAACATATTTTGCTAGAATTCCATAACCGATTCGGTGATGTTGTTTTAATATCTTTCTCTCTTTTTTTTTCTTTTCTTTTCTTCTAGAGAATACAAAGGCACAGTGTTGGCATGTTACACGTCTAACCTTATCTTGTACAGAGTAGAGGGAGCATCCTTTCAGAAGTAAATACATCAAGCACACCTTTTTGTGTTAGAGACCTAAACAGAAAAAAAAAAAAAGACATAGGAGAGGTATTCTTGCAAAAGACAGAAAAATGCGATACTTATTATCCCATGGCGACGCACGCAGATGAGGCAGCCTCTTCTTCGGATGCTTTTATGCATGCTTTCTCATCTGTCACTGCCTGCTTCATAATACAGTACCTAGCCATAACCAACACTGACAATATGTATAATTATGGCATCCAGTGCACTAAAGAACTCACAAAACCGTTTACCGCTTTTGAGCTTTGACATTGTGGGGGAAAAAAAAAAAAAAAAAAAAAAAGTAATTAGAGCCTTTGTACGAAGACACCTTACTTTCAACGTGTACTTCTAAGAAACTTGTGATTAAGACGTTTGCAGTTACTTCTGAAATATCTGAGAGGATTCTCTCTTTGAGGACAAAGACACCAAATCATGTCATGCTGCACAGCTGTAAGTTAAGTGGTCATGCTGAAATTGCACGCATTTGTGTGAATGCAAATACTGTAAGTGTGTGAAAGGGGAAGGGGCGGATATTGGACATTAATGAAGCATATAAACTTCTCCAAAATGGGATACTTACTGTATGCAACATCGCCAGCCTCATCAATCTGTTAAATCTATCAATCTGGCTTTCTGTCGTTGAGTCAAAGGCCACTTTTTATGGCTTCATTCAGACATTCCTACAACCATGATGTTGAAAGTATGTGATATTTCCCATTCTTACAAGAATGTCCGGTGACATATAATAATAAAGCATTCATTTAAAAACCCACCTAGAATCTGGTTTCTCCTTGTACCACTTTGATGGCTCTGGCCCCTTGGGGTGTGGCTATGCAGGCCCTTTGGGTGTCTGGCACCAGGACATTGGCAGCAGTTCCTTTGGGTACTGCGGGTTGCGGGGCGGGGCCTCTGTGGATCAGACTTGTTTGCCTGGTGCATCCAGTGGGCTCTTGATTGGATTTGGGTCTGGGGAGTTTGGTGGCCGGGTCAGCAGCCTTGGGCTTGGTGGGCTTTGGTGTACTGGTTGCTCTGGTGCCTGTCTATCGTGGCCAGCATTTACTTTTTGTGGGGGGGGGGATTTGTCCAGCATTGGCTTTCCTGTGAGATTGGATTGGACTGGCTTGGCTTTGGTCCTATTGGGCATGGGTGAGCCTTCGGTGCCCATGATCCTGCCACCAGGTTACTGGCGTATATTTGGCAATCGGTGTTGTTCCCATCACTTGCTGGTGGTGTTTTCGAAGTTCCAAACGTGTGTGTTTGCTTTTTCCTCAAGAGTCCAGCAGATTAATTCTTCCTTTCAGTTTTATTCCTCATACTCTGAGTAATGTCTGGGATTCATTTGCCACCAAGGTTGCCAGCTTGTTCTGAGAACATCCTGCTTAAGCAGTTCTAAATACCTTCCCATAGAATTAAAATGATCCCAATTTCTGTTAACCTCCCAAGATAATCAAAGTAGCCCAATTAGGTGGAAAGCGAGTCTGTCGCTTGCAGCTTTTAACAAAGACCTACGCCGGTACGTCGTGATTTAGTGTGTGAGAAAAAAAAAAAAAAAAAAAACGATCGGGGGTACTCATTCAGACATGAAGCAATTGCATTCATCTGCGATGGCACTTATGGAAGGCGTGCATGTCTGTAAGAGGCTTTACTGTCACTATTTGGAGTGACTGGAATGGTAACTAAAGTGACTCAGCCAGGGCAGTCAGCAGGAGAAGAGGATAATTACAGTATTATGGTCACAGCACTGGACTATTTCCCATAGTTAATACTGTATTCGACAGCACCGCTACCCTACATTATAATTTGGTGGTTTGGTATTTGAAACTATTTAAAATGTGTTAACATTGTGCTGAATGTTGAGACAAATAGTAAACATGAAGGAGGCAGTATTCCTTAAACAGCATCTCGGCTGTAGGATCAGTTTCACATTGGGCCAAAGCATGGCTGGTCTGCTGGTTACTGTATGTTGGACTTGGAGAAGCCTTGGAGAGGACCGACAAAGCAAACCAGTAGCCACTATTCCAGCAACTCCAGTGCGGAATAACTCTGAGCTAGCTTTGATTCTTTCAATTAAGAAACTTGTGTCGCGGATGTCTCTGGGTTTGATTGTATGAAACATTACTTTTAGAAACTACAGCAAACTAAACTGGTCTGACTTTATGTCCAAAATGTTTATGGCCAAAATGACCATGACACACTTCTATGCTTTTTGAATATGTGAACCGGGTTTTAGGGCAGCATCATGCTGGAACAGTTTCGCAGCCCCTTAGTTGTCGTAAAGAGAAATTCCAATGCTTGGTACATGTACAGTATGCTTGGTAAAGGTCTCAGACGCAAAATGGGTTTTAAGCTACTACACTACTGTAACCTCTATTTTTACTGTCACTGGCTAATTTCGGGTCCAGGTGAACACACCTGATCGAACCTGTGTGCAGTTGAGTGACCAGATCCCAAGAGAAAATCTGATTTATTTGCTCTCATGCACAGCTGATCTCCTGACTCCTGTCGAGTTTGAGTGGAATTGAAGTTCTAAGCACAGTTATAATGCTTCTACAGAAAATTGTTTGGCAGGGCGTACCCAAATGGTTATTTGGAACAGTGATACACGAGTAAAACCCCTACAGTCAAAGTGAGTACCTAGGCTGTAAGTCAGCAGAGATGATGGAACAAAACAGCACATTCAAGGCCAGGATAGAAAAAAGAAAAAAACTGCCATGTACTTTCCTTAATTCTCACAAAAACAAGTGACTCAGTGAGGGCCAACATCTGCAAAACGAGTGTAAAATGATTCAGAGAACTGATGCACTACAAAGTTTATAAATATACATGTGATAAGGCAGAGGTGCATGCAGAGGGTAGATGAAAAATAAATGGTCGGTTGAGTCAAATTAAGCCCCACCTTCCAGTATAGTCTAGCATGCATGGCATCTGAACCCTTCAGGAGAAAAACAGAAACAGTTCCGACCACGTACTTGGAGATGGTTAATAGACGAGGCTACTCCTCGGGACAAGTGAAAGTCCTGGCTCAAGACACAATGAAGTGATGATGATCACTTAATGAAGTGCTGCTGATGGAAAAGATGGAATCTGCACTCTTAGGAAAGGTGTCAATTTGAATGATTAACAGGTTGAGCTTTCTGAAGGGGATCTATTCGAGATCTTTTTAAATCGAAACCCTCAGTTATACAGTATGGCTTGACATACAGTGGGTTTCGAAAGAGAGACAATTTGATGCAAATCTTTTTTTTTTTTTTTCCTTTCTGTGGTCCACATTCCACCAGTCTGACAGCCAATCAACTTGCACTAGACAAGGACAAAGCTGCGCGTTACATGATGACAAGGACACGATGGATAGATGGATGGATGGATGTATACTGTAGGTAGATACTGTAGATAGACAGATAGATAGATAGATTCAACTTGGTATTTCAATGATATCCTTATGTTCATACTGTACATTAGAGGACCTGAAACCAGTCTCAGAATATTCTTTGTCTGTATACCTGCCTATATGTCTGTTTATCCAGATTTTGTCACAGCATTGCACAAAACTGGCTGGACAGAATTTAATGAGGAGTAATAAGTTTTACCAACGTCAAACTGTGGGCGTGTCTTAAATCGACCTCTGGGCAGAATTTAATGATACTTTGGCAGTACTTGGGTATTTGTCTGAAGTTAAACCTGCACCATAAATTAAATCAACATTTTTAGTAGAAGCGAAGTTATGAAGTAGAAGCCAGATTAAAAACCGGATGTTTTGATTATAACTTACTGCATGTAGTAAGTTATATAATGCGTGGGTCAAATGATACTCAACCTTACAGAATGTGATTTCTAGACAGAGAGTTCTGTCATACAGAAAGACAAACAGACCTGTACTGTATGTGGACTTCAACCTGAAATATTATTATTATTATGATTATGATGATGATTATAATTATTATCACTGATTACATTAAACATCATCAGATTATTTTTAGCTTTTAACTATTACTACAAACTATTTACCGATCAGTGACAGGAACTAACTCTAGTTTACAATAAATAACAATGTGGTAAATGAGTGTGTGTGTGTATATATATATATATATATATATATATATATATATATATATATATATATATACATACACACGTGGACAAAATTGTTGGTACCCTTCGGTCAATGAAAGAAAAACTCACAATGGTCACATAAATAACTTTAATCTGACAAAAGTAATAATTTAAAAAAATTCTATGAATGTTAACCAATGAAAGTCAGACATTGCTTTTCAACCATGCTTCAACAGAATTATTTTAAAAAATATACTCATGGAACAGGCCTGGACAAAAATGATGTTACCCCTAGAAAATACTGAAAATAATGTGACCAAAGGGACATGTTAATTCAAGGTGTGTCCACTAATTAGCATCACAGGTGTCTACAATCTTGTAATCAGTCAGTGGGCCTATATATAGGGCTTCAGGTAGTCACTGTGTTGTTTGGTGACATGGTATGTACCACACTCAACATGGACCAGAGGAAGCGAAGGAAAGAGTTGTCTCAGGAGATTCGAAAGAAAATTATAGACAAGCATGTTAAAGGTAAAGGCTATAAGACCATTTCCAAGCAGCTAGATGTTCCTGTGACTACAGTTGCACATATTATTCAGAAATGTAAGATCCATGGGACTGTAGCCAACCTCCCTGGACGTGGCCGCAGGAGGAAAATTGATGACAAATCAAAGAGACGGATAATCCAAATGGTAAGAAAAGAGCCCAGAAAGACTTCTAAAGAGATCCAAGGTGAACTTCATGCTCAAGGAACATCAGTGTCTGATCGCACCATCCGTCGTTGTTTGAGCCAAAGTGGACTACATGGGAGACGACCAAGGAGGACACCATTGTTGAAAACAAATCATAAAAAAGCCAGACTGGAATATGCCAAACTACATGTTGACAAGCCACAAAGCTTCTGGGAGAATGTCCTATGGACAGATGAGACAAAAATGGAACTTTTTGCCAAGGCAAATTTTGCTAATTATACTTGAAGCATATCAAGAAAAGAACACTGTCCCTACTGTGAAACATGGAGGAGGCTCTGTTATGTTCTGGGGCTGCTTTGCTGCATCTGGCACAGGGTGTCCTGAATCTGTGCAGGGTACAATGAAATCTCAAGACTATCAAGGGATTCTAGAGAGAAATGTGCTGGCCAGTGTCAGAAAGCTGGGTCTCAGTCGCAGGTCATGGGTCTTGCAACAGGACAATGACCCAAAACACACAGCTAAAAACACCCAAGAATGGCTAAGAGGAAAACATTGGACTATTCTAAAGTGGCCTTCTATGAGCCCTGACCTCAATCCTATTGAGCATCTTTGGAAGGAGCTGAAACATGCCGTCTGGAAAAGGCGCCCTTCAAACCGGAAACAACTGGAGCAGCTTGCTCATGAGGAGTGGGCCAAAATACCTGCAGAGAGGTGCAGAAGTCTCATTGACAGTTACAGGAATCGTTTGATTGCAGTGATTGCCTCAACAGGTTGTGCAACAAACTATTAAGTTAGGGGTACAATCATTTTTGTCCAGGCCTGTTCCATGAGTTCATTTTTTTTTCATAATTCTGTTGAAGCATGGTTGAAAAGCAATGTCTGACTTTCATTGGTTAACATTCATAGAATTCTTATTTATTATTAATTTTGTCAGATTAAAGTTATTTCTGTGACCATTGTGAGTTTTTCTTTCATTGACCGAAGGGTACCAACAATTTTGTCCACGTGTGTGTGTGTATATATATATATATTAGTATAACTGTGCAAACACAAGATATGTTACGATGATGTCTTATCTTCTTAACATATCTTGTGTTTGCACAGTTATACTATGTACATATATGAATGTCTATATGAAACAGTATACAGAATAAATACAGATGGAGTGCAATGATAAATTATGGATGGTGTAAAGATGCATAGTGGATGAAGCAGTGTAATACAGACTGAAAGTGACGGTGCAGTAGTGTAGTGGTTAACACTTCATGATCAGCTGTTCAGTGCGGTAAAAGCTACAGGGAAAAAGCTATATTTTAGTCTGTATGTGCGAATGCTGAGGCTCCTGTCGCGCCTACCCGATGGGAGAAGGGTGAACAGTCCATGATTGGGGTGAGAGGTATCTTGGGTAACGCCTCTCGCCCGTTGCAGACAGTGTTTCTTGTAGATGTCCTTCAAGGTGGCTAGTTGAATACCAATGTTTCGTTGGGCGGTTTTCATCATCCTCTGAAGGGCGCTGAAGCGGTGCAGTCGCCGTACCATGGCAGACTGAGATTTCACAGTTTGTGAGGATAAAAGTTCTCCAGTATCCTGGAGCACATACAGTGTGTGGGACTTTTGAAATCTTCGCAGAGAATGCAGAATGCAGGTGCTGTTGGGCCTTCTTAATCATAGTCGCTTTCTCCTACAAAACACTGTTATTTGTAACATCAACAGGATTGTAGCATGCAGAACCTGTGGTTCAAGAATATCAGACACACAAGCAACAACTAAAAAAGAGTTTTGTACTAAACAAATTCCAAGCTGGACTGAGATAGATGGGTACTCGTAGTGAAAATAGGCAGGGCCTGATCCTGTGTGTAATTGAATTGAAATATTCAGTATTTATAGTTGATGACACTTATACATTTATAGTCAGTCGCCTTGCACCTCCAGATTCAGGGTTCGATTCCTGCCTTGGGTCTGTGTGCATGGAGGTTGCATGTTCTCCCCGTGCTTGATGGGTTCCCTCTGTGTTCTCCGGTTTCCTCCCACATTCCAAAAACATGCAGGTTATGCTGATTGGCATTCCCAAATTGCCCGTAGTGTGTTTGTGTGTGTGTGTGCGGGTTAGGGTTAGGGTTAACCCTAACTTTTTCTTTGTTCTTCTATTTCGCCAACATGACATATTCACTCAGCAAACTGAAGTGCAGAAAGCAGTAATCGTTATCAGCAATGCAAATCAATCTGAGAGTTCGGCTTAAATGGAAGCTTCTGGCTCGAGCACAAGATTAACTTCTTTTTTTTTCAATTCTTTCCCATCTCTGCTGAAATGTAGGAACAACACTCTACATGCAGCAGACATAGTCCATCTTCTACTTTGTGAAGCTTCCGCTTTGTTCAGGCCAGTTCCGGGGAGGGGGTGGGGAAAGCCGTCTGAAAGCATTCCTCAGTCTAGGTGCAGCTGAGCAAAAAGCCCATGGTAAGAAGCTTGGTCTTAAGAGGTTTCAAAAGATGTACTGACACAGAGCGGTGGCTGCGTGCGGATGTACGTGAGGCGATGAACTCTGTGAGATAGGGAGGGGCTTCCCCATAAACTCACCGGTGGGTAAGAAGTCCAACCTTCTAAATCTATATTCTGTGTGAAGTGAACCAATGCTCATATTTCTATTAGTTCTTCATCCTTATGATGCCTACTGTACATATTTATTGAATCATCAAATGGGAACTTAAAGGCAGGGAAAACACCATATTGGTATTTGTGCTAAGAGAAGGTCCTGGCAGGTCAAACAGGACCAAACTGATATAATCAGTGTAAATCCCCAAAGAAATAGCGGTGCGCTGGCATCGTACCAGCAAATTGTGATTGCACAAGCACAAAACTGGTGCCCAGGGGAAAAAATGCTATTCAGACCTCGACCCATGAAAAAAAACACCTGACAGTGAGGGATGCATGGCTGTAATTTAAATTCAGTAACTTATTCTTGAGTCAAAGAAATGCATAGCATCATGCTTTTGAGTTGGCAAAGCTTTTCCCTTCCTTAGAGTGTATCCTTAGCAAATGGTTATTAAATCAGTCCACTCGTTCTGGTCGTTTACAATTTTTTGATAAAGAGGAACACAGTTTATTTTTGTCTGATAAAAAATAAATTCTATAACTCCAGTTATTGGCATGATGATGTAGTGGTTAGGACCGTTGCCTTGCACCTCCAGGGTCTGGGTTCGATTTCGGCCTAGGGTCTGCGCATGGAGTTTGCATGTTCTCCCCCTGCTTGGTTGGTTTCCTCTGGGTACTCTGGTTTCCTCCCACAGTCCAAAGACATGCAGATTAGGCTAATTGGCATTCCTAAACTACCTGTAGTGTGTGAATGTTGACCGGAGGTCGTTACACAGTTGTAAATAAATACAATGGTCACCACTGGCCTCCACGGCCCCTAGTTGGACTACAGAGGTTCCTAGATGGATGGATGGATGGATGGATGGATAGATAACTCCAGGTACAGTACCTAGTTTGATGGAAACAACTCTATCGTTAACTCACAAAGTTAATGTCCTGTAATGATACAGCGATAGACGTCTATGCACAAGAGCATCAAACACTGAGATTAGAGGTTTGGCTTATGATCACTCTTTGATTGATATGGCAGATGCAATTGGTTTAATTTGACTGCTACTGATTTTCAAAGAGCTTTAAACACAAGAACTGTGCAGTATATTTCAAATTGCTGTCCTTATTTTTCACAAAGCGAAAGAAAAAAGTGGTACAGTGCAGTTCATTGCAAATTCAGATGTGAATAAAGAAGTCATGTTATACAGTAGCTCGCATCCACAATGATTCACTAAAGTTTAACAATAAAAAGCTATAACACATACAGTGGAACCTTGGATTACGAGCACAATTTGTTCCGGAAGCAAGCTCGTATTCCAAAACACTCGTAAACCAAATCAAACCTTCACATAATAAATAATGAAAACTCAAATAATTCGTTCCACAGCCCAAAAAAATAAATACAGAAAAATTATTAAGACAATATATAAAGTAAAAAAAAAACAATTAACCTGCACTTTACCTTTTAAAAAAAGTTAAAAAAAAATCCCAACAAATAAATGAACCGGTGCTGGTTCATTTATTTGTTGGGATTTTTAAAAAACTTTTTTAAAAGGTAAAGTGCAGGTTAATTGTTTTTTTTTTTACTTTATATATTGTAAAGATACCTTTGAAAAGAATCGCGACAGAGCAGAGTTTCTGTGTGAAGCCGGGGAGGGGGGGGGGTGTAAAGGTGAGAGAGTGTCTGTGTGTGTGTGTGTGTGTGTCGATGTCAAAAAACTTGGCACTCGTAAACCAAGACATGCTCGTTTTTCAAATCAAAATATATTAAAAATCTTTGCTCGTCATTGTGAGTTACTCGCAATCCGAGGTTCCACTGTATTTGTAAACTTCACAGTTTATTCCTTTGCCATAAAGGATTTTCAATATTTTCTTAAAGTCTTAAACGTGACCTTAAATTTTTAAACACAAACATTATGATTAAAATCTTAAGAAACACTCTTGTCACGTCAGCAATTCTGTTGTATTCCTTTAAGAAACAAGGAGTAGCGAATGTGGATGGGACGTGTTATTGCACGCTAACATTTAATCATAAATTTTTCTAATTTCCCAAAGCTCATAGTGTAACACTGTTTGACAGACAAGCCCATATGTACACACAGAGATTCCATATTGATGTCTATTTTCATGTCTAGCTGAAATTACACGAGCTTATACTTCATCGTACAAGGTCCAGAAAAGTCTTATTACTCCGGCTATGGTTTACTATGCAGCAAATCTTTGAGTAACTCTGTAACAGGCATTTGAGAGTCGAGACCATGCGGTTATCTAGCATATGGTGTAGCAGCTCATTTTGAGTGCTTTTTGAGACGAGCCTTTGTTCCATACAGCAGGTACGATCCCTGAAGAGTTAGCTTGATTGGCAGGCTTCTGCCCATAAGCTGTAGGTCCCCATTGTTCAATCAAAACAGCTCTGACCCATCAGAGCATGGACTCCAGAAGGTGTACTGTTGTATCCGGTGCCAAGACGTTAGCAGCAGATAATTTAAGTCCTTAAGATCTTTGTTATATTCCTCAAATCATTCCTGGACTTTTTTTTTTTCTTTTTTTTTGCAGTGCAGCAGCACTTTTTTTTTATCATGCTTAAAAATTTTTTTTGGGAGAATTTCAATTTCAATGAAGCTCTGCAACAATGTTTCCACATCCACATGAATACAAGGATCCCAGGGTTTTTTTTTTTTGTTGTTGTTGAATTTTTTACCAACAAAATACTGTAAAGTCCAAAGCTTTGCATTACCTCTGTTGCATTGCTGTCTTTGCATGATTCATCCAGGTGCCGTTTCTTCCCCAGGTAAATCATGCACACATACACACCCAGCCATCCTCATGACATAAAAAAAAAATGGGCTTCACTAGACCCAGGTCCCCGGTGGTGGAAAGGAGTCGTGCTACAGTACCTCTTCTCTGAGATCGGACCAGATGGACCATCCTTGGCTCCCCTGCATGGTCTTGGAATCTCACGCACCCAAGACCCTGTTGATGGCTCTCCCATTGTCCTTTCGTGGACCACTTTTGGTTCTAACAAGTTCCGCTTTTTTGAAAATGCTTCGACTCAGTCGTCTAACGATCGCCATTTGGCCCTTGTCAAAGCAACTCGGGTCATTCCGCTTGCCTGTTTTCACTGGTTGTTCATTTGCTGCCTGATATAGTCAACCCCTTGACAGGTGACGATGTAACGAGATAATCACTCCGCCTGTCACCACTGAAGATATTTCATGCTTGTATGATAGAAATGTATGGAAAGATTTAAGATGTGAAATAAGTTGAATCGCAAAGCATGCAGGCTGATTATCTTTGGTCGGAAGAGAAATTTTCTTAAAGGTCTGTGCCATGCACATGGTACAGTAGTACTGTGATAGTAATGTGACAAACGAGAAAGTCATAAGCACTTAAGGAACTCGGAATCTTTGCTTAATTGCGTGCACTTCTGTATCTGAAACTATGACCAAATTATGAATCACCAGACGTGTTGGTTAGCTTGTCTGCAGTAATCCTAATCAGAAAACATAGATGGCAGATGAAAGTATTTGCGGCATTTGCCTTTGTCTGGGAATCCAATTACATACTTTACAGTGTACTGTAACTTACTGTATGATTATGGCCATTTAAATATACTTAAATACGGTGGCCCAGAAGGGCAAATCATCTTTCCCGTATATGTATATGTTTTTTCCCTTGTAAATGTATTCTGGGCCACCGTATTTAGGCATTTGGCAGACGCTCTTATCTAGAGCGACTTACAAAAGTGCTTTGAAGTTTCCATCATTGGATTCTTACACTAAACATACAGACAGACATAAAGTCATTAAAATCACTGACCGTTTGTACTGTAGTACTGTACTGGAGAACACAAGTTAGCTTCATCTCCACGCACACAGACCCGAGGCAGGAACTGAACCCGGACCCTGGAGGTGCAAAGGCGACAAAGCCGCTAAAACACTGTGCCGCATCATTCATCCTCATCCATGTTAATTGGAACTAAAAGAGGAATACATTCCAGAGAATCTCTGGCATCTGTAATTTTCCGTAAATGTTAATGCATTTTAGGTCATCGCACGTCCCGGAGTGTCCTCCGTCTCCTCCCTCAGTCAACTCTGTCGCTCTCGGCTTCACTTCGCACTCCTCATCCAAATACTACTTACAAGCAAGAGGCTTGTTGATGTCGGCATGGTTACGTGTCTGTAAATGTTCCAGGATCCTGATGGGCCAGCGCCACTTCACCGTTTTGATTGAAGAGCCGTTTACATGTAGTTATTCATTTCTCTGATTTATGTCTCGTCGCTGGACGGCCGGCGTCATATTTTTCCTCAACTCGGGTCTAAAAAAATATTAATAAATAAATAAATAAATAAATAAACAAAACATCTTCAGGGCTGTTATGGGACTGAAACCTTCAAACACAAGCCATGATGCCTTTGTCGTAGCAACATGTTAATAGTATGCTAACAGCTCAGCCCATAGGATACCTCTAATATAAAGAAATGCCATGTGAAAATGACAGAAATGCCTCTGAGATGGTTGTTGAAAAGTAAACAGCTTCTACGTTTTTTTTTTGTTTTCTTGTTGTTGTTCCTCAAGACTTTTTAATATATTTCTCCCAGATGCTTTAGTCAATAAGTACTGATGCCTGCAAGTGTATTTTTTCAAGCATCTATGTTTTAAACATCTTATGACTCACCAGTACTAAAAACAGCATCATCAGCCAGTTTTCTCTCGATATTCACATCAACTTCAGCATCAAAGATGGCAGAAGTAGTATAAGGGTCATGGTCAAACACGGAGCGCGTGCACGTCCAGCGATATCATAAAGTCCTTTTATTGAATGAGAAATAAACAAAATGCTAATTAGTCCAAAATATATATTTTTTAAATAATCTTTTTTTTTACTCTGATGACAAAGCAGACATATACCATAACCAATATCATTTTGAGAAACTAGCTGAAAACGTTCTTACTGTATGCAAGCCAAGGTCATCCATCATTTCTTCCTTATGATTACAGTCGCGTATGACTTTAATTTAATATCTCGCTGTGGAAAGACATCACAATGCAATGCGCAATCCGTCCGTTATGTGATACAGTGTGAACTGAAGACCAAACAATATTTTGGCAACTTGAATGATTTTGGGGGGAAATTGATCAAAATGTATCATTATGGGAAGGGTTGAGTGAACACAACAATTTTGAAAGTTACTTTCATTCTTAAAGTCCTTTAATGTCACTAACGATTATTAATGACTTACATTGTCAATTTACAAGGAAAGATCATAATCCGAATGAGGTAGTGAGTTGTGGTGATTATGAAGTGTCTGATA
The DNA here is from genome assembly GCA_030347435.1 of Clarias fuscus. Classification (NCBI taxonomy): domain Eukaryota; kingdom Metazoa; phylum Chordata; class Actinopteri; order Siluriformes; family Clariidae; genus Clarias; species Clarias fuscus. Next base: position 32,640,794 of record CM059215.1, on the reverse strand, counting down.
AGACTGAATGTGTGTTAATTGTGATTATCATGACCTCGTTACCACAGTATCAGATTCTGTCATGTTGTTTGTCGTGTTGTTGCTCGTGGTTGCACATTTGCACGCGCACTTTGTTGTCTTTTTGTAAGGTACTTGTTTTTTTTGTAAATTTATAGTGTCGATCTGTTTTGTCTCAGCTAATTAGCAAATTAGGAATGTTTCTTCTAGTTAGCTACTGCTGTTAGCTTTTGTTCATTTATGCTGTTAAATTTTGTTGTTTGTACTGTATGTACAGCAGCACCTTGCTCCTGGAGGTGACCTGTAATATGGCTGAAATGACAACAAAAGCCAGCGTGACTTGACTTGACTTGACTTGACCTGTGCATCCTGAATCATAAACTTCAATTCAGGCTATTTAATGTATTTCCGGCTTTTCAGATATGATCATGCCATTGGTGTAAACAAAACGTTTTGATAGTTGATACAGTACGAATGGCTTTCAAGTCGAACCGGGACGTGTGGTGAAATTTCTTGTGAATAAAGGTGTAAAACCGAAGTGCACACATGCTACAATCCCTAATGTTGATTTAACACGAGACCTACACTACCTGTCAAAAGTTTGGACACACTTTTTTTTTTTTTTGGACACACAGCGAGTCAGGCCTTCATGGTCGAATTATGACTAAGAAACCATTACTTTAGAACAACAACAAGCAGAAGAGACATGCTTGGGCAAAGAAACACAAGGAGTGGACATTAGATCAGTGGAGAACTGTCCTTTGGTCTGAGGAGTCCAAATTTGAGATTTTTGGTTCATTGTTGGTGACTCGGTCAAAATTGAGGGCAAACTTAACCAGCATTGATACCACAGCATTTTGCAGCGACATGTCATCCCATCTGGTTCTCACTTAATGGGACCATCATTTGTTTTCCAACAGGACAATGACATCAAACACACCTCTAGTTTATGTAAGAGCTGTTTGTCCAAGAATGAGAGCGATGGAGTGCTGCACCAGTCAGATGACCTGGCCTCCAGAATCACACAATCTAAATCCAGCTGAGATACTTTTGGATGAGTTGGAAAAGCAGCCAGCAAATACTCAACACCTCTGGTGCACACTCCTTCAAAAGTGGTATAAAACCCATTTCAGCTGATTGAGAGAATTCCAAGTGTGTGCAAAGCTAAATGTAGCTGCTTTGATGATTTGAAAATGTAAAATATTTTCTGGATTATTTAACACATTTCTGTCATAATTTCAATGTCTTCAGTGTTAATATACGATGTTGAAAACCTCTGAACATGAAGGTGTGTCTGAACCGTTGTACTATATAAAAACACTGTAGGTTAATTCATCACTATGGATGTTGATTCAACAGTGGGAAATTTATTGAAGTTTTCATACTTTTGAATGGTATGAATGCCAGACATGCATGAAAATCAATGGATAATGGTCCATTTCTACATGTTTCTACAGATTTCATTATTTCTTATGGGAAAATTCTATTTGGTTTATGAGTGTTTTGGAATACAAGCCCATAATGCTCGTAATCCAAGGTTCCACTGTACTGTAGTAGCAACTTCATTTTAGATATTGATACATTTGTAAGATTTGTTTCACCCAGTTATACAGGTTTTTAATTTTTGTGCAGTAAACAATCTTTTAGGTGTTTGTCAACCTCCTTCCTTTTCCTTTAATTGATGAAGTTTTAGTTGAAGTGATTTTATTTAAAAAAAAAAAAAAAGCTAAAGTGCTTAACACATAGGGATACTCTTGGGACTGCTGCGTCACTACAAGTGTTTGCAATAATCCTTGGTAAGATTAATGAGGCTACATTTCATACGCAACTGCTTTTTCAGCACTTGTGCTTTCGTATTGGGTAAAAATGGCACAGTGAAAAAAGAAAAAAAAAAGTGTCTCGGAAAGTCTGTGTGTGATACAGATCTCAGGTTAGATGTTTTCCACAAATGATATGCCAGTGTAATTCTGTGTACTAATGATTTGTGTGGTGTGGTGAATTTTTCTCTTAGCAGATTCTCCTACGTTGCTGGTTTGCTAACGTTACAGGATGTTGGCTGATCTTATCTGATCAGAGTTTTTTTTTTCTCTCTCTCTCTTTCACTTTGCCTCATGTGATATTACAGCCTTTTACCCCATCACGCTTCCTTTTGTTGTTTGGTTGCTCTTGCTGCTTTATTTTTTTTTTTTTTCGTATATTAGTCATGTAGGTTTGATATTTTTTTGTATATAAATCATGTCATTTTTAATATTTCTAAATATTACGTTGAAATACTAACAAGGGACCTAGCGGTGGCTCAGTCATTGGCATAAGCATTGGGCTACGATCTAGAAGGTCCCAGTTTACAATTACAATATTACATACCATTATACAATATATACATAATACAATATTACATATAATAATACAATATTACATATTAGATTACTGTATTAATTGTGCAATATTTACCAGTGCTCTTGGGCCATATTTAGTGTGCAATACAGTACTTATTGTTTTAGGACTCTTTTTATTTTATTTTATTCTATTGTATTCTATCTTATTTAATTTTATTTATAATTAGTTCTTGTTTATTACTTTTCCCTTTCTACTGGATAAAAACTGTAAGCAACTATAACCAAAAATAATCAATTTCCCTCTGGGATTAATAAAGTTTTTTGAATCTTGACTCTTAAAGGATCAAACTCGTGTTGGGCCCTTAATCCTCAACTGCTCAGATGTATAATGAGGTAAAAGTGTAAGTCGCTCTGGATAAGGGTGTGTGTTTTTAAAACAAAAAAGATCAATACTAGATTAATAGATTATTGATTGTTTTAAATATGAAGCTATTTTTCTTACATTCTTTTTTCAAAGTGCTGCTATAAAAACATGTCACATTATAAAATGCTCCTAACCTCAGATCCCACACAGATCCCTGCTGTTAAAATATTTATGAAGGGCCATGCTTGGAACCATTGTTTGTCCACACTCAGGGGCAGGAAGAGCTGCATGGTTTTGATTGGATCTGTAGCTTTACACAGAAGAGAATCTGGTTCCTGATTCCCACCCCCCCTGATTTTCCTCCTTTGAGAAACCAGAGATCTTGTTCTAATCTGATACAGGAAGGTTGCAAAGGAATCAAACCTTCGATAATTCATCTCAGCAGCTGTCAGGCGTTAGCGTATGAGCCGAGGTCTCCACGACCGTGTCCGAGTCGGCAGGAGCGGAGGATACAGAAGGATACGGGTGAAGGCTTTAGATGTCGAAGGAGATCAAAGCCGTCCCTCTTCAACAATGGATTTGGTGTGGACGGCACGTTAAACGTGCAATCAGGAAGACGGAGTAGGGAGGGAGGGAGAAGAAAACTAACAGCAAAGGAACCGCAAGAGTAAACTTTTGAAAAGAAACCCCTCCTACTGAGCTCTATTTCCTCGCCATTCAGCAATTTCATATTTCATTTGATGAAAGCGAATGTGTAGCTCCAGGAGGGATCTCTCATCTCTAATGCTCTCGCTTCGTGGAGGGAGGCTGCTGCACGATGGCTCATATGTGATTCTCTGTAAAGATCGAGGCTGTATTTCATAGTGTGCGATGTGCGCAGTGGTGTCAGTTTTATTCCTGGACATCTCTCCACCAGATTAAAAAAAAATAAAAAAAGGTAAAAAAAAAAAATTCCTAAGAATGAACTAAGAACTGAATTAAGATCTCATCTCGAGCACATCAGATTCATTAGTTTTGTATTAGGGAGCACATTCACAGACCATATGGGAATTTATGACACGCTTTTAAACTTATTCAGACACCTCGCTTTTTAAGTTTCACAACAAACATGCACACAACGGAAACACTGTTTTTTTTTTTTTTTTTGGATTTTTCCCCGATTTTCTCCCTAATTTAGTCGTGTCCAATTCCTCCCCGTCACTAGGGGGCTCCCACATTAAGGCTACTACTACCACTCAGCGGAAACACTGTTTTAACGGGAAAAAAAAAGAAATGTCTCTAATGACACTCGCGTGAGCGCAGACTAATGGAATCACTGCTGTAAAGTAAAACAAAAACTAATCAACCAACACCTTACCTTTGAAAAGAATCGCGACAGAGCAGAGTTTCTGTGTAAAGGCGAGAGAGAGTAGTGTGTATGTGTGTGTCGGTGTCAAAAAACTCGGCACTCGTAAACCAAGACATACTCGGTTTTCGGAGTGCGGAACACTCGTAAACCGAGTTACTCGCAATCCGAGGTTCCACTGTATTTGGGCTCATGTGATTGGACCATTCTCAACGAGTCTTTTCCAGCACTTCTTATGGCGAGCGGAGCTGTTGACATGAGTCATGTGAGTCATGCCTTTATTTTATACTAGTAGTAATGATGCTTAATCACCTGATAACTGGCTATTTACAGGTGAGCATTAAAAGTTTAATTTTAATTTTGTTTGCGCCCCCCCCCCAAAAATCTTTTGCATCAGCCGCCACTGTTCACGACTCAGCAAAACTATAGTTTTTTATAATGCAGAATACAAGTCGACGAGCCGTTTTTTAAATCTTTTTCTGTCAATCATCCAGTAACCGAGAGCACCATCATACTGAAACTGCGCTAATCTAATATACTGTGACCTCAGATACAGAAAATGGTGTAAAGGTTAGGAAGCTTATTATGTGCAAAAGATTAAGCTTTTAGCATGCGTGCAGGAAAAGCTGTTAAGTGATGAGCAAATGGAACACATTTAGGCCAGAAGAGCTTTGTTTCCCCGTGTCACAGGATTGAGACAAGTGATCAAATGAACGTAATTTGTTTTAATTGACTGACATGAGGCATGCAAAGAGGGTGAGAGAGAGAGAGACGGAGAGAGGGAACTTATTGGCTTCTTGTGTTGTTCAAATAAGTAGCTGATGAACGTGAGATTGTCACTTAGCTGTCATAATGGAATATCGACTGCATTAGTCTATAGATATCGAGAGAGCTGGAGTCTTACTTACAAAGTGGGATTTCCGTCCTCATTTTATCCATAAAGTGTCCAGTGCACTGTAAGTGTGTGCAGATGGAGGTGAGCCATACTGTAAGTGGGGTCGTTAAGATGCCCCATTCTGTTCCGATCACTAATCACGTGTCCCCTTTTAAGCCGAAGAGTTACAATGAAATACATTTCCCTGTGTTAAAATGTCGTAATTGCGTTTCGGGGGGGGGGGGTACGTCAGTCGTGGAATGCTTATTAAATAATGATGTCATCAGCTTTTAAGACAATTAGCAAGAACTCGCCAGAACCAAAGCTTCTTGGACGTGCTAAGACACGCAGGGTTTATAGTCAAAGAATCTTTGATCGGTTGATAATTTTATTCCTGCCGAATTTGATTACGATTTGCAATTAAATAAATAAATGGAGAAAGAAACCTCCAGCCAAAGCAAACATCCAGTAAAACGATTTTTATTATTGTAGTAAAACTGTAATAGATCCTTATTGTAAGTATTTTCAGGGACTGGTATCCACCCAAAAAAGGATTCATGCGTCGCCGAACCGGGTTTTCACCCAGAATACAACACCACGCTGTTGCAGGACACCATTCGTACACATTGGTTCAATTTAGCCCAAAGGCAATGCACGGGACCTGAAATTTCTGAAGGTGGAGGAAAACTGGACACATCAGGGGTAACCCATGTGGTCCATGCAGAGAACACACTTTCAAAAGAGTGCCGTGCAAGGACGAATGCTAGCCACCTCGTCACCGTGCCGCCCCTTGGCACATAAATTATAAGTGCTAAAGGAAATCTACCGCAGTTTAGATAAAGGTGAAAATGCTGGGCTGCACAGATACTGTACCTTTTATACAGGCAAGTGCTTCAAGCGAAACGGATCAAGAAGTTCAAACACCATAAGCTTGCAGCACTAGAGCAGCCTATTTATGATTAAACAGGAAATAACAAGCAACCTTGTATTAGTATAACACACACACACACACACACACACACACACACACACACACACACACACACACACACACACACACACACTAAATGCTCTGGATAAGGTTGTTAACGAAAAAGCGAGGATTGAGAACAAGAGCGATGGTAATTTACGGGAAATTAAACATGGAGCTTCAGGCATAGTCTTTCTTCACTGCATACTCCATTTAGATTGGAATTTAGCAAATTCTATCATTTTAATGATTTCAAACCTACTCACTATTGTGTCATGTTGTTGTCATGTTGTCGCTCTTGTTTTCACATTTGCACGTGCACTTTATGCGGTCTTTTGTATAGTACTGTACTTAGATAGGTTTGTTAATTTATTGGGTTAATTAATTAGTTTCACCTCAGCTATTAGTTAGGTGTCTTAGTTTGGTTAGTTCATGTTATATGCAGCACCTTGGTCCAGGAGGAAAGTTGTGTACTGTACTTTATATGGTTGAAATGACAATAAAAGCCGACTTGACTTCCATAAATCTTTCTGTTAGAGTACAGGGTCTGGATAGTGAGATATGATTTCTGCTTGGTGTGCATGCGTAAAATGGGGCTGTGTAAAGTTTGGAAAACGCTATCAGTTCACCTGTTCAGTTATTCCACATGTCTGTGTGCTGTATCACTTGATCAATTGATAGTTTTTGTAATACAAAAGACTGGTACTGTACATGTGAGGTGCTTTATAGTCCAGCTTGTAAGGGAGGGGCACTGCTTCTTGCGGTTTTAGATGGGTCTAATTCTAAAGATGAGCAACGGGCGTTCAAATCAACCCGGGACTTTTGATTATGCAGAATAACAGTTGTGACAACTGTTTAAAAACTCACTTTATTTCTCTATATAATCCCCTGCTTCACTAATCCATTCATCCCAGGGTTTCACTACTGCTTGTGCAGTATACCATCACAGTAGAAAGTTTTTCTCAGTACTCTGGAACCATAATCTAACGCTGGCTTCCCAGGAACTCCTTTAATGGCCTAAACATGTGGAAATGGCTTGGAGCGAGGTCAGGACTGTACAAGGAATGTGGCAATAACTCCCAGCCGAGTTCCTGGAATGTGGGAACGATTGTGTGTACAGTTCCCACAAACAGATGCGTCTCTTCCGCAAGTTGGCAGCGAATTATCTGTCGATTTTTAAGTATCAGGTGATCCACTAGCTGAATGTTCACAGGAACTATTCCCAGCACCCCCAACTCCACCCCCCCCCCCCCCTCCCCTGAAGTCTTCTGTAATTGTTTTTTTGCCTTCATTGACAAGAAATTTCATCACGAGTCCTGGTTTGATTTGAACGCTCCTCATACTTGATAACATACCTGAAAAATGTGCGTTTTGATTTGTTAAAAAGAATGATTAAATAGCACATCAAATTAACACACCATGTTGGTGCCATTATTATTATTTTTTTTTAATTTTTTTATTTTTTTTAGAATTATTATTATTATATTAGTTAGTATGCAGAATAAGGCACATTCAGTGTTGATAGAAATTAGGCTATGGGATGGAGGGATTCAGAATGAAATGTTTGTAGTTTGTTACATGATGCCAACATTTTATTGAATGGTAGAAAACGTGCAGTATTTGGACAGAAAGGGTTTAACCAATAATGATTATTATAGAAAGTATGATGAAAAATGTAAAAACTAAGAAAGGAAATGTGAAAAGTTATAAATGTTATATTGGTTTCATGCAACTTTACCTAATACAGCCTTCATGTATACACCAGATTTTACTACTGTATAAGAATACAGCAGATTAGAGTTAACATTCTTGCTCAATTACTAAACAGTGGTAGTTTGTTGGTGCTGGGATTTGAACTCATAACCTTCTGATACTGTAAGCAGCCCAATAGCTTGTGAAGTGTACATGCTATTTCCCTATACTCCCCAATTACTTGGTATATTACAAAATGTGAACATCCTAGCATTTTCTTAAATCAAGACACCAGAACTCTACCCTAGCCATGGTCAAAGCTCCAATAACTTCAGTGGGATTCAGATCTGCCACAGCTGAGATGTTTCTTGACCGATGTAGATGACTTCGGATTAAAAGGAACCCCATCGCCCATAGACAGGACACCAGTTTATAGAGGCAGCACCATTTCCTTGCACAGTGCACCACATTAAAGACATTTCACTTCGCTGATATTCCCGCAGCTGCCAAGACGAGCAGATTCTGTATGACACGGGGCACTGGAGGAATGAAAGCAGTGTGTCTGTGGCTCAGAGTAGAGATGTTCAGCCAGATGACAAGGGCACATCCTGGGGCTGGTGGAATGTAATATTTAAGGTAGAGATGTGAATTCTTTGGTAGTGCTTAACAGTAACATGTGGAGGGAAGATCACTTTAGACATGTGTGAGTTTCAAAAGTCTCCATACATAAGGGATTGTTGGATCAAGAGTTTCTGGGTTCCTGGGTTGGTCTGAGTGGGCCAGTGACGTGGCCTTCAAGATCCTCAGCTTTAAACCCATTTGATTTTCGCGTCTGGTGGCACGTGAAGGCCAAGTGAAGTGATGTTCCATGCTACAGTACTGTATGTTACACAAGTTTAGAGGAGTCTCCAAAGAAAAGTAATTTACATGTACTGTATAGAGCCTTGTGGAACAGAACCTCACAATCTACGCAGTTCAATTAATGTAATTCAGAAAGCTTTTCAAATATGACAAAATCTCAGGAGAAAAGACACACACGACCATCTGTTGCATCATGACCACCCACTTAATATTGATCGAGTCCCCTCTTTTGCCGCCAAAACATGTCGCCTAACGCACTGTGTGTTCGACACTGTTCTATTGTAACCAACATTAACCTTTTTTAGCAATTTGAATTACAAAGCTCTTCTATTGGATCGGACTACACAGGCCAGGGTTCACTCCTCATGTGCATCATTAAGCCATGGCTACCCATGACCCTGTTGCCAGTTCACCAGTTTTCCCTCCTTGGACCACATTTGGTATGTCCTGACCACCGCAGACTGGGAACATTCAGAACAGCTGCAGTTTTTGAGTTACTCTGACCCAGTCCTCTAGCCATTGCAAATTGGCCCTTGTCAAAGTCGTTCAAATCATTATGCTTGCCCATTTTTTTTCTGCTTCCAACATGTCAATTTCAGGAAAAAAAAAAAAAAAAAAGCTTCACTTGCTGCCTAATATATCCACCCACTTCCAGCCACCATTGTATTGAGATATTGTAACTGTAGAGCCAAACTGTGATGGCTGGACTACTGCGTCAGAGAAACTTCAAAACTGCTGCTGTTGTGAATGTTCCTGGTCTGCGATAGTCAGGACATACCAAAAGGAAGGACAACCAATGGAGCGTCAACAGGGTCATGGATGGCCAAGGCTCACTGATACAAGCTACTGTAGATCAAATTGCTGAAACGGTTAATGCTGGATCGGACAGAATGCTGTCAGAACGCACAAGCTATCACAATTTCTTCTCTTTGCTGCCACTGTTTTGGCGGACCTGCTCAATATTAGGTCGGTGGACATAATGTAAGGGCTGATCGGTGTTTATTATACAATATTAATCCTTTTTAGTCCATCTTTTCAGGTCTGTCTTAAATCAAAATTGAGGTTTACATTAAATAAATCTTGGGCATTATAGATTTTCCTGCTCTGAACACATGTAAGTAATTGGGGTCAAATTCCGCAACCGTCGTTCTGAGCAAAAATGCATTTCAACTGAGAGTTCAACTGAGACTCCTACAATGCGAAGCTTCTGCAGTCCGACTGAGCTAAATCGAGTCTGTATCTTTCAAAGGTAAGGTCTATTTAGTACTAAGCAGAACCGTCCCTTTACACTACGACTGTCAATATTAAAGGCTATTATTTGTTTAATGCATGTGATTAGTCTCATTTTAACAGTATATTATTTTTAAATGCAAATTAATCATATGACCAAGTTTGACCCCAATGGCTTCCCATAATGGCGGCGCAGTTACCTGGCTGTGTGAGAATAATACTGTAAGATGACTGAGGAAACATCACCAGGTGTGCTGAACGGTAAGTTTAGATTGTAAAAAGCTCGGATAAAACCAAAGATGTGTCCTCGAGCTACCTTCAAGGGGAACGATTTTTACAGGAATACATTAAATGTAAGATGTGGGAGCGGTGGCTCTGGCGGCTCAGGCTCTACGTTGTTGAGGATCTGGGTCCGAGCCCTGTCGTCGACGGATTGCCACACCCATATACCGTGGAACCTTGGATTACGAGCATAATTCGTTCCGGAAGGCGGCTCGTGTTCCAAAACACTCATAAACCAAATCATCATTTCCCATAAGAAATAATGAAAACTCAAATTATTCGTTCCACAGCCCCAAAAAATAAATACGTAAAAATAATGAATACAATCTATAAAATGAAAATAAAACAAATTAATCTGCACTTTACCTTTACCAGGCGGCGTGTGTGTGTGTGTGTGTGTGTGTGTGGAATTAGCCCCTCGCCTTGCCTCGTTTTACACAGTAACACTCCTGAGCATCTGTGCGTGTGTCAGGGTGTGTGTGCGTGTGTGTGCGTGTGTGTGTGTCGGTGTCAAATTACGCGCATACACGCATAAGAGACTAAATGAAAGAGGGAAATGTTGATTATACAAGTAAGAGACGAGCAGAGTTTCTGTGTGTTTGTGAAGCTGTGGGCGGGGGTGGGGGGAGGCGGGGGGAGGCGGGGGGAGGCGGGGGGAGGCGGGGGGGGTGAAAAGGTGAGAGAGTGACGCTCGGTGTCGAAATAAGAGTCGCATGCGTGATACATGATACTCGGCACTCGTAAACTAATACTTGCTCGGTTTCCGATTAAAAATGTATTAAAAATCTTTGCGCGGTTTGCGGAACACTCGTAAACCACGTTACTCGCAATCCGAGGTTCCACTGTACTGTACTACCCAAACACTGCATGCAGTTAAATTTTAATGTTTGAGATATTATACGACTGCGTAATCTGTTCCCTCTAATCTCAAATCAGGCATTTCTTCATTCCAACATTGCACGTTTAAAGTCCGAGTAAATATGAGTATTTTAAACACGTGATTAATGGCAGACTATAACTGTGATTAACTAGATTACATTTTTTAATCGATTGACAGCACTACTTTAAACACACATCCTCACAAAACAGAATAGACAATGTGGACTGAATAAGGAATGAGGCCTGTTTTTCACCTCCTTGCTGTCAAGTTGAAAGACGATTCACAAATGACAAAAGGCCGTGCGGTTGTGACAGGAGTGCGATGGCAGAGAACCCGTTAGAATTTTTATGAATCAAATTTTGAGACAATGGGGAAAGAAATAAAAGCAAACGTATATCTCATAGGGTTTATGTGTGTCTGTTTATCTCTGTGTTTGTTTGCTTGTTTTCATCATTACACACTCCATAAATTACCGACAAAAAAAAAAAAAAAACAGGCAGGCATGAATCACTTCACCATCAAAGTCCTGTCTCGCTGCCTCTCACCGCAGATCAGAGCCGTGAGCCACAGAGGCAATCAGTCACAATCATAGCGCAGAAATAACTCCAGCGTACGAGTAATGAAGAGCGCGCAGGCTTCAGCCACTTCTTCCTGTGACCACACCGCACTCCCATCAATACTGCATGACTCGGCTTCTATTAGAGTTTGCTCACACAACGGTTTTGCATGCAGTAGAGAAGAAGAGTTTCAGACAGAAGAAATGAAACGAAACGGTATCGTAAAAGGAGATGCTCAGAATACTGTACTGAGTGAGTTCAGATCTTAGAAAACTTCATACGGGCGTTTATACCGTACGGCTTTTCTGCAAAGGAGGTGAAGAACTTTCGAGCCTGCACCACAACAAAGACGGCGTGATTCAAGCTCTGGCGGGAAGCATTGAACAGCTGGCGTGTGTAATCATATTGACATATATATATACAGTATATGACTATAAATATAATGTGGGAATTTATTTGATAGCTCAGGCCTGATACTAATGGGTACGGGTAAAAAAAAAAAAAAAATATATATATATATATATATATATAAATCAAAATAACCATTAAATTAAGATCAGTGGCAAGAACTTGAACTGAAAAAAGGGATCGTAACTCAGAATGACGGAGGACAAAATGTATTTGGATATGAGCTACTGCATAATAGCGCAGATGTATCAGTCAGAGAGATGGTTGTGACACTCGGTGCCACTACAGTGTGGTAGTGGTAATGGACCAGATGAATAATGTAGAGTGGAGTGTTTTTGCGTAACCCAGCCAGATGGGAAGGTCCCATAACTGCCATCTCTCACTCACTCTCGTATGCATTCTCACTGTCGTGCTGTAGATCTACAGTACGTGTCCTCATCACCTCCTCTTCCCACAGATCTAACCGAAGTGCCGGGACTTGGTACGACATAGAGTACAGTATTCGCCCCCGATCCAAAAAATCGGTTTCTAAGGCATCAAACACTGAATGCTTTGTTCTTTCTATAATACATGCTCGGTCATAACTCGGACTGGGAGAGAACCGATAATTGGAACAGTTTTGTGGACGGGCGTATCTATGGAAACGGCGGCTATGGGGACCGTAATCCCGCGAGCTCGTCCTGTGGTCGAGATGGCAGCTCTTCTTGACATGGCATGACCTCAGCACCACCATTTGCATAATGTCAGTCGAAAAATCCTGACATGACTGGAGTCTCTGCTCCGAGCGAGCGCTGAGGCAAAAGAGCGGGGGCCCCTTCGGTGCGTCACGTCTTGGTGAGCGTGGCTGTTGTTGTTGGCACGGCGAGCGTGAGAGGGGAAAAGCGACTGAACCGTTGCGCTCTGCCCCGAGTCCACTCCCTGCTGCTCCCGCTCCCATTAGCAGGAAAAACTATGCCTCTCTTAATGACTTCACACTTTTAAACGTTAATATTATTCTGCCGAGGCCTTCTTCGAGCTGGAGACGGTGTAAAAATAATCACAGAGAAGGGAAGGATAGACATCCTCTCAGAGCTGTCAAGGATTTGCATTTCTCTGTGTACAGTAAGAGCTCCTTCTATATATATATATATATAGACTGTATATATATATCACTTCTCTTTACTTCACTTCACTAGTGAACTGTAATGAGTGTACAGGAATAACACTGCCGCTGTGCACTGTACCCAACTAAGCTTTTTAAGCAAAAAATTTATTATAGGATAGGATTAAATCAGCTTAATTATTTATTATTGCATCGAACCCTAAAATGGAAAAAAAAAGAAAGAAGGATTTTCCATTTTCCAAAAACGACTCTGTCTCGTTTCCCCCCCCATTCCTAATTTCAATGATTGAAAAATGTAGAAATGTTTCTTTGGGGTTTATATTCTCAGCATGGTTTCCTGTGCACACAATGTCATTATAATGATGCACTGATCTGCTGCAGTCCTGTTCAAATGGACATGCATTAGTCAGGCTTCATTCCCTAAATGGGTTCACGGACATGACGGTTTCGTGAACGCTGAAATCAGATCTCTTGCTTGCGCTGTATACCCCCCCCCCCCTCCCTCCCAATCAGAAGAGCGTAGAAAATCACGGACAAATAATCCGTGTTAACGAAAAACAGAACTGCATTATCCTGCTTACTGAGCATGTGATGGCTTTTTTTGTGCTTGATTAAAAATGAAGCAGGTAAGGTCGGAGGTCTGATTTGTTTCCATGATCAACAAAGAGATCCGTAGTGAAATTCACCAAACGCATTTGGAACATGAATATAGCATTAGCTATAACAGACTTTTGTTCCCGAAGCTAGAATGTAAATAAAGACAGAAGCGAATGTCAGGGCACAGGATTGGCTTTGAGAGATGTGGTTTTCTTCATGGATATATAATAAGTTAAAGATGAAGTTTGGCCCCTAGCTCTTTTCAGATCTGAGCACAGAATCAGCATTGCTATGGACCTGTAATTTGACCCGTCCCCCTCCGTTTCGCTTCATCCCTCATTTCTTGCTCATCTTTCATTTGATGTGAAAACCATTTTGGCATTGTTCTTGTGACTGCTTTTGATGATGGGTCACAGCGCCCGAACGTAATGACAAATTTATGAACATTTTTTTTTTTTTTTTTTAATGACAATTTACTCTGAAGACGTTGAAGCTACGTGCTTCCGTGATTCACGCATGGTCTCTTAATCCCTTCATCATTTCTGTAATGTCATTTCCGGATCATCTATAAATACGCAATGATGAGTCATTTACACAAGAGAACAAAAATCTGTTTATTTATAATAATCATTACCCATGCAAACTGAATTGTGGGAAGAGTGGCGCGTTATGTGAATCATTTCTAAACACACACTAAATTCGAAAGATTCAGTTCTGTTCTTTTTTTTTTTCCCCTCTCTAACATTTTTAAGTAGCCAGGAAAATGTCCAAAAACAAAATTAAAACATTACAATTACTTTCAAATATGTTTTGTTCTTAGAACTAGAATAACTTTTTTTTTTCTATTGATGCATCATATAATCATTAATTAAATTCTGCACTTGTTTAGCAATGTAACAAAAATGCAAAATTATTCCCATGCAAAAAAGAAAAAAAGAAAGAAAAAGGGGGCCACCACCCAATACTTTCTTTGTGCTCCGATAGCATGTTGTTGTTTTCTTTTTTTTTTTTTTTTTAAGAATCTGAGAATGGCCTCTTAAGCAAGGCAGTGTACCCACAGATAAAATCCAATCATGGTGTTAGTGGTTGGAAAGTTTTATGGATGAAAAACATTTTGGCTCCAGAAGAAGAAAAAGCAACTGTTGTGTTTTGATCTTCAGGCACGAAGGGACGAATGGGAAGAAGATGAAAGATTGTAGGGCTCCTTCTAAGAGTGCACGATGCCAGAAGTGCCGATTCCAATGCATTTGTCATGTGAAAATATAGATGGCATTAGAATGTACCAGGCAGGCTTTGAAAGCTAAGATTAGTTTTTTTTTTTCTCCCTCAAACCAGAAACAAACTCACACATGGACATTAGAAGCCTATCATCATCATCATCTTATACTGTAGCCCACTCACTTTGTATAAGAGCATATTTATTTATTTATTTATTTATTTGTTCGGGGGAAAAAAACTGTGTTCATTTATTTCTTATTGCAAGCTAAGACTGTAAGATAATAGTGACATTAGTTTATCATTTTCCTTTAACACTGAGGTTTTTCATAACTTCAACGAGGGCTCTCCAGATGTTTTTAAGTTTTAAAACTTTAACTTGATTTGCAACCGGGCTCAATTAACAGTCTAATGAGTCATAATTTCTGAAAATCAGAGTCTTACATCATGGAGTCATGGTGCAAGGATGTATTTTTTTTTTTGTCTTGCACATGGAAACAGATATTATAAGGAATTAAAATCACCTTTTCATATCTAAAAAAGCAGAGCAGGAGTGTAAAAAACAGACTATACAACCTAGAAAGATGAGAAAACTATGTACTGTAGATTGTGATTTCCTTAACATTAGTCGTTTAATAGCTTTATGAATGATTAATTATTCATTTAATAATAACTCCACCTTTGCAAAGACATAAGTATATGTATGTAGTGGCTCCATCATAAAGATGAATTCCAAGCTGTATTTGCTTTAAAATACAGTAAGTATTTGCTATTAAGAAAAATATAATAACAAGTTACAAGGTGCCCCAAAAATATAAAATATGATTGAAATAAGCAGGAGCAATGCAGTAGCAACTTTTCATATATTTATGAATATTCATATTCATATTATTCTTATTATCAAATAATTTGAATTGTTATGAACTGTTTTCATAGTTTTCAGTGCCTTGCAAAAGTATTGATACCCCTTCGAACTTTTCCACACCTTGTCACGTTACAACCACAAACATAATTTAATTTATTCTGATTTTATGTGATAGACCAATGCAAAATAGAAGTGAAACAGCTTTCATAGTTTTCTGCACATAAAAATCTGAAAGTTGTGGCATGCATTTGTATTCAGCCCCCTTTACTCTGATACCCCTAATTACAATCCAGTGGAACCGATCGCCTTCAGAAGTCACCTAATTAGTAAATAGTGTCCATCTGTGAAATTTAATCTCATTTAAATACAGCTGTTCTGTGAAGCACCTCAGAGGTTTGTTAGAGAACATTAGTGAACAAACATCAACATGAAGCCCAAGCAACACACCAACCAGACAGGACATGGTTAACGTTTAAAGCAGGTTTAGGTTATTATAAAAAAAATATCCCATGCTTTGAACATGTCATGGAGCTCTGCTCAATCCATCATCTATAAATTGAAAGAGTATGGGGTATGAATACTTTGCAAGACACTGTATATGAAATAATATAATGTGATATGATATGATATGATATAGTCTTGGCCAGTTTCCATGCCCTGGTTACATCAGATGCTTTCTCCAAGTCATGCAACAAATGCATCTTTTCAAACTGTTGCTCGTGCTCCATCACATGGAGCTGGAACACACTCAGGATAAAATGCCTTATCCCTAAGCTTTATGCTTGAGCACACAGACACTCATGATTGGTGAACTGAGTTGGTGTCATTGACAGAGGACAAAGAGCATTACATCCCTCCCATCCAAGAGGAACTCAGGCAATTTTGCTCTGTTGGACTCCTGAACTCAGATGACTACGGCATTGTCGGGGATTGGCGATGACTGGGACTGGAGATGATCAGGTGAATGCTTGTTTCTGTGGTGTCATGGAGGGACCACATGATGAGGTGGTTATATTTCTATAAATGTGCAGTGCATTGGAGTTCTGCACGTTTTATGGTTTTCTCCAGCCTCCCGTAAAACATGCATGTACGTGCTAGTGTCTCGTCTAGGTTTTTCAGATAAAAACTTATAACACCGTTTTGCATGATACTTAATGCTTCTTATCTCAAGACCCAAGTTTTGTTTTCTGTAAATATGCATACACATTTATGTTTTGATCAGATAAAAAGATAAATACAGTTTCATGCCTTTTTATGTCTGTAGTGTCCGTTACTTTTTTTTAATTCAAATCTTTCAACGATCTTAACTGTCATTCAGATGAAACTTGGCCAATTTAATTTAATTTACATGTAAAGACACAAACCCGAAAAAGTGTATTATTCTAAAATTGTTAAGATATTGCAACATGACTTTGGCATGGTTACGGACACTACATCATTACTTGTTTTGCTTTTAAGTTTTTACCAAAAAAAAAAGAAAAAATTTAAGCAACAATTTTTTACAGGTCATTATGCATTTTTGTATCAATGCAAAATATGAATACTTAGCATTTTAAATGATTATTGTTCAAAGCGGGACAGTATAACGCTGAAAAATGGCCATTTTTGAGGCACATACAAAATCATCTCTCAAAAATGGCCGAAGCAAGCAACTTGAAACTTTTAGATGAGCGAGATCGGTCACTTCCATGTTGAATAAACTTCAGAAGTAGCTTCTTTGGCGCACACATTTCTGTATTCTATGTATAACAAAAAAAAAAAAAGATAATAAAATCAGCACCAATACTTTGTTTCGGACGATCCGAATTTTAGATACAGTATAGCTTCTCAGTAGAGATCCCTAAAACTACCATCTCTGCGTATACAAATTCATTTGCCAAAAGTAGATTCATCAGAATGATTCAGAGTGCTCAGTCCGAATTGAGTAGGAGACTCCAGCGTTGATTCATTTGTCATTTGCTGGCTCAGCAACGCTGGATGTCATGTTCTCTTCAGTAAATCGATACCTTCTTTGGCACTGATTTATTATTCATTTATTCATGTCTACAGATGTGTTTTACAGAGTGCTCAGCCAGAGGTGTAGTTCAGCGGGTTCTTGAATTGCTAAAGGAGAATATGGGCCTGATGGGAGCGGTAATCATTAGAACCGTCGTGTTTTAGCCTGTGGCCTTCGCATTTTTTTAAAACTCTCATTCAAATATATAGCGTACTAGTAATGCATTATTGATCAAGTTCATGTTCGTGGTTTCAAGCTTGTTTGTTTATGGATTCTACAGTCTGTACGAACGGATAGCGAGCTCAAAAGGCCGACCTTAAATTATCACGCGAGCTTAAATAATCTGCACCAATGTTCGACTATTAGAAATAAATTCGCCCCTAATTGTTTCGTGTAGTCTTGAGCTAACTGAGGAAGATTTGTCTTGGAAGAGAGAAGGGACCTGGGACAGATAGTTGTACTTTTCATCAATGCTCAAGAGGTCTAAAAATTGCCGCTTCATCTGCTCTGGATTATTCCGCAATCAACAGATGCATTCCGGCACAACACTGTCATCAGCTATTTCTGCAACGTATTGCTCTACATAAACAGCCATGCGGGAGGCTCCTACTTCTCTGGTATGCGGAGTCCATCACAAGTCTGGGATCAACTCTAAATACTCATCCTTTGTGTACATGAATGGAGAATAGAGCTATTCTTCACCCTGCATCTTCCCTGCATCATACCAGACTGCAGCACTTTAGAGGTTTAGACACAAACAGAGGGAGTATTTCAGATTTGTAGCTTTAGGGGTTAGTCATTTATTTATTTATTTATTTTTTAAATAAGTTTTGAGCATGTTCTGATAAGCTTTTAACATTTGTCCCCTATTTCTACATAAAAGGGTTATAGATTTGGATTGAATCCAAAGAATTTACACTTTGTGAATTTTTGAGAGCACGTAATGTTGAAAGACTTTACACTTTTGCTATAAAACTCCCGACGGGCATACGATTAGCGTAAGCTGGATTTAATGTATAAAACAAGGAACACTGCACTGAGTGGTGTATGGATGCACAGAACCCTCCTGTCTGGCTTCTGTTTGCTCCATCTTCACCCTGCACCACCCACTCAAATTGCCTGCACCTGTGCCTAGTTGGGCTCATCAGAATGGTCTCAACATGTCTCCTTTACTTGTGTGTGTGTGTATATATATAGTACTTTGTTTATCTGTTCGCAAAGTTTGCAAAGTCTGGCATGTGTATACTGGGTCTCTTTGTATCACCCGTGGTTTCTAGTATCTCAGACTTCTTGATCTCTTAATCCGCATTTTTTATTAGTTTCAAAGTCGCTAGCTTTAATTCTAGTGCTGCTTCAAAAAATACAGTATATACTCAGATTTCCGTCTACATTTGTTATTTTAAGAAGAAGGAAACAAACAAATAAATGAATACATTCATGCTTGAATTTATGCGCGCGATCTTTTCCCAGAAGTGCAGTACAACTTCCGCAGCCAGATACGCCAGCGTAGAAAGAGCTTGCAAAGATACAGGAACACAATTACAGCATGTTCTACTCTTCCAGACTTGCTGCTAGCTTTTTTTTCCCCCTCTCACTAAAAGAGGTCTAGGAAGAAATATTTGACTCATGAGTCATCCACCATCATGGGATAGAAAATCAGGGCAGTCTTGAAATGCGTGTTCTTTCCTCACTGCTTGATTTTGCCAGGTCCTGAAGAAGACCGAATACAGCTATTATTTATATATCTTTTTTGTAAAATGTCTTATCCTTTATAAACTTGACTTGTCCTTAGCAAACAACAAATTACTGTATACGCACCGGCCCGATTAGCAGAAGATGTTTGCCATGTAAAGTTTAGTACTTTCATTTGATTGCATGGGGGAAAAAAAGAAAGAAAAGAAAACCTACAGTTTCTACATGAATGCAAAGAAGCATGGAAACTTGGTATTTTTATGCATATATTCATGTGAAAATGTCATTTTGAAATTTGTTACTTATGCATGAATTTTTGCATACAAATTTGTGGCTGAATGTTTTATTAATGAGGCCCCTGCTTATTGGCAGCACTTAATGTAACATGTACTGTACAGTTGCGTATTATGAACCCTGAATGACAGTTCTTAAACATTCTACAGTACACTATGTAAATAAAGTTAGGATTAAGATGGAACCCATGCACTGCAACAACAAATCAAAAGCATTTACCGATCATGATAAGAATGTGTTAGAACTTGGATCCCAAAGATACCACAACTGTGATAACTCATCATGACCCAGGAGCGAACAGATCAAAATATCAGACCATATTTTCTCTCGATACCTGTCAATCAGAACAATACTGATGCATGTAGAAGAGGGCTGTCAGCTTTTTGTTACACCGCCCTCTGATGCAGGATGAGGAGCAGATTGAAAAGATGCATCTGATTAACTTCATGTCTTGGAGAAAGGTTGTTGGTTCTCGCCCTTCCCGGTTGGTACTGTATTTACGTGATGGGGAGGAGTGGGAACTGGTTTTTTACACTACCCAATTAGGAAGAATATGGGGTATTATTATTATTATTATTATTAGGGCCCAAGCACTATAAGGTGCGCAGGACCCTCTTGTATTCCTAAGGATTATTTTTTTCCCCCACCCTTTTGGACTTTTTGGTGGTCTTAACATGCTCAAAAACTCATGAAACTTGGCAGACAGGTTGGAATCTGCTGCCATCAGGATGCCTGAGAATCTCACGAGATTTTGCTGCCTAGCTCATACACACTTTCACGTAGGCACACGAAACTCGGTACATATTTAGAGCTCATCGAGCCGAACAACTTTCCTGGGCTAAACTCAACAGGAGGCCGGTTATTTTGGGTCGTTCGCAAAAACGCACCAGATGGATTTTGATATACTCCTCCTAGGGAAATTATACAATTGCTACCAAACTGGGCCAAAGAGATCTAAAGACATTGAGGATGCAAAATTGCGGAGGGATTTTTGATATCTCAAACAGGTCAGCCGTGATAATGTCTTAAACGTATGCTGAAAAATTATTAATAACTTTCTGTGTGGCATTATATTGAGTGACATTATATTCAGTGACACTTTCTGTGACATCACGTTCAGTGACATCACATTCAGGAACACACTAACGCGCTCACACACACACACACACACACACACGCATGCATGCATGCACACAAACACTCACACATCACACACATGCACACATACATACACCCATATTACAAATGTTTACACTCATGCACACAAACACCTCTCACAACGCACACACACCATACACACACACACACACACACACACACATTAGCCCTGTATAGTGTGTGATCTGTGCAGGTTGTGGGTGCAACCGAGTGGCGATATCACAGGGTGCTTGGGCCCTTCATCGTTGCTTGCAACTATATTTATTATTATTATTATTATTATTATTATTATTATTATTATTGTTTCATGTCATTTTGCACAAGATAAACCCATGAGGATATGTACTCCATGTCTGATTATACAATGAACATTTTCTAATTAAATTATAAAAATGACTAAGTTACTATGATGCTATGTTCTGCTTACATGATGAATCAGTTTCATTCTGGCTCATGCAGAGCAAGAAACATTTTTCAAAAGCAAAATTTATGTACTATTTTTTCCCCCTGTGCATTATGCTTAGTTTACGTTTTTGGCACTCGCATACTTCAAGCTGTCACATAATCCTCTGCTGTACTATCATGGTTTTGGGATGAATGCCATATTAGCAGATTTTAAATATACATTTTAATCAAAAAAAGTTATTTGGTGACATGGGCTGTGAGCATAACCAATGAATTATCTTACGGTGTGTGATTTTGTTTCTGTGACTAAGTGAAATTGAACCACTACAGATTTAGGGTAGACAACCTCCTTATCCCTTTAACATTCTGCTCTGTCCCTGTGGTAGAGCACCTTTTAACTCACTATATCTTACATGTGTCAAACTTAACCTGATTGAGCCATCTCTACCAATTGGTTGAGGTGTGCAGAGCAAAAACAATCCATTAGATGTTGCTGTGTCTTTAAAAAGGATGTCATTTCAATTGCTTTGTAGCGTACCAGGGGAAATACAGTGGCTCTCATGGCCAAAAATGATTGTTCTGTTTCATAATAAACAGATATATAAATAATAATAATTTAAGGGGTATTTTAAACATATTTATGAAGTCTTAGCCCTTTTGAAAGATGCCTACACTATTTTAGGGTTGGTTCGATTAATCCAAATTAATCTTTAAATGCAATTTTCAAAATGAATCAAGATCGTATATGTTCAGATGTATATGCATATCATGGGCTCTATTTACAACCGGATTTGTATCCCAAATGTTTCAGCTGTGGCGATGCCTTAAACCTATGCCATAAAGTGGCTAATAACTTCCTGAGTGACATCATATTGAGTGACATACTGTAACATTGAGTGACATCAGCATGAGCCCTTTTTTTTTTTTCCAGCTTCTGGGGCTTTTTGGAGGTATTAACATGGTCAAAAAGCACATGGGTTGTGTGGTGTGCTCGGTCGGTGATGGCTCAGGTGCTTGGGCCCGCACATCGTTGCTTTGTAATTGTGTTTAAAATTGTAATTAAGAGTTCCTGGTTGCTGTTTAAAATTTTAAACCGTTACACACTGAAGGTAAAACACAGTCTTCTTATCCTAAATGACTCCTCCTACCGTGTGTGCATAAACACTGTGCACATAATAAAAAATAAAAAAAATACTGCAAGATAATACTTTACAGTAGATAGATACTGTATTAATCCCGAAGGACATTCCAAATGAACAGATCAGCGACGACTTAAATATTTAAAAATCATCTCAGAGATATGGAATTTGTTCAGACTTGGAAAGTTGTACACGTTTAAAAACGGGTTTATGTACAAGTTTATTGCCGCACATAATTCACTGGTCGGAACTACGTCATTTGCGACTTTGATAGACAAAGTGGGAAACCGGACACCGCTACTGAATGTCCATGTTGTGTTAACAACATGCTAGGCAGCTTCCTGGTATGAGTGATGCAAACTGTTGATTAATGTAAAGCCAATTCATCTATATTCAGTATAACCTATTTAACAGTAAGATGTTAAATGAAACTTTGTTTATTTTTGATGCTGTGTGCATCACTGTGTTGATTCACTCCAGAAATGGGGAAGGAACTGAAATTCGAGAGAAAATTGTGGTGACATGCTTCTCATTTACTCTGTCCAGAAAGTAACCTTCAATGAGTTGTGCAAAAATGGCATTTAATTCGTATTTAATTGTTTAAATAATGTTTTTAAAAATAACCTTTAAATGTCTCTTTGAACAAAAATAACGATTGTTTGCAATACTTTCGATACCAACATCACACCTAGATACCTAGACTTACAGTGCAAGTCAAATTGCATTTATTGTTTTTATTTTGATGCATTTATTTACTACATTATAGAACAATACTATCTATCTATCTATCTATCTATCTATATATCTATCTATCTATATATATATATATATATATATATATATATATATATATATATTTTTTTTTTTTTTTTTTTTTTAAACTATGAAATAACACATACTGTATATGCCATATATAGGAAATTACGTATATATACGTAAAACCATATATATATATATGGTTAAATATGGTTAAACTTGGCCATAAGCAAAATCTAAGGATTAAAATAAGAAAAGGAGTAGTTGTTCTTCCCACTTCCTAACCCTAAACCATAACCCTTAAAACTCAGAGCATTTTAGCCATTAATTTTTTATAACCATATATGGGGCTTAGGATTGTTGCAGTTTTCAAATAAGACTAATATAAAATAGATAGAAGATTAACTTAACTATTCAAACATGACTAAGCAAAATAAAATTCACTGGAGTAAAAAAAAAGGTAACTTTCTGTGTTTGTGTTGCTGAGCTGAGATTTAATTTGGGAGTTTTTTTTATTTTTTTATCCACCATGCATGTTTCCTGTATGCCGAACGTGCTGAAAGCACTGAGAGAATGGATGGGAATAAGTAGAGAATTGTGGCTAAAACAATCTGGATTTCAGGAGCAGAAGGTCAACCCTGACAAGATCTCCTTCACACTCCATTCACTATTATAATATCAAATCTCACAAAACCCTAATCTATTTTCTGCTGTGTTCTTTGCTCTGTCTGCATCATGATGTGTGCTGTGGTCGAGTCTTTGGCTGTCTTGTCCCCTCTGTCTGGAAGTGGCTTCTACTCATCGCGTGACAAGTTGCCTGGGTTCGATTCATGTGCCGCAAAGCAATGAGCAACAACAACAGGAACAACACAAACAACACCACCAACGACTACTTATAACGTTGTAAACATTTATAACTTTATCATCCTCTTGCCATGAGTGATCTGTAGGACTGTAATTATTACAGCAGGGACAGGGCGCTGGGAAGGCCAATCAGTTAGGAAATGGCTGCTGTCGTTGTTGCTGCGACTGACCAAACGATGTAGCGGTCAGCTCTGTCGCCTGGGGCTGGAAAGTTGTGGGTTCCTGCTGCGTGCCAAGATTAAGTCAGTCCCGTCCTAAATCTAAAAAAAGGGGACTTCTTGGGCAGACAGGCTGACCACAGAGACATCAGTCGACTCAGGGTTTCCCTGCCTTCTCATGAAGCCTGTGCCGTGCCGACTCTAACCAACACAGGTTCAAACGGTGCAGTAAGCTTGACACCTCACAATAGGTTCCTACAGTAGGAACAGTCTCGTTTACGCGTAGGACGCATGAGGGAGCGGTCTGGCATTGACGAGAACAAATATTTTCACTGTCGTGAGAGGACACCCCTGCCTTGCTCCCTCTCCTCTTTGTCAGTTTTTTTGATCAGCCTCTGAATGTGCCCTATTCGTTGAGGTTCCTCTGTCGCCTCTTTCCGCGCTGTTTAATTGCTCGCGTGAAGTTTTCTAGCAGCACACTTTGGACGCAGAGCAGGGTGAGCAGGGCCACTGGTTCCCTCAGGCACGGCAGCAGCGGCGAGACTCTGCGTGCCTAGCGGTATCGCCTTACCGTGACCGCAGCTCTTAAAACAGAAAATCCATCCCCAGTGTTCGGAAGGGAGGGGAAGAGCCACAGCAGAGATAAGTGCGCCTGGGTTTGTCTTCAACAGACGCGGTGCTTCCTTTCGAAGGCATAGCCTGTCTGCCAGAGTAGTGTCTGGAAAGTGTGTGTAGACATCTCCATCATGTCCCATGATCGATACTAGATAACTTCAATTTCATGCTCAGTCACTGATACGTACCATGTGTTTCTCTCAATCTGCATGTGTGGATAATATGGGTTTGTTTCTTTTCTTTCCAATTACTTTCCAAACCTACAGCAACATGGTTCAGGACGCGCGGGGAGAAAGTGAAGGCATGTGGGTTAAAAAGAAAAAAAACCCCAAAACAATAAAGGGAAGAGACAAACAGACAAGGAGGCAGTATCAAAACATTCTTTCCACCTCCTCAACACAGGAACGTAAAGTCCTGAAGCTAATTGTGAGGATCAAAGAACAAAGGAGTTCTCTCAGACGTGATTAAATTGAAGCAGACCATGACAACCTGTTTCAGTTACTAAAACCAGGGATGTTCAGTTAGCTGGATGGAAGCTCAGGAACTGCCGCTAGGGAAATCTCTGGCCGTTGACAGAGAGGGTGTTATGGGGGCTGACTTGCTAAGCTCTAATAGAAATCGATCACTGGGGCACTGCCTCTCGGCCAATAGCGGATGATATAAAAAGGCGATGGAAAGATTGTACATACCTCAGATCAGGCCGCAGATAGTTAGAACACCAGGCAATAAATAATACAAAAAAATAAACCCTCAATGTCCACATATGAGGACATGAATTTTCTAAATATCCCTGTACCGTCATCATACTGTACGAGGAGTGTTGGGTGCAATTATTTTGCCGAACTCCTTCTGATTAGAAGACGTTCATTAAGTTCATAGTTATCAGGCGCTAATAAAATGAAACCATGAGAAGAAATTATAATAGCGTCCAGGTCTCAGGAGGATATACAGTGTATATATATATATATATATATACCCCTATATACGGGGTGGGCCATTTATATGGATACACCTTAATAAAATGGGAATGGTTGGTGATATTAACGTCCTGTTTGTGGCACATTAGTATATGTGAGGGGGCAAACTTTTCAAGATGGGTGGTGACCATGGTGGCCATTTAGAAGTCGGCCATCTTGGATCCAACTTTTGTTTTTTCAATAGGAAGAGGGTCATGTGACACATCAAACGTATTGGGAATTTCACAAGAAAAACAATGGTGTGCTTGGTTTTAACGCAACTTTATTCTTTCATGAGTTATTTACAAGTTTCCGACCACTTATAAAATGTGTTCAATGTGCTGCCCATTGTGATGGATTGTCAATGCAACCCTCTTCTCCCACTCTTCACACACTGATAGCAACACCGCAGGAGAAACGCCAGCACAGGCTTCCAGTATCCGTAGTTTCAGGTGCTGCACATCTCGTATCTTCACACCATAGACAGTTGCCTTCAGATGACCCCAAAGATAAAAGTCTAAGGGGGTCAGATCGGGAGACCTTGGGGGCCATTCAACTGGCCCATGACGACCAATCGACTTTTCAGGAAACTTTTACCTGACACCCATAATGTGGTGGTGCACCATCTTGCTGGAAAAACTCAGGGAACGTGCCAGCTTCAGTGCATAAAGAGGGAAACACATCATCATGTAGCAATTTCAAATATCCAGTGGCCTTGAGGTTTCCATTGATGAAGAATGGCCCCACTATCTTTGTACCCCATATACCACAACATACCATCACTTTTTTTGTTCCAACAGTCTTGGAGGGGTCTATCCAATGTGGGTTAGTGTCAGACCAATAGCGGTGGTTTTGTTTGTTAACTTCACCATTCACATAAAAGTTTGCCTCATCACTGAACAAAATCTTCTGCGTGAACTGAGGGTCCAGTTCCAATTTTTGTTTTGCCCATTCTGCAAATTGTGTGCGCCGATCTGGATCATCCTCGTTGAGATGCTGCAGTAGCTGGAGTTTGTAAGGGTGCCATTTGTGAGTAGCTAATATCCGCCGAAGGGATGTTCGACTAATGCCACTCTCCAGTGACATGCGGCGAGTGCTACGCTGTGGGCTCTTGCCGAATGAAGCTAGGACAGCCACTGATGTTTGTTCATTAGTGACAGTTTTCATGCGTCCACATTTTGGCAAATCCAACACTGAACCAGTTTCACGAAACTTAGCAAGCAGTTTGCTAACTGTAGCATGGGAGGTGGGTGGTCTCGTAGGGTGTCTTGCATTGAAATCTGCTGCAATGACCCGGTTACTGCGTTCACCAGATATCAACACAATTTCGATCCGCTCATCACGTGTTAACCTTTTCGACATGTCAATGGCTGTGAACAAAGAGAACCTTGTAAATAACTCATGAAAGAATAAAGTTACATTAAAACCAAGCACACCATTGTTTTTCTTGTGAAATTCCCAATACGTTTGATGTGTCACATGACCCTCTTCCTATTGAAAAAACAAAAGTTGGATCCAAGATGGTCGACTTCCAAATGGCCACCATGGTCACCACCCATCTTGAAAAGTTTGCCCCCTCACATATACTAATGTGCCACAAACAGGATGTTAATATCACCAACCATTCCCATTTTATTAAGGTGTATGAATATAAATGACCCACCCTGTATATATATATATATTCATCCATCCATCTAGGGGCTGTTTAGGCCAATAGTGACCATTGCATTTATTCCCATTTGTAGGACTTCCAATCAACATTCACACACTACAGGCAAACATTTTGGGAACGCCAATTACCCAGATTTGCTGCATGTCTTTGGACTGTGAGAGTAAACCAGAGGTTATGCAAACTCCATGCACACAGACCCAACGCAGGACTCGTACCCAGGACATGGAGGTGCACGGCTACATTGCTAACCACTACACCACCGTGCTGCTAAGTAGTTTGGGATGACTTGCAAAGTTCTTTGTTTTCTTGTTTAACGATTTATTCTCTACATTCTACAACAATACTTGGGATTTCAAAACTATGAAATGACACATATGGAATTAGGAATTAATTATGTAACAACAACAGTTGTTATATCAAGACATGAAGGTCGGCTCTTCTGGAACGGTTCTTGCAAGAACAGTATTGTGTCGAGTGCGTTTGTAAAACCCATCAAGCACCATGATGAAACTGTCTCTCATGAAGACCTTCCCAGGAAAGCGAGACCAGAACTGAGCTCTGCTGCAGAGGAGAAGTTCATTTAGAGTCACCAGCCTCAGAAATCACCAATTAACCTCAACCAGCACCTCGGATTAGAGCCGCTATGAAGCTTTACAGAGCAGAAGTAGCAGATGTACATCTCAATATCAACTGTTCAGAGGAGATTATTGTGTAGTTTGGATAAACGCCTTCAGTGTTGCCTTACAGTGTAGAAAGAAAGAAAAAATCCAGAACGACCATGGAGTTAGGAAGCGATACCAAACTTTTGAGCGGTAGTGTGTGTATGTGCACACACATGGACAAGTATGCATTTGGAAGCAATTTTTAGTCTGTTAATGGTAAAGGCCATGCTGGCAAGATGTTTCTGGTAGAGAGATAAAAATAACTCTGGTCCAAAACGAAGGGTGAGGTAAAACTCTTCCTTCCACCGGAATGGATGAGAGAAAGATGGGAAGTTCCTGCAGGTGACAGGAAGCTGCAGATGCTGCGTTTGCTATCATTGAGGAAGAGGCCCCCAGTGACACGGGTACATTCTTTTCCAAAACTCAGTCACTGTGCAAAAATAAAACACATGAATGTTCCTTCTCCAAACCAACAAGAATGAATCTCTCATCCCTCTCGCTCTCTCTTTCTGACTCTCTATAGCCATTTATCCTGGTCAGGGTCATGGGAGGCCCTGGAGTCTATCCCATGAGACGGGGTACACCCTAGATGGGATGCCAAGTCATCGCTGGGCACATGAGCGCACACTACGGACGATGTAGAAATGCCAGTTAGGACGCCTTTGGACTGTGAGAGGAAACCCACCAAGCACGAGGAGAACATGCACCTCCATGAACACAGACCCAAGGTGGGAATCAAACCATGAATTTTTGTGTGAAACTGATTTTTCAGTTAATTAGGTGTCTTGGTTTCACAGTTAAATACAATGCACAGAAACCGACTAGAATTAACATCAAATCAGTTGTTAAAATAAATGAATATGAATTTTTTTTTTTTTTCCAAGGTCACTTCAAGTAGAAGTAAAAGTTTGCTTTAGGAGAGAGATTTAATCTGACTTGTCATTGCACAAGACCTACTGTATCATTTTCAAAAACCTCATGTCTAAGTCAGGGTTGCTGGAATACTGTTGTAACACGAGGAAAGGTTTACTGTGGGAAATGTCTTGTGTTTAAAGAATGAACTGAATGAATTTTCTTGACATTCCATATTATTCGAGTGATAGGAATCTCACCTACATGCATAGCTCAATGACCTCCATTTTCCAGTTTTGATTTTGGAGACATCCGTGCCTACTTGGCCTTGAAATTAAACATCAATTTTATGAATAGAGAAAAAAAAAAAAACTATACAGAGGTTTTTTTTTTTTTTTGTAACCTACAATTTCTTTGTCTTTTTTCTTTTTTTTTTTGCATTAACAAACGCTTCATTAAATATTGTTTGCCACGGTGAGTTTTTTTTTTTTTTTTTTTTTCCTCTGTGATTGTGAAGTTTGATTGTTTAGGATTTACACTCATGTGGAATTAACCAAAATTAAGTACAACATTTTTTATAATATATTAGCTGGGTCATGGCTTAGTCAAACGAAAGTGTTGATTTTATTTCTACTTAAAAAGATGAGCTAACAATATGTCGATGCTACACAATGTCTCAAATCTGTTTAGCAGCAATCTCACGTCTGTGACTGTGAAACACTCAGTAATATACTGTCTAAAGTGCACAGCGTATTCCCACAGAGTAATGACACCAGTGGTTTAGTAACATGCTATTTACTATGGTACTTTGGGATTGAGGTCAAGTATTCATAAACTCAGAAAAAAAGGAAAAGCTTCACCAGTGTTTTAGTGACTAACACAAATTATCTAG
This sequence comes from Clarias fuscus, assembly GCA_030347435.1. Classification (NCBI taxonomy): domain Eukaryota; kingdom Metazoa; phylum Chordata; class Actinopteri; order Siluriformes; family Clariidae; genus Clarias; species Clarias fuscus. The sequence continues at coordinate 32,611,108 of CM059215.1, read as the reverse complement.
CACAACATTCAGAGAACTCTCACTCTCCCTCCCTCATCGTCTATACCGCTTTATCCTTTGGACTGTCCAAATCCTTTGGCGGGGCCTGGAGCCTATCCCAGGAGACTTGGGTCACGAGTCGGGGTACACCCTGGACGATATGCGACGGATGCCAATCTATCGCAGGGCACACACACACACATTCACACACTAAGGGCATTTTTCTTTTGAGAACACTAATTAACCTAATCTGCATGACTTTGGGAGGACTGTGGGAGGAAACCGGAGTACCCGGAGAAAACCCACCAAACGTGGGGAGAACATGCAAACTCCATGCACACAGAGACAGGAATCGAGTATGGCCGGGAATCGAAGCCGGACCCTGGAGGTGCAAGGCGTTAACTTAGAGACAACTGACAAGAGAGAAGCAAGACAGCGCTAACCACTACACCACAGTGCCGCCTATTAAACATCTATATTGATTAAAAATTAACGTTGAGTCAAACATAAAAACAACAGGATTTTTTTGTGATATTTTTTTGTGATTTTTTTTGTGATATTTTTTTAGGTCTGTGGCATTTATTTAAGGGGTCGGGTTGCCAGTTTGACGTCTGATTGTCAGTCACACACTATGGGCAACTTGGAAACACCAGTTAGCCTAATCTGCATGCCAGAGACCACGATAAGTTCATATAATTTATAGGGAAATCCGGAAATAAAATGATAAAGAAAGGTCGTTTATGCACCACAGCAGTTTGGCGGTTAGCACTGTCACTTTACGTCTGGGGGTTTGTACATCATCTCTGGTCTGTGTGTGTGTGTGTGTGTGTGTGTGTGTGTGTGTGTGTGTGTGTGTGTGTGTGTGTCTGTGTGTGTGTGGAGTTTGCATGCTCTTCTTGTGCTTGGTGGGTTTCCCCTGGGTACTTTGGTTTCCTCCTACAGTACATTGTAGGCTGACTGGCATTTCCAAGTTGCCCGTAGTGTAGGTGTGTGTGTGTGTGTGTGTGTGTGTGTGTGTGTGTGTGTGTGTGTGTGTGTGTGTGCGCTTGTGCCACATGACGGGTTGGCACCCTATCTAGTGTGTTTCCTGCCTTGTGCCCTGGGTTTTCTGGGATAGCCTACGACCTACACAGGATGTTATTTTGTCCTTAACGAACAAGGTGTGTGGCGAAGAAAAAAGAAAAGAAAAAAAAAAAAACTACCTGAAATGATCAGCCATAACATTAAAACCTACTAGGATTTAGGTTCCCCTTGTGCCACCAAAAATGCTCTGACCCCTTGATGCATGACTCCACAAGACCTCTGAAGATGTTGCTGTGGTATCTGGCAGCAGTTGTTACGTAGCAGTGCTGTAAGTTGTATGGTGAGGCCTCCATGGATCAGAGTTGTTTGACTGGTACAGAACTTTGGTGAGTATTCATTTTTTCAGGAATTTGTGCTACATTTTTCTGTGGGATGAAACCAGATGGGTGAGCCTTCGCATCCCACAGGCATGAATGTATCTTGGATGCTCATGATCCTGTAACCAGTTTACTGATATATAATTGCTAATCACAATTATAAACATTCATCAGGCGCTAGTGTTGGTGTTAGTGCAGGCAAAGAGCCCAAAGCAGCTGACCCGGTCTCCAAAATCCCCAGATCCAAATCCAATCCAGCACCCATAGCAAAGAAGTCCAATTCACGGAGGGCCCACCCAAAACATCGAATGGCAACGCCATGGTGCACACCCCGAGAAGTCTTGTGGAGTCATGCCTGGAGGGGTCAATGCTGTTTCCGTGGCAGGGACCCAAAACCTATGATGTTTTAATGTTAATGGTTTTAATGTTATGGCTGATCAGTGTATATTAATAACATTGAAACAAATGTCAGTTAGTAATTTTCATTTATTAGTGCCAAAGATAATGATTAAATAATGCCTTAAATACCTTTAATTAAATTAGCCATACCGTAAAACATTAATGATTAATTAATACAGTTTCTGTAACCACGGACTGTTAATTTGTAAAAAAAAAAAATATATATATATATATATATATATAATAATAAAGAATTTTAAGAGTATAAAAAACAATTACCATTCCATATCCTGAAGATTTATTACAAAATACAACACTTGTTTCCCATTAATAACTGTAATAGTGTCTGTGACTTTTAATATTGTTTCACAATACATCAGAAACCAGAGCCAAAAGTATAATTGAAGATGCATTTTTTTTAAATGGTGCAGACTTTACTGATGACGAGAGTAAAGAAAAGAATAAAATAAAAACAAAACGCTAAAAAACATCTACAGCATTTATATATATATATATATATATATATATATATATATATATATATATATATATATATATATATAAATTCAACTTTTAATACTCGCCTGTAAATAGGTATTTATCATACCTATTTTATCAGGTGGTTATGCGGTGATCTTCTAGCATAAAATAAAGTCCTGACTCACATCACATCCAGTCAGCAGCTCCACTTGCCATAAGAAGTGCTGGAAAAGACTCATTGAGAATGGTCCAATCACATGAGCTCAAATATTTTAAAACAATATTGATTCGCTAAGAACAAAAGTGGGAGGGTTCAGGGCGCACACTGCTGCGCCCGAAGGATGATTTGAAAAGATCCAGGTCACATGCTTTTCAAAGATTTACGTGCTACATAGACACTGGTTTGTCCGGCGCCCCGCGTACACCAACACAAATGAATTTTTCATGAGATTTTTTTGACTTGCAAATAAATTATATTAAGAAATACAGCGGAATATTGTGACTAAATGACTTTATTTCATTATTGAAATTAGTAATTATTATGTTAAATAATTACATGTTAAAGTAGCATTCTTCTCTGCCTAACTTCAATGGGGGCGGCGCCCCTGCGCCCCGTATTGACCGGCCGCCACTGAATATATACCTGTATATATGCACATGATAGATAGCAGTCAGTGTCTAAAACTCTTTTGAATTAACATTGGGAGATGATTTTTTTCTGTTAATACAATTTTCATAAGCACTACATGTACAGCCCTTCCATCATACCTGCTGTAAGACAAATCATCAAGTGTTTTACTCCACCACCAATTGTTAGCTATTTAGAGACAATAAGTTAAATTTGAAGTAAGTAATTAAATCATTAATAGTGTAAGTGTAAAACACTACCAGTCAAAAGTTTGGGATCACTTGCAAATTTCTTTGTTTTTGTTTAGTGATTAATTTTCTACTTTCTACAACAATACTAGGGATTTCAATACAATGAAATAATACATATGACATTAGGTAAATATGTAACAACAACAACAGTCAGGTGTTGTTTTAAGACACAAAGGTCAGCTGTTATGGAACACTTCTTACAAGATCAGTACAGTGGAACCTTAGTTTGCGAGCAAAGATTTTTTATAAATTTTGACTTGAAAACCGAGCGTCTTGGATTATGAGTGCCGAGTATCATGTATCACACATCCGCTCTTGTTTTGACACCAAGTGGCACGTGATCACAACTGAGCCAATGATTTTTCTCTCTCTTGCGCTGTGGAATTGTGGGTAATCATCTCCCCTGCTGGGTCTTAGTGCTCGTCTCAACATCTCCCTCTCTGTTTCAGCCCTTGTGTCTCCTATGTGTGTGCACACGCGTAATTTGACACTGACACACACACACACTCGCCTTTACAACCCCCTCCTCGGCTTCACACATGCACACGCAGACACTCTCTGCTTTACACAGAAAACTCAGCTCTGTCGCGATTCTTTTCAAAGGTAAAGTGCTGGTTCATTTTTTTTTACTTTACAGCAGAAATTCCATAAGTATCCGCTCACGCGAGTGTCCTTAGAGAGATTTTTTTTACCCCTTAAAACAATGTTTCCGTTGTGTGTGTGTTTGTTGTGAAACTTAAAAAGCGAGGTGGGGGGAGGGAGGAGGAGTTTTACTGTGTAAGACGAGGTGAGGGAAGGGGCTAATTCCACACACACATACACACACAAATACACGGCGCCTGCGTGGACAAACGGAAACACTTATTTGTACTTTTTAATAAGTAAAAAGTAATAAGTAATTAATTTATTTTATTTTTACTTTATGTATTGTATTAATTATTTTTATGTCTTTATTTTTTTGGGCTGTGGAACGAATAATTTGAGTTTTCATTGTTTCTTATGGGAAAATTCAATTTGGTTTACAAATGTTTTGGAATATGAGCCAGCTTCCTGGAACGAATTATGCTCGTAATCCAAGGTTCCACTGTATTGTGTCGAGTGCATTTGCAAAACTTATCAAGCTCCATGATGAAACTGTCTCTCGTGAAGACCTTCTCAGGAAAGAAAGTCCAAATCTTAGCTCTGCTGCAGAGGAGAAGTTCATTTAGAGTCACCAGCCTCAGAAATCACCAATTAACAACTAGCACCTCAGATTAGAGCTGTTACGAAGCTTTACAGAGCAGAAGTAGCAGATATACATCTCAATAACAACTGTTCAATGGAGATTATTGTGTGTTTTGGATAAACGCCTTCAGTGGTATTCCAGTTTCCTCCCACAGCTGAAAGACATGCAGATTAGGATAATTGGTGTTCCCACATTTACCGTAGTGTGCGTGTATGTGCATGTGTGGGGAAAAAAAATAGGAATAAATACAACGGTCACCATTGGCCTCCATGGTCGCTAGTTGGACTACAGAAGGTCCTAGATGACTGGATGTATCCTTGTGTGTGTGTGTGTGTGTGTGTGAGATGTTACATCCAGGGTTTATTCCTTGCGTTCAGTGTTCCCAGGAACAAGTATTAACAGTGTAATTTCCTTCACAACTCAAGTTCTGCAACACAATTTATTGAAAGAGACTTTTATTCATTTTTGTTGTTGTTTGTTTATCTAATTTATTTATTTAATGTATCTCAAAGCTTTGATGTTTTTATGTTGCTCCAAAGTTCATCATGTGTTTACCTGAAATCATGATTGAACCAACATGAATATATTGCAGATAATGCATTTTTAACAACCCCCCCCCCCCCCAAAAAAAAAAAAACTACATATGCAGACAAAAATAAAAAAATAAAAAAATAAAAAAATAAATAACACTGCAGGAAACTTTGCAAAAACGATAGGAAGAGAAGCAGACTAGGGAACTGTATCGTGCTGCAGTCTTGAAAAGGGAAATAACAAATGTCACATTTGCAGACGAGAAAACTGAACAGTTGGGAGGGAAAAACAGGGAGAGAGATATATATACCAGAGGATAGTGCGTTAAAGTCATGGAAGAGATTTATTATGAAAAGAAAAAGCCTAGGGATTGACAGGAGAGTTTATTTATTTATTTTTTTTAAGAAAGAAAAAAAAAACATGCATACCTGCACTGACAACCGATAAACAACTTTTGCTTTGAATGAGAGCTTGGAGTGTATCAGTCACGATTTCTCTAGATACCACCCACAGTCAGCAAGAGTGAAGGCAGGCCCTGTCTTTTATACACCTAGTGTGTAAATTATGGAGCTTTCAGTCAGAGAAGCGATATTATAAAAATATAAAATTGTTGGTGGCGCAGTGGGTAGAATTGCCACCTCACAGCTCCAGGATCTCCACTTCGGTCCTGAGCTCAGGTTTCTGTCTATGTGGAGGTTCATGTTGCCCCTGTATATACGTGGGTTTTTCTTCGGTTCTCTGGTTTCCCATCCCCTCCCAAGAACATGCCAGAAAGTGGATTGAAGTCTAAATTAAAATAAAAGAGCGAGTGGAGATGAATGCATTTTTAACTTGTCCTTGTGTGCTTTAAAAACTGTGATACAGAAAGCTCATAAAAGCTGGAAACGTAATCTTCATTTGCTCCGAGACGTCACGTCTTATGTGTTTCTGTTGATGAATTGTGAAGCTGACGTGAAGGGGAAAAAACAAGACAGGTTTTTTCTTTTCTTTTTAAGAACCAGTCTTTCACAGTAGCATATTATGGCTGCAATAGTTTATTCAATACACATATTGCATGTAATATAACTGACATACATCAACCTATACAGTATTCTTCATCCTGTGTACGTTTGTGACCATAAATGTGCGGTATACCATGAATAGGGTCCAAATCCCGTACACACACTCACACACCTTATCATAGACCATTAGCAATGTCCAAATGCCAGTTAGCCTAGTCTGCATGTCTTTGGACTGTGGGAGGAAACCGGAGTCCCCGGAGGAAACCCACCAAACATGCAAACGCCACGCACACAGACCAGAGGCGAAATTTGAACCCCAAGTTCCCGGAGGCAACAGTGCTAACCACTAAGGCACTGTGCTACCCTATCCCATATAAAATCACAATAATATTGCCATTATTTTGCCTCATGCGGCTCTAAACTGTGTCTATGCAGATGTGTCAAGGGACAAAAACAAAAAGCAATTACTGACACACTGGATTGCTCCTTCCTCCTCCTCCTAAATTGGATGCACATATAAAATCATAGAGGAGTTTCATTTCGGTGGGTCCTCAGCGTCAAGTCTAATGATTGATGCAATTATATTACGCACTTTGAGAAAGCATGAACATGATTTTTGGCTCCAAAATCAGTGAAACATTTTTTCCAGTTGAACCCTGTTTCAGCTGTCGCACCTTTAATCCAAATGCTCTAATCCAAGACTTCACTATCTCAAACATATTGAGGTCTGCAAGTGTATAGAGTCTAGAAAAACCCACGGATAGACGCTATGGCTGAAATCTGAAAAACAGACAAAAATGACAAATAGGATTTGGATCAAAACTGAGGGTTTTTTTTGCCTTTGCTTTGACAACGCTGTCGTAAGAAGCCAAAAGCAACATGCACATTTTATTTATTTATTTATTTTTTCCTATTTTTTAAAATCTGTCTAAAAAAAACATCAGTGTTTCAGAATGGGTTTTTACTACTACTCCGTTGGGGTTTTAAGGGTTTACTACTACCCATTATGCTATTTATGATTAATCTCCCAATAATTGTTATTTCACTCTTTTCACAGCACATGACTCACAATATAAACACACAAAAAAAAAATGTCTGGAAATAAGCTGAAACTGTTATTCATACATAATATTGATTTCAAATCACTGTGGGGACATTGTCATTTATTTGCTGATGGCAGACATCACCCGCCACATAGTGACCTACACCAACATTTATATACAGTATAGAGTCAGACAAAATAAATTATACACAAAGAAAAATAGTATGAAGTATGTATATATACAGTGGAACCTTGGATTACGAGCATAATTAGTTCTGGAAGCGGGCTCATATTCCAAAACACTCGTAAACCAAATCAAATTTTCCCATAAGAAATAATAAAGTAAATATAATAATAAATAAAGTAAAAATAAAACAAATTAACCTGCACTTTACCTTTAAAAAAAAAAGTGAAAATAAATCCCGACAGATAAGTGTTTCCGTTTGTGCACGCAGGCGCCGCGTATTTGTGTGTATGTGTGTGTGGATTTAGCTTCTTCCCTCGCCTCGTCTTACACAGTAAAACTCCTCCTCCCTCCCCCCATCTCGCTTTTTAAGTTTCACAACAAACACACACAATTGAAACACTGTTTTAAGGGGGGAAAAAAGAAATCTCTCTGACACTGGTGTGAGCGCATCCTAATGGAATCACTGCTGTAAAGTAAAAAAAAAATTACCAGCACTTTACCTTTGAAAAGAATCGCGAAACAGCAGAGTTTTCTGTGTAAAGAAGAGAGTGTCTGCGTGTGTGAAGCCGGTGAGAGGGGTGTAAAGGCGAGAGGTGTGTGCCACACCTAGCAGGGGAGACGATTGCCCACAATTCCGCAGCGCAAGAGACACAAAAATCATTGGCTCAGTAGCAATCACATGATGCTCGGTGTCAAAACAAGAGCGCATGCGTGATACATGATACTCGGCACTCGCAAACCAAGACTTGCTCGTTTTACAAGTGAAAATGTAGTAAAAATCTTTCCTCATCTTGTGGAACACTCATAAACCGCGTTACTCGCAATCCGAGGTTCCACTGTATATTAATATAATATTAATCATATTATTATAATCAGAATATTATCATATATATCAATATATAACACATAGCAATTAATTTACTATTCAAATGTTTATACAAGTTTTACTTTTCCTGAAGTGTGTATACATTTCTTTGGCTGACTCCAATAACATAATTATACTTATACTAACTATTTATATGTTTATATTTAACTAGAATAGTTATTTATATATTTTATGGGTAAAAGTTGTATGTACTGATAGATGAACTTTAAGGACATTCTCAAATGTTTAAAATAATGAAAGAGAATATTTTTTATTATTAGAATAATTATTGCCAATAAGCATTATTTATTTCATGCCGTGAAATTGCTATAGAATAATCAATATTTAGTAGTAGTAAATAATTCGTCCTATATTTACTGTATATATTTAAAACCTGCTGGAGCCGACAGAACACAGAGTCATAAAGTCGTCTGCAGTACACTGGGGTCACTCGCTCAATCCGTGCCTGCTTACATGCTCCCTGAAGATCAGGTACAGAATTTCGCAACCCATTTGAGAAATCCGTAGTCATTAGGCACCCTGGCTTCATAAAGTAAAAATCCTCCCACGTACATATTTGTTCCATCAATCAACTAAACCGTCTGATTCTAATTAGCACAACTTTTCAGCCAAGTATGCGAGAACTAATTAATAAAATCAGCTGTTTGTGTATGGGACTACTACTGTATAATACATGACGCGTGTTGTCTTAGTACTTTCCGCCACCACTGTGTATATACACCTAGAGCACAATTCATGCAGATTTTAATGCCTTGAAATTGAGACAATCATGAAAGATCAAGACAAGAATGAAACGTAATGGCTAGATTCCCCCTCAAGGGAGCTGTAATCTGTGTGGTTGCTGGCCGTCTTGGACCCCGTTCAGTTGTCAGGTTAAACATTTCAGTGACTCATACTTTTGTCAGTGTTGCACCGGAGAACACTTGCGTAATCAGGGTCATAAATTAAATCACGACACATGACCATAGTCAGCATTTTGAAGCTCTACCGGCTTACATCGCCCAAGGACACCATTTATGTACAGTATGCAGGGGGTGAGACTTCGGTGTCATTATTCCAGGGAAATGGGCACGGCTGGTAACCTAGCACGCACAAGGTGAATTTTGAGTGTATCTGGCCCTTGGGAGGAACTGAGCACAATTTTCCTGGTTTTACAAGCAGAACGTCCAAAAAACAAAAAAAACAAAAAAAGCTGGGTTAGATATTCTACATGTCCGCCAGCCTGTGGATGATAACCATAGCTTACTGAGATGCCCAGTTTCTCCATGAACCTAACCAAGAGTGTGCAGGTCAACTATGTGGCTTAATCACACACTATGTCTTAGGGAAACACATTTGTAATGATGAGATCAGTGGTTTTAATGAATTTGTGATGTGTGAAAGATAGGGAAGGGTACAAGACATACCATTACAGTAATAGTACCTCTAGATTCTGAGAGGTCTGTGATAACATCTATGCCAACTGTATTGTATATTGAGCTGATGTGGTGAGGTGCTGGGGAGAGTGCATGGTACTTTAGCGTGGACACAAGCAATGCATAATGTGATTATGTATTTCTATGGATCTATGTCAGTAATCATATGAGGCAACCAAAAAATTACGAGTTCAATTTCTCTTTGTACTGGGACATACTGTTGCTGGCGCAAGTGATGCGACTCAGTTCAGGTGGGCGATCTGTCTGTCTTTCTCTCTCAGGGTATTATGGGCTCATGTCTCTGGTCCTTACTTTACTAGGATATATGTGGACCAGAGGGTCAGCTTAGAGCTTCTCAGTGCCTGCTTATTACAAGAGCTTGAAATCAAAGTGAGTGAAGAACGGCATCCACTGGGCTCAGAGTGAGTTCACGTGCTTGGATTAAGGTTTTCATGGTCTGTGAAAACCTCCCGGGTTGTGGATCAGTTGTTGTTTTGGGGTCTGTATGCATGGAGTTTGCATGTCTTCTCCATGCTTGGTGGGTTTCCTCCAACAGTTCCAAAGACATGCAGATTAGGCTAATTGGTGTTCCCAAATTGCCCGTAGTAAGTGAATTAGCATGTGTGAGAATGTGTGTGTATGTGGGTGCCCTATGATGGGATGCAACCTTGTCCAGGGTGTACCCCTTCTCTTGCGCCAAGGCTCCAGGACCCTAAAGTGGTATAGGCAAAGAGTGAAGGGTTAAGCTGGGTAACAGTACCACCAGCAACTCTTGTTTCCAGGACAGGATATTCCTAGGAATGTTCTAGGATACATACTGTAGGAATGTTTACGGAAGATGTACGTACTGTACTGTGGGAATGTTTATGGGGGACTGGACTTTGGGACTCTCCGATGCGGTTGAAGCAGTGACATGATCATTTCCTCATCTCCTAATTGTGGGATGTTTATCAATGATGGTGTTGAGGAAAGTAAATGGGAGAGTGCAGACCTGGAGGCGTAGAGGTTTGGCATAAGTTGTGACTGTTTGAGATTTTTATCTGCACATTCAGCGGACGGACGAATCGGTGGGATGAAAACCGAGACAGGCTTACCTTCGGGGTACTTGTGGAAGTGGCAACTCTCTCAGAGCCGCTGTGTTGAAACAGCGTTTTCTTGCAAGAAGGGCACTGTGCCACAAACTGATTGAAGTGACTGCAGTAGAAACATAACCTCCACTATCTTTCTCTCTCTCTCTCTCTCTCTCTCTCTCTCTCTCTCTCTCTCTCTGTTCAGGAACAAAGGTGGTGGAATGAACTTCCTCTAGACGTCCATACAGCAGAGTCACTAACTATGTTTAAGCCATGACTCAATATCTCTCTGTTTCATAGATATTTGGATTAATCTGTTTATCCTTCGGGATCAATAAAGTATCCATCCATCCATCCATCCATTATAAATTCTTCCCAACAGTGTTGGACTGATGGTACTTATAGTTAGTAACCCAGTGGCCAGTGTAAGGATCTATCCAATGATGGAAACCTCAGAGCACTTTTGTGTCACTTTGGATAAGAGCGTCTGCCAAATGTTAAATGTACTGTACCGTACTGTATGTGTGTGTCAAGGCAGCAATAACAGTAATGTCAGCTGGTTTTTATTTATTTATTTATTTTATAGTAGCACATTCAAAACCCGACCCCTCTACAGTATCTCCCATCGAGGTGCTCCTGTCAATAACCATATAATTCCTATTGTTGGTTCAGAACCAAATTCTGTTTTTTTTTTGTTTGTTGTTTTTTTGTGTGCAATATGATCAATCTGATATTTCAGCACCGGGGGTTGAAAACTTCGCACGTAAGTGCTGTTCAACTGCCTCATGAGACACAGTTGTGCCTCTACAGCATGCGGTTCCTCTCTGCAGCCAGCTCACTTCAAAACACTGCAATTCTCTAATGATGTGAAAATGACTCTTCAAGAAGCAAAAAATAAGCTTATGTAACACACTCCAGAGATGTGACTGTGAAATCAGGTATTACGCCGTCTTTCTCAGATGCAATCTCCAATTATACGGTCCCACAAGCCACAAAAAAAAGTTCAAAGTCTGTGTTTCGAGGAGCCCAGATGCTTTTCAGAAATGTGGGCTGTCAGCAAAGCATCAAACTTATGACACATGAACATAGCAGGGTTTTTTTTATTTTATTCTTTATTTTTTAAGTATCCTGCCTGTCTTAAATGGGTTGACGAGCAAGAAAGTACCTGGAATGAGTGCTGAGTATCCACAGCAGGCAGAGTAAAGTCTTCCAGTATCATCCAGTACCAGAAAAATTCAAAAGCCCAGCAAAGTATATTATTTTATTGATTGTCACCATTTTCAGTAAAAAAAATTTTATCCTGGTCAGGATAAAAGTTTTAAAATTGTTATAAATCATCATTTCTACCAATGAGATTCTGTAATTCTAGTTTATCTGATTGCAGGATATCTCAAAATGCCACGAACAGCTTTTAATGAAATTCTGGCAAAAGGCTTAAAGGCTGACATAATTTATTATATATAATAAGATATATAGATGATAAATAAATAAATAAATAAAAGATAATAATCTTATTAATCATTTTAAAATAATAATCTTCAATGGACAATTGTCCTCTATGAGAACGAATCTACTGTAGCTGTGTAATAATCTAAACGATCATGTTATTTATGTAGTTTTCTCGTTACTTGTCCAGCTTTGTGGAATAGCAGAATAAAATATTTAACAGATGTTTTTAACTGGTTAACAGCAGTTATGGTAAATGTCTCTCTCTCTGTCTCTCTCTCTCTCTCTCTCTCTCTCAAGGTCTCAATATGATTAAATAAGATCGAAAAAAGAAAATATAATAATAATAATAATAATAATAATAATAATAATAATAATCAGCCCCCATTTCTAGTTTCAGGGATTCAGTGTAAGCTCAAATCAAAATATACTTACATTTCGTAAAGTGATAAATGATTCAAAAACTTTTATGCTGAAGTCGTGTTATCGAAAAGTGATTTGTCTTATTAATGAAGGTGAATTGCTGGTCAACACACTTTTACAATGTTTTCTTTTTTTTTTTTTTTTTAAAAAAAGGCTGTTTTATAGTGATTTTATTGTAATTTAAAATAAAATTGCTTATTTATTAAAGCTGAATTAAAAATCCCCCCCCCCTCTCTCTCTTTATACTTTTTTAAAGATCATGATGCATGATCCATGATGTTCCAATAAAGTCCATTTCATCCAATAGGTTTTAATATACTGTATCTAAAGAACTTTTTTTTTTTCAAACTCTCCCAGTCTACTACAAGTACAGTTTATATTTAAATATATTCATTTAAATATTTCAACAATCTTAATTTCTTTCTATCTATTTAATCTATTTTTGTGTGTGTGTGTGTGTGTGAATTATTCAGAATATTCCACAATTTAACAGGAAGGCGCATCATCTGATTTAACTGTAGATCATGGGAAGATGAAAATGAAGATTTGAAAAAGAAAAAAATTTTTTTTTTTTTTTGGGATTTTCTTTTTAATTGAGATAGTAACTAATGAGATCTCTGTAAAAGTGCAACCCTGCCCCCTAGATCATGAACTGAAAGTAATTTGTTTTTAATAATTAGAATGTCCTTAATGTCCTCATGGCGTTATGCTAATTAGCCCCATTTTTGTGTATTTGCCTAATCGATGCTAAATAAATCAACCCTGTTTGCTCTTGTTAAACAGCAAAATGCAGCCATTTATAGCAAAACACAACCGTGTAACATTTTTTTTTTATATTATTACATGCTTAGCCTTATTAAATTTTTTAAAATATATATATATATTTTTTATATATAATACATTTTATATACAGTGGCAAGAAAACATATGACAACCTTTTGGAATTTCATGTTTTTTGTTGTTGTTGTTGTTGTTTTTTTGCATTAATTTGTCAGAAGGTGTGATCTGATCTTCATCTAAATCAATAGTATTGACAAATATAATGTTAATGTGCCTAAAATACTAACACACACACACAAAAAAAAAAATCTGATCTTGCATGTCTTGATCGAACACACTCATTCAACATGGAAAAAGTAAGTGAACCCATGGAATTAATAACTGGTTGACCCCACCCCTTGGCAGCAATAACCTCAACCAGGCGCTTCCTGTAGCTGTGGATCAGACCCGCACGGCGTTCAGGAGGAATTTAAGCCCATTCGTCCTGGCAGAACTGCTTTAGCTGTGTCATATTCCTTGGACATCTCATGGGTATGACTCTTCAGGTTCGCAGAAATGTTCTTTTTAGTAATCAGCCACTTCCTTTGTGGTGTCCTGCCATGCTGCCATGAACACCCTACTTGTTCAATATTTTACATACTGTAGACTCAGGAACACAGACGTTAGCCTATATATACTGTATATATATATATATATATATATATATATATATATATATATATATATATAGAGAGAGAGAGAGAGAGAGAGTGAATGTCAGCCAAAAAAATGTATACAGACTTTAGGAAAAGAAAAACTTTTAAGTACAGTATTTGAACACTAAACTAAGTGATATACGTGATATCGTTTTATACAGTATATTGATGATATTATCAATGCTATATTAAAATAATACACATCATACAAGTTTTTCATGGGGTAGAATGGCGTGCAAATTGTACAATAAACCACTTGATCTAAGAGAACATTTTCTCTCGCTGTCTGTGGAGCAGAGCACGCGGAGCGAGAAGACGCCCATAACGCACAGGAAATATCAGGGGGCATATCAGTTGTCCTGGAGCCCCTTCATAATTCACTTACTGTCTGCCGGGCCTGGAGAGTTGGCCTGGCAGTTACTTAAGCTTCTCCCTGTCCCTGCTGTGCTACAGACAGCTACGAGCATACTTTCTGCATTAGCACGAACGTGTGCCTCCGCCACCGGTTAGATTCTCCCGCCCGATGCACTGTTATGACCTACACCAGAAGGTATTCAGCGCACACGGGATGTTGATACTAATGGCAATGGCCTTTTTTGAGCATAAGACAGACTCTACCGAATTGTGTTCTGATGTGGAGGTACTAAGAACACACTGTGCTTCTCTCTCTCTCTCTCTCTCTCTCTCTGTCTGACTTTCTGTCTATCCTTTTGTCCACCTGACCCATCTTCCATTCTCTCACACAGTTTTATTTTCGTCACAATCAATCACGGAGACACAGGTGGAAAAATACAGGGAAGTATGTGAGTCAGGCTTTAGGATGACCTTTTTTTTTAAATTTTTTTTTTAATTTTTTAACCTCTTATCCAATACATGAATAATAAAAGAAATCTACGATAATACATAAAGGTTTGAGAGTCAGACTTTAGGACGTCTTCCTCATCCAATACAAAAATGCACTATAATGTTAACATGCTAGATTTATTTATTTATTTATTTATTTATTTATTTATTTTTTTTGTCTTCTCATCATAGCACATTCTGCTCGATTTTGCATGCAATCATCACAAACATCAGATGTGATTCCAGTTGTCCACCACTTGGTGTCTTGGCGTCTCCTGATAATATTTGGTCCCAGTGATTGTTCTAATCCAGTGCATAGAAAGAAAATGGATGTGTAGTCCACATGTCAAAAACTTTAATGGCATGCTATTTATTGTGGTGCTTTGCCCCCATATGTTACCACTGCAGCCAAGCATAGTGATTTAATAGTGCAACAAATACAACTGTGCTGCTTTATTGTCCTTGGGAGCTGGCCAAATGCTAAGCAACCATGACTGTCCTTGACTGAACCACACTTTATAATACCTCAGCACTAATGACTAAAGAGTTTTCTTTCTTTCTTTCTTACTTGTAATTTCAAAATACATTGCGATCATACACAATCTCAGAAAATACTCTGAATTAAACTCTTCCCTTTTTGTACAGTATGCATGGTGGTGTAAAAGCATAAGCAAAAATGCATTTAAAAAATACAGATGACTTCAAAGCACTCAAATAGACGGCCTCTGTCGTCGCAGCACTTTGAGGCTCAAATGACCTCAAAGAAAAAGTTGAGTGGTGTTACAGTAGGTCTGATTCTATTCAGTCATCTATTATTGCTTTTGAAGCAATCGTACAGTAGGTCTTAAATAAAATAATAATAATAATAATAATAATAATAACGAGAGATGCCTGCGGATTCAGACTTTTTGCGCCACCCTGTACAGTATATCACTGTAGCATTATGTAATACTGTTTAATCAAATATTGTACAGGTTTTTTTGCATGAACATAATAAATAAGGAGGAGAGGGAGAGATTCATGAGTGTGTGTGTGGGTCCATATTTGATCTCAGCATGCCTCCATCATTACCATACTGCTGCTGATCTGCCTCGTTTTTTAATGCACGCAAATAATGACGGGTCATTTATGATGCTACTGTATCTATTCGGCAACTTATCACTGGAGGTATATCTAGATATTCTACACATGAATATATATTTCACCTTAATTCTCTCGTGAAGTGTCGCTGTAATGCATATACAATATAATGCTGTGCAAAAGTCTTGAGCCACACATTATTTCTTCATATTTTGACTTCAGAAGGGACTCTGGTCTTTCTTGTAAATTTCATGTAATTATTATATAAGAATAGTTCTCCAGGCATGCCCGTGTCTCTCATTTTCAGTCCAGTTTCAGGGGAATGTTTTTTGTTTGCAACGCCACACAGTGACCTACAGTATGAATCAATCAAGCATAAAAATAAAAAAAACCCCACCTAATTTAAGACATGTGAGAAACAGGTGCAGATGATGAGAGATGATCAGGGCTGTGATTAGTATAGTGCTGATGCTGAACGCTGAGCGGTTGGGAACAGACGAGAGGGGAAATGAGGTCGATACTTCAAGCCAAGAAGTGAGCTGAGAATGTAGATTTGAATCTGTTTGGAAATCACATTTCTGGCAGCTCTTTTGATACCAATGCTCAAACTGTATATCGTCCCGTTTACTGCTTACGTGACCATCACATTTCGTAGATCAGGCGAATATACAAATGTACAGTATCTTCTACTCACTGTGTTTTCCTGATCATACAGAAGTGTTCTGAATATATACAGGCAGATAATTCTGTCCACAGATTCAACTATATTTCTACAAACAAACAAACAAACAAACAAACAAACACAACATAAATATAAATAATACATACAGTGGCTATAGAAAAGAATCACCCCCTTTAAAATAATCACGTTTTGTTGCTTTGCAGACTGAAATGAAGACAGACACAGTTTTTGGCTCATCCAGCTATATTTACTCAGTGCAACTTTTAAAGATCTAACGCCGACATGTGAGAAAAAAAAACAGAATCACTGATATGGGAAAGGATCACCCACTCCTAAAACTGACTTGTAAACTGGATCTGGTGAAGCTAATCACCTTCTCAATTATTTTAAAGTGGGATGATGAACTTAATACCCAATGTGTCAAACAAGTCACAATTAAGTCACCT
Organism: Clarias fuscus; assembly: GCA_030347435.1. Taxonomy (NCBI): domain Eukaryota; kingdom Metazoa; phylum Chordata; class Actinopteri; order Siluriformes; family Clariidae; genus Clarias; species Clarias fuscus. The sequence goes on along the minus strand of CM059215.1, from coordinate 32,594,219 downwards.
TCAGAGATAGCGTGTCCAGGTTATACAGTAATGATGAAACATTCTAGGCCATCTGACTCATTTGATTTTCTTAGCTCTTTATCAATAAGTACCGCTTGAGCAAGAACTCGACTTCACTAAGCATTACCGCTTATTCTATATTACTGCTTTTTAGAAATTCTACTAAATGGTATTTTTCTTCCCAGACAACACAGACTAGAGAGACCACAAAGCGCTGCTGTGAGTGCCACTGGATATAGAAAAGGCTGATAAAAGCTATAACTGTGAATGTATCTATCTATCTATCTATCTATCCATCCATCCATCCATAACCATCCTCATTGTTATCCAATGGTTGGCTGCAATGACCGTCGACATCACAACAGTGGTTATTGCTTTATAACCACTTGCTTTATAAGAGGTTGGAGTACCTCCTTGAGGACTCCAACCTCTTGCAACCCACACATACAGTAGAAACTCCCGACCGGTCTCTGCATGTCTTTGGACTGTGGAACGAAGACGAAGTACCCAGAAGAAACCCACCAAACACAGGAAGAACAACGCAAAACTCCATGCACACAGAACCAGAGGTGAGATTCGAACCCTGAACCCTGGAGGTTGTGGTAACCCAGTGCTAACCACTACGCCACCCATAAATGTAATTGTAAAATATGAGGACAGAATGAAAATTGAAGTAGCCTATATCATGAGCTTTAGAAACAGAGATGGAACACAAAATGCCGAGAAAAGATGATCCGCTGTAATGGGCATCACACATCCAGCAGAAGTAGACATCGAGACTAGACCAGAGTGCTCCCAAAATTGGGAGCAGGTCTTCGTGGAATGCGATACCACTGGATTCTGGCAGGAACGAGGAATTTCTAAAGACGGAGACAGGCAAAAAGGAGCAGATGGTGAGACACAAGCATTTGATTTTTTAAAATGTAACCAGGCAGAAATATCAGAAGCAGATGCATTGTATTACCAATATTCTAAACTTTTTCTTTTCTTTTTTTTCTTTTTTTTTTTTTTTTGCTGCTTGCCCCAATTTAGACGCTTGTTAAAGTCATACCAGCACATGGTTCGGGCTTTTAAAGCATCTTCGGGTATACGAAACCTAGCCTCATATCAGTCAAATACACTGATATAAGATGTCTGATGTATGGGTAAACCATATAACGTATACGGAATTCGCTCGTTTTCTGCAGAGAGACATCATGAAGTAGAGAGACAACAAATCCAAGAGTTTGTTCACGCTCTGGATGAAGTGCTCTGAGAGCTCTTTAAGTGCCCATCCCTCAGTTACAGTCACCTGGTGTTATATGAGGACAACATTTAGAGACAATGAGCTAGCTAAATACTATACAATACACTAAGACCAGGGAGCTCTACTTATACTCCATTAGGAAAATGAGAATTTTAGTTTAAATCTCTTTTAATGCCGTTTTTTCCCCCCAGGAGGACGAGAAAAGGGGGGGGGGGGGTTGACAAGATTTTGGAGGTTCCAAAGCAATTTGGCAGTGCTAGGTGTTCGGCGCCCTACAGTGTAAATTGCCCTTGGATCAATTTGAATAATTCAGAGTGTGTTTCTGACCTTTTCCAGAGGTTTCTGACCTTTTCAGAGGATCTGGTGAAATCATGTGAATATGTTCTGGATTTCGGTCCGTGAGTGAACAAGACATTAGTTCAGATGGTGGCAATTCCGCACAGGCTGATCATGAAAATTATAATAATAATTAATCTTTCACTTAGATAAAATATAAAATGGTAGTTAATGGTGTAGTTAAAAGACAACAACTGAAACGCATTATTTCTCTTGTATTTAATTTGACTAATTTACTCCATGCTGATTTTATCTACAAATATTTTTTTTTCTGCAACACCTAAAGCACACGTTGAGAAGGAAAAAGCTGACAACACAGGTTTCCTGTTGACCCATAGTGCAGAAAATCAAATGCATTTTTATAATATCATATGTTTAAAAAAAAACCTTATTACCCTGTTCGTAAGAAATGTACCTGAACAATGTGAAATATAAAGGAATAGTGTTGCCTTTGTATACTAAATCACTTAACTTGCTTCAAAGAGTTTCACAATTTTTCCATCCATTTTTTATGATTTTTTTTTATTTTTTATTTTTTTTTTACTTGGTCTGTGAATTCCATTTAAACCACATGGATGATGCAGACATTAAAACTGCTCATCTATGGATTTATGAATCAATTTGTTCTGCATATCCAATTTCACTCCAAAAAAAAAAAAAGAAAAGAAAAGAAAGAAAGCAAGAAAAGCGATACATTAATACAATACGGAAAGTGTTTCTTACATTTTAGTGACATAACTTTCTGTCTCCCTCGCTCAATCTTTCTTTCGTTCTATTTGACTCTTTTACCTGTAGGCTATTTCTCTGTGTTTGTATTTGCCAGAATTAGGTTTGCTTTTGTTTAGACATACTTAAGGAAATTTATAAAAGATCCCAGATTTTCTTTTAGGCACCCGGCTCGGAGCCTTTTATCAAGCTCCTCTGAATTTCAAGCTCAAATAAAAAAATAAAAAAAAATAAAAAAAAATCTTCATGGATCCAAGCTCAATTTGTACAGTGCTTTAATCAAAGTGGTTTGCACAGTTCGCTGTTTTTTCAATTGATTTTTATCAGTGTTGAAATGACTCGTCTAAAGCTTCAGTTCTTTATTTCACCATTAAAACAACCCTCATTATGAGGCCAGGCAGGAAAGATATTGTGTGTGTGTGGCTGGATTTAGAGCTCTGACTGCATACTTCAATCTAGAAAGAAACAACACAAAACAAAAATACTAGAGCTGCAGAATTTGATATACATTATTAGCATATGTTCTGCAGTTTCTTTGATTTCAGTTGCACATGAAAAGCAATTGGATAAACAGGGAGTCCCAACATTCTGGATGCACAAGCATTCTTCCTTATATCGAATTTGATATCTTTCAACAGCAGACACTTGACTCTCTAAGGGGGCGTCAAGAATGAAGAGTCTAGAATCAGAATCAGCCAAGAACAGTCATTGCACTAAAGTAGGAAATCATGTGTGTAAGAACGTCAGCTCTGAAACAATAAAGATAGATTCAGACTATACTGTATACAACAGACTATAGTAAGTAAACAATAAATCAAAATAATATTCATAAAACCGATGAACAATATTGTTATCGTCTTGGCCTTGCAAATCTATCGATAACTAATGCAGGTTTTTTTTCTATTGTTTTGTGCAGGCTGTCGTTTTAGTATGCTAATTAGACCCAACCTCCTTTCCAGATCACATGACCTGAGACCTCATTATAACAGAGCCAACTCACAAAAAAAAATGACGCAAGTTGAATACGGAATCTGCCAAGAAATTTTTTTATTTTTTTTACTGTTGCATTTGCATATTCATTAATACCCATTAGTACCTGCCAAAGATGGGTGTGTGCACAGGATCAGCCTTGTCTGTGTTCAGTTATTTCGATGTTTACAAAACAAATTGTATTTACTCTAATGAGTTTATTTTTCTTCTTTTCATTTTTTATACATTTTGAGACCCATGTATGGTTTGTGTCGCTCTTTAAGAAATGTTGAAAATGTTCAACATTCTGGTATTTAGTTTGCCACAAAGTCAGAGGCCTTCAATTGGACCATTTGCTGTAATTTATCATTTTATATCATTTTTTTTTTGTCTCCGAATCCAGACTATTGCGCGACGCAGTCCATACAGTTTTAAAACCGCCGCTCTGGAAATAATCAATCGAATTTTCTATTTCGAGCAATTCATTTAAGAGAGTTCAGAAGTATCTTTCCTATTGTAATGTACAGAGTAATTAATAGTAGTTACTAAACACTAATTTAATCATAAAAGCCATTAAAAAAAAAAATCAGCATTATTTGTTATAATAAGACTATAAAGTTTGTCTAAATAATGTCACTATGATGTAAAGTAATTCAAATGCAGAACACAAATGCCACTCCAAAGTACTCCAAATACAATTATTATAGTCTTTAAATTCAAATGAGAGTTACTGCATATTTCGTGTCTAATTCATCCTCGAGCTAGGAGACTCTGTTATGGCTTTATGTACGATTAGAAGAAATGTTCATTGAGAAGAAATGAAAAACGCAATTGAGGGCAGTCACCTTCCCAAAGGCAGTTCTAAATATGACTGCATGAAGCGTCTGGCTGTTAACACAGATAGACGAAAGGCAATACTGAAACAGTACCGAGCTCAGATAGGTGACAGTGGTGGAGCCAACGCTCACAGACTGCTATGTATCTTGCAGGGTATTGCTACCCGAACTAAAAATATTTCAGTGACGGCCACCCTATGGCATGATATCTCTAAGAGAGAGATAAACAGCTTTGATTTCACTCCTAGGGTTTCTGTCTAGCCTGTCTCATAGTGCTCAGAGATTATCTTGAGAAAAATGAAAAATGTTTAAAAAAAAAGAGAAGAAACCTCCAGTGGTATTTGTATCTCTACCATTGTTCCTTCTCAATATATTAATAGAAATTTGTGAATTATTTGTACATATATTCATTTTATATTTCCAATTTAAAGGTATTCATTGCAAATAATATGTTTAGCAACAACTTGACTCATAAGTAGATTTGTAAAAGTATGGAATTCTTCTTGCATTTGGTACATCCTCTTTTTTTTTTTTGTTTTTTTTTTTGCTTTAACGACAGTGTGTACTCGAGCTGACAAAAACTCCACAAGCTGATGATTCATTTTTAAATCAGATCCATCATAATAGAAGGGAGAGGACTCATGCACAATATGATCTTTGGACAAACACGCTCATTATGACACATCTGAAAATTGTGCAAAATCTTGATTAGTCATTATTTTTATTTATTTATTTATTTACGTTTAGTTACAGTTCAAATATACTTATTGGGCACGTCTATCTATCTATCTATCTATCTATCTATCTATCTATCTATATATCTATCTATCTATCTATCTATCTCACAATGAAAAAGTGTGTATATCACTGAAGTGGCTGGAATAAGAAAAACAAGCTGCCTTATGCACCATTTCTTTTTTTCCTTTCACTAAGAGCTATTTTGAATTTCCCTAATACACAGAATGAGTCATTTGAGAAGAATGAAAAAGCAGATGTATTTTCTAAAGTGTTCCATCTCAATAAAGCTTTAGACTTTTTTTTTTTTCCTTATCATTTTTGTGTAATTATTTGAAGCAAATGTGGTTAAGGCCGTATGTACTCCTACACATTATTATAACTCACCTTATTCGGATTAAATTCTGCTAATACTGTAAGTTTCCATAATACATTAATTCTTCAACTTCTGCATGCTCATTGTGGAAAGATTCATTTCTCTATAAGTAAAAAGGAAATTATGATACAACATACAGATATAGGTTTCACGCTAAACTATAGAGACATTATAATATTTCCGTTATGCTAATATTACTCTTGAACAATTTCAACAGCTATGAGTCGCTCAAAGTCAATTTGTGTTTCTGGAAATATCATTCTTTTCTATACCTCATGTACTATGGCTGAATAAAAGAACAGAATATTTTCTTTGTGTACCCACTATGATATAATATGTTGCAGAGTCCTAGTATTAGCGGTGGCCGGTCCTATCCAAAACGGGCCGCTGTGGCTACGGGTTTTCATTCCAACCCAGCAGGAGCTGCACCTGATTCCACTTCTTTAATGAATTGCTCTCTGTCCTCAAATAGCTAATGAGTTGTATCAGGTGTACGTGTGCGTGGTTGGAATGAAAAACCTGCAGCCATGCAGGTCCTTCGTGGATAAGATCAGACATCGCTGTGGGCTTTGATGTTGAGATCTGGTCAGTTAAATACTTTATGTCGTAGTAGTAGCCACGTGATAATGTCTTGGTTAGTTATCTATTCTACCATTACCAGAAGGAGCATTTCACAGTAAATTACAATGTTACATTTCTGACTTCTGACATTTATTATTTAGATAAATAATTTAAAAAGCATTATGACTGTGTAGTAGGCTGATGCAAAAGACAAATATTAAACAGTGAAATTATGAAGTGGTGCGCGTCAGCTTGCATTAAAATTACAAATAACGTTTTGGGGAAATTTCAATTCAGCATTTAAGAAATTGTAAATTGTATGACTTGTACTTCCCACATCAAGCTGCATGGGTGTTTTCAACTTCATGTGGGGAAAATATTTTTTTTGCATTTAATATTAGACAAAATGATTTAAAGTTTAATTAACTTTGAAGACCCCTGCCATCTTAATTTCTCTCTCTCTCTCTCTCTCTCTCTCTCTCTCTGTGACATCATCGAAATATCTTCCAATGTCCACACAAGACCAGAAATATCAAACAAACAAAATAAATACCACAACAGCATGTGATAAATAACATTTTAATTAGAATTTTTGGGTGTTGTAATAATTATCTATTGCAGCTTATTTATATATATATATATATATATATATGCTCAAGGATTTTCACATATACATGAAATAACATGTAAAATGATTCTTTACATATTCATCAAACAAACTGAAGTGAAACTTATGTTTGAAAATGTTTGATTTGCAGTACAGTATATGCAAAAAGAAAAAACAGAATAAAGTAGAGCCGGATAATAATTACATAACATCACATCATGGCTATCTTTCAAACTGCTGTCCTATAGGAACTCTACTTTGATAAAAAAAAAAAAAAAAAAAGCCTTGACACTTTTGTCACTTTCCTTTTCACTTTGTGTCAGCCATGTTTCCCGGGCAAATATTATAACGAGTGTTAGTCACATGACTAACAAAATTTGCCTTGGTGGGTTTACTCCGGTTGCCCTGCACAGCCCGAAGACCATGCATTGACGTTCCCAAATTGGGGACCCTGTAGTGTGTGAAAGTTGACCGGAGGTCCTACCATGATTGTAAAAAGGAGAATAAATATAATAGTTATCACTTTTGGCCTCCACAGTCCCTAAGTGGACTACAGAGGCTCCTAGATGGATGGATGGGCTTCATTATGAAGGAAACACTGGGCAGTGCTAGGTTAGATTACTGTCTTGTCCACTTTGTTTCAGTCATGCTTCTTAGGCACCTATTAAATAGTTTATATGACTAAACATATCTTTTAAAAAAAACGACATATTTATTTTTTTCAGAAGTATTTATTCAGAAATTCTTTTCAATGAATAAATATTTGTCAGTGAATTATCATTGTTTAAAACTTCACCCATTTCAATGATAAGTGGGCGGCACATTGGTGTTGTGGTTAGCACTGTCTCCTTACACCTCCACTGTCCGGGGTCAATTCCTGCCTCGGGGTTGGTGTGTGTGGCGTTTGAACGTGCTTGGTGGGTTTCCTCCGGGTACTCTGGTTTCCTCCCACAGTCCGGGGAGACATGTACTGGCGTTCTCCAAATTGCCTGTAGCGTCCTCCGAACGTAACAAAGCTAAGATGCTGGAGATGTCAACTTTTCATATTCACAGATTAGCAAAAACCGATTCAATCGGGTTACGGGTTAACCTGAAGAACAATCAGGGAATCCGATACTAATTTACTATATATTTGAATAACGTGGTTCTCCTCTGGGTACAGCCCAAAGACATGCACCGGCGCTCCCAATTTGGGGACGCTGTAGCGTGTGAATATTGACCCCGGGACGTCCAACCATGATTGTAAGAAATGGGAATGAATACAGTAGCGAGCAATATTGTCCTTCACCGTCCCGTAGTGGACTACCGGCGTAACTAGATGGATGGATGGGATGGATGGTGCTCGTCGTGAGTGACGCACACGGCAGTGCTGGGAGCGTACATCCGGGGTGTCTGCCCCTTTAAGAGCGCGCGCTCCGGGGTGGCGCTTCCCTCCGCCGCTGCTTCTCGATATTAATAGTGTCGGTGTCTTGAAAGTGACGTAATGCCGTGGAGTCTGAGCTTCTGACATGCGGTAACGTTTCTTTGATAAAGAAACACGGCAACTCAAGATAACACATACATTACAACGCACAATACCAACAGCAATAATAAATAGAATAATAATAGTAATAAAAATCAGTCAAGTCAACACCACTTTGCCAAGTCGATATCATAGATCCTTGCAAAAACAACAACAACAACAACAACAGAAATATGTCCAAATAAACACAGAATGAAGGGGGGCGAGGAACAGGCCACCACGTTACAGACAGAGTACCAAGGCGCTGACACACACACACACACACACACACACATCAACAGGTAAGGAGATGATGATATGATATAATGATTATAAAGCGAATCAATGAGCGTCACACACACACACATACGCGCGCGCGCATGAGCGAGCGAGCGAGCGAGTGCGCGCGCACACACACACACACACACACACACTCTCTCTCTCTCTCTCTCTCTTAGCGTAGCTTTGCTTTTTCATCGCGAATGTTATGTAATATGGCCAGGAGAGGAGAGGAGAGGACTAATGGGCTTTCGCGAAATCAGTGGCGTGTTACTGTGTAGCAGCGGCAGCAGCAGCAGGAGCGAAACCCAGGCTGGAAGAGAGAGACAGAGAGAGAGAGAGAGAGACAGAGAGAGGGGCTGCTCGGGTTTCACGCGGCTTTTTCGGGGGCTCTTGTTTTATTGGGTCAAACGCGTGAGAAACTGAAGCGGCGGCGGCGGCGGCGGGGTCACGTTCAGGCGCGGGGAAGAAAACAGCACGTAAGGATTTCCTCGCTTCTTTCTTATTTCTTTCTACAGCGGAAAAAAAAAGAGGAGTGATGTGTGTGTGTGTGTGTGTGTATGTGTGTGTATGTATGTGTGTGTGTCTCTCTCTTTTCGGTAAAGCATTGGGATTAATCCTATAAAGAGGTATTCGTTTGATCCATCCATGTCGCGGTGATTTAGATGATGATGATGATGAATATGCTTCTGATTATTGTTATTGTTCGGTTTGTGCCGCAGCAAAATCATACAGTACCGAGCAGCCAAGCAACACTGGACGCCTGACTCCATTTCCTTATTGTTTGAAGAAGAAGAAGAAGAAGAAAAAAAAAGGATATGATGTGATATGATGTAGCTTTAAGGTGCTTAAGTTCGGATTCGGGATGGGGTTTTTTTTTTTTTTTTTTGGTTGCGTTTCATGCTGGTTAGAGCTTAGCGCTTTAAAACTTGAGAAACTTTCCGTAACTGATGTAAGATAAGAAAGCGCGTAGGCATGGCAACGTGCTCAGGGCTCGAGACTCGAAGCGCGAGACCATTTGGCCGGCCGTGGAGAAAGAAAGAAAGAAAGAGGGAGATAAAAGGCAGCTTTATTTATTTTTTTTTATTTTCCCTTGAAAGTTTCGAACCAAACGGCTACATTAAAAAAAAAAAAAAGAGAGAGAGAGAGAGAGAGGGGGACATAAAAGGCAGCTTTGTTTAAAAAAAAATTCTTTAAAGTTTCTGTTTCTTTTATAAACATAAAGCACATTTCTATAACGTATTGTTTTTCAGTTTATTTGTTCCCCCCCCTCCTCCTTCTAACGTTATTACCAGCATTGTACTGATTTCTATTTATTTATTTATTTATATATATAAATATAAGTTTTGCTTTACTTCATCTAACTCAAACTTTCCTAATGGCGTTTCCATAGAACAACTAAATGCTCCACGACTAAACGTCTGTTTCCAGTTTCATGACGTTCCCTTTATACTACACTGCACTGTTCGCAAACTTCTTTTCAACTAGCGTTTGATGACCGTGATCATAAACTAGCTCCTCTAACAACTTCTCAAAAACCTTCTTCAGCTTTGTTGCCATCAAATAGTTTCCTTATCAGATCGTTTTGCTTAAATATGAAATATAAACTAACAGTAACTATATATAATCAGCAGCAGCAGCTCAAAGTTACCCTGGATTGTACCGTTGCTAATGCTGTAACTTTTCTCTAGAGATGCTCCTTCATTAGGTTTTACAGCCCTTAAATGTGCACATAAAGGTGTTATTGCAAAAGTGTGGGGAGGAAAAAGAGTGTTTTCTACATTAACCCGTGTACAAAAACAAAACAAAACAAAAAAAAAAAATCACCTCCTTTTTATGTTAAAGAAGAACCCACACCTGATCGTCATGACACAAAATTCCCAGGCTGCTTCCAGTAGACTGCTCGGGCTGTTTCCTGTAAGCCGCGAAAAAAGCGGCCACTCTGGGGCGGTCTGGAAATGATGCGGCCCGGGCCCCGCGCGAGGCTGCTTTCTTGTCAGTGAAAGTTTCTTAATGACAAAGGCCTGTGAAAAGCAACGGCGCTCATCATTCAGAGCGGAGAAGAGAGACTCACAACTGTAAACAAAAGTTTCAGATAGCGTCAGCGAGGATCTGCTGCTGTGTCATCGGTATTGCTCTGCACTCACAGCTGTGCCAGCTTTACATAATGATAATGTGTTTGTTTGTGTGTGTGTGTGTGTTTGGAAATCTTAAGATATTTCTCTCTTCTTCCGTTCTTGCCTTTTATTTATTTATTTTTGCTAGTTCAACTGGTGTGATAGTGTTTTTACGCCCCCCCCCTGAGAAAACTTTTCACAAGTTGCATTATTGTTGTATTATTATTTATTTCCCTTCTCAGGGTTTATGTCTGTTCAGATGGAACCTATTGTGGATGCTTTGTCCTTGACGACTGGCTGAGTGCGTAGAGATCCCTTTCGGCGTCGCCTTTTGTAAGCGGAGGAAAAAAGATCTGTGTGAGTTGTCTGATAAGAAGTGTTTGAAGTGATTGAAACGGTCGAGGTAGATTTCACATGTAAATCTGTGAGCCCTTTGGGGC
>CM059215.1:32573490-32580990 GCA_030347435.1 Clarias fuscus | reverse complement strand
AATTTGGTCGGCCAGAGGGCCTGTTCTGTCAGAGCTCCCATTCACGGAACCTGCTGCGAGGATGCCTGACTACGCCATACACAACCGCCCGCGCTCTCTGGATGTTTATTGCGGTCTCTGTGTTGCATTTATCACAGCGATGCTCTTTGAGTTTTTCCAAAGTTGTTGTTCTCGGTTTGCCCGTCACATGGTAATCCTTACGGTAGGCCGCGCAGACCTTTCTTTCCGTAGTCGTGTAGGAGTTGAAGACGAGCTTTTACGTGTGCTTTTGTTCAAATGTTTCTCTGTGTCTCAGTGAACTGTGTGTGTGTGTGTGTGTGTGTGTGTGTGTGTGTGTGTGTTGTACGATAGCGGCTGATCTGTGTTTTGTTTGGTGTGTGTGTTCTGGAATCAGGCTTCGCAGTAATTAGGAGGATAGCGGGAGCAGTGGGATGTGGCCCAGACTCTCATCCAGCATCACCCGCGAGACCCCCTGAAGAGGAGCGAGAAGGAAGGACGCGACGTTTTTGGGAGAAACGAACCTGGAGACAGGACGGCGAAAGCGAACCCCAGTCACGTTAACGGAAACAATGGAATAAACGGGACAGCAGCATGGACGTGGAATAAAGGATATCTCAGAGGCAGGGCACGGGCTTTGGATGTTCTGCCATCTCTGAAATCTGCCTCCTGTGGATGTGGTGCTGATAATGCTCTAACCCAATGCTCAGCAGAGGTATGTACACGCATCATTACATGCCAGGAAAGTACAGGAATTTTCACACCGCGTCTCGTTCGGTATCAGCGAGCGCTGGCTTTTTGCCAACCGCCCGCGACTTACGGTAGCGACCGACTGAAGAAAGTCATTCTATCTAACTAAACGCGTCTGTTATTGTCACGGCGGGCTGTTCGGGTAATGCGAGCCTCCCCTGGCTTTGCTCGATTTCTCACAGTCACTTCTACGCAGTCATCGTGTTTATCAGTACACTGCTTCTGATTCCTGAATAGATTGTTTTCACTTTCAGTCATGTCTTTTTTTTTTTCTTCTTTTTCTTTTTTTTTTTTGTTTTCACTCAGATGTAATACTATAGGTCACAGGAGCCTTTATGATTTTCCAGTCTAATCCGTGAACTCGGTTTTTCCAGAAGTGTAAAAACAGTAAGAGTTTGGTTAGCGTGGCATTTAATATGACCCGTGACAATCATGACAAACATACGTGACATTATCATCTCCAGATTCGTCTCTGTGGAACGAATGATTCCATACCAGCGAAGTGGTGTCGCCGGATTTAATGACGTGACGCGCATCGACACGCATATTTAACACCTGACTTTTATTTAAAACAACAAAAAAAAAAATCTTGGGAAAGTTTGACTTGCATGCCGTTTTTTTAAGCTATTTAATTAAAGACGAAATGTCATGAGGTTAAAGCCCCGCGGCGAAGATCCTCCAAGCGGCTGTTGGTTGTAGAAGGTTTTCCATCTGATTTTTTTTTTTTTTTTCCATAATGTCCTTTTGAGTCATTTTTTGTTCAGTTTCTTTTTTTTTTTTAATCTGCTGTTTTTCATGCACGCGTTTCCCGCTATAGTTCAACTAACGATGCAGAAGCAAAGGAGCGTAGAAACCCAGTCGTCTTATTAGGTTCAGATTTTCAACCGAGTCCGAATTTTCAACCGAGGCTGCTTTTAAATAAAGCAATATGAACCGGAAAAAAAAAAAAAAAAAAAAAACGTCATAGTCGAGCGCTTTTCTCCGGTGCATATTAAACGGCCTGTAATGAGCGGCGATTACGAGATCCTCACTTTGTTAACGCTGCAGAAATGGAGGCTTCACTGACGTGCCATGCGATTTCAGCAGATTACTCTAATGTTAAACACATGCCGCTGCCTTACCCGACCGGCTTTCAAAATAAGTCAAGAATCGTTGCTTTTTATTTATTTATTTATTTATTTATTTATATCTTTCTTCTTTTTTTCCTTCTCGCGGTCCTGACCGAGATTCTGCAGTCGAGTCTCCCGAGTCGTGCAGGGATCCCCGAGAGGGGATCGATATCCAGATTAAACCCTCCGTGGGTCTCTCGCTCACGCCGTACCACAAAGACCCTAAGGTCAAAGGTGACCTGACATTTTTAACCACTAGGATGAAGGCTTATGGAGGCCCCTGGTATCTCCTGTTGAATGGCATTGTGCTTTTATTCAGGAGTCAAGCAGAAAATCTTTGATATTTTTTTTTTTCTGTCAGTCTCCGCTTGTTTTTGTTCCGATGTTAACGCCTTTTAAAAAATTTTTTTAAACAAGCTGTGAGAAGTAATTTAGATTTAAGGCGGTGTGAAATTTCCATTTTCCTTAGAGACTCTGTTTATTTATTTCTAAGTTTTTTTTTTTTCTCAAGTCAACTTTACTTTTGAACAAAGATGAAAGTTTTGTGAGAGTTTTGTATCGTTATGAACTTTATAGTGCAGACACAGCACCCTTGACGAGACTTTTAAAAAAAAAAAATTTTATTTCTTTTTTCATAAATGCAAAATTCTGTACTACTACTAATACAAGAACACATTTTGGACACTTGTTTAGCCAAACCTGTTAAAGTCCGTACTGTATCCATCTCGCCTTGCATCATCTACTGTAGATGTGAGATGTCTTGCTCTCGGTACATCATTTCTATAACTCGAATTCTATAACTTTTGTGTAAGACTACACAGCGTATGTCGCTTCTGTATTACGGTCAGCTTTATGTAATTTTATTTAATATGCGGCAGATCACTGTTGCACCTTACAGCGTTATTATTGAAGGATGCCGTCTGTAACCTTGAGCTGTACAGTCTTGTAAATGCTCCACACGCTCTGTGCTCCAGGGTGATCTCTGCTGTCACATCATATCGAAAGACGGCGCAGAAACTGTGCAGTGAACTGTCTAAAGTTTAGGAATCTTCCATTGGTCTGGTGCGTTCTGTAGCCGACGTTTCTGTTCCGAAAAGGATGAGCACGAGATGACGAATGTGAAAGAAAAGAGTTCCGAGCTGTCAGTTCTGAAGCACATTGTAGTTTGGATACGAAAGTCCGCTTTCATCCGCGTCCCAGGTTCGAGCTTTTAGTTAAACCAGCTAAGGTGTCAGGACGGAGCGTCGTCAGCAGTCATCGCGCCGTTCTTGCAGGAAGTACATATGAAGTTTGTGACAGTATTAAGGATCCTGTGAATAAAAGTGAAGAGGAAAGAAGGAGAAGGCTGCGTCCGCCGGCCAATTATGCCCACGTTCCTACCTCCATGCCAGCCTCTCTCTCTCTCTCTCTCTCTCTCTCTCTCTCCCTAATCCCAAACCACCCCCAGCGTCCAAATAACGTAATTAGACGGAGAACGTAAAAATGATCTCGGGCCGCTGATAGAATGCGAGATAAAGGGGCGATTCATCGTGTCGCAGTGGTTGACTGCAGCCCTGTTGTTTTTAGTGGATTGTTTCCGTGAGGCCTGCAGCATATGGTGGTGGAAAAAAGGCCCATGAAAAGGGGCTATAGAAGAGGGGGCTGGACGCAGCCGAGCTGCGAAAACAAAACGCTGTGAATCGACCCTGGCTAAATGGCGGGGTAATGGTGAACACCGCATACTCAGGAGTTGTTTATTTAAAAAGCCAAGCTGCATTAATCAACGTCCTCATCACCGGCTCTGGAGGAGTGAGTAATGTGCTGTTTTCTACACGGTTTTTTTTCTTTTCCTTTTTAATTTTTGCTATTACATACTGCAATTTTCCCACTATTCCAAAGCACATTTTTCACACTCGTGAGCGACGTCTGTGCAGTGTCTAGTGCGCCGCTGGGCCGTGGCTCGTCCCCAACACTGCGCCCACTGCGCTGCGCAACTGCCAATTTGGTGTCGACTTTCTGGTTTTCATAAAGAGAACGCGGCTTGTCGCAGAGGCCGAGCTTTCGACGATATCGTGACCATGCGATCGCCTTGACGAGACACGTCCCCGCTCGGGATATTTGCATTCCCTTGCTTTAAAGCCCTGGCATTGTCAGCCCCGGTGTGTGTGAACCCGTACGGAGTGTCGCGTATCCGAACTGTGCCTTTGGCAAACGGAAACAAGGTCCTTTTTAAAGATCTCGCCGTTTGTTTAGCCGAAGTCCCAGAGGCGTCCGATACCCCGGGCCTCTCCTCCTGAGGCTATCGGATGTTTCCCTTCTACAAGGAGGGCAATTCACAAGTGTAGGTGTTGTTACAACATGGATGAGACAACAGGCATCGTGTCAAACAACGGTCCAGCTCGCTGTAAAGACCTCGTCGCTCGGCTGATTAAGGGGATCAGATAAAGCTTCAACGGGAGAGGGGGGGGGCGTTCTGTCTAACATAACACGACACTGTTTCTTTTTCTAATATGTGATTGTGGTTCCGAGCAGCTTGATTTGTTACATCGACTGGAATGAGGTGTTTCTCTTGGTTGAGGAGTAGCTTGTTGAAAAATGATTTAGACTTTTTCTCGCTCAGCTCGCCAGCTATGGTCTTTTCCATCTTGTCCTAGCCAACAGATAGGCATCAGCCTGGAGGACAGGAAGGCTACGGATACTCTGCTTTGTAAAACACAACGGCGGAGTGTTGAACAGGCCTGTTCTCGTCTCCCGGTCTGAACCCTGCAGGCTGCACTTCGTCTCTGTCAGCGGGCGAGGGGGGGGGGGATGAAACGACGGTGAACGAGAGGAGCTCGGCAGACCTTCCTCCCCTCCCCTCCCCACCGAAAGAGTTATGGGCCACGGAGCGGAGCCCAGAGCCGGTCCCCACGACCGTGACGCTCGCCACGATCAGCACCTATTATGGTCAACGGGCCCAGGGCCCTGTCAGGTCCCGCTGCCTTTTTGATTCACCGCTCGCCTCGGATTCCGCCCGCAGTCCCCGGCCTTTTCTTCGCCGTGTCCTTAACTTCCAGATAGCAGATAAAATATCCATAAACAGCACTTGAAAGAGAATGTAAATGTTTATAGGCTTCCCGCGAGACTTATCTGATATTGTTCTTATTTATACGTCAGGGCCTGTGCATCTCGAGGCGGACGGGACCGACCCGAATCGGAGCCAAATGGCTTTAAGTGCTGCCTCGGTGCAGCTTTTGCCAGCGGGGGAGGTTTTTAAGTGGACAGTTGGACGGTGGAGGAGCTAGCCGGTGACACCAGGACGGAAAGAATGCATAGACAATACAACACTGATTCCTTTCAGGAATCTCCCCGGCATCGCTGCCAAACGATCGGCAAGATTTCACCTTGCGGAGCCCGCTGACGGCGTCTCCGAGTGTGTGCGCCCACATAAACTTTCCCTCCATCAGAAAAGTTGTATTTTTACTTATACTATATAATATATATATATATTACAGTGAAGTTATTCTATACAGTATATTGCTGACGTCAGGTTAAAATGTAATGGAGATGATACATTTGCCGCCTGTAGTCTGAACAGCAGTAAACCCAATGCTGGAGGGCCCGGGGCTAAAGCTAGATCGCGGCGTGCAGATCGCCCGGGTGGGAGGCATTCCTGTCAAGAGCGGGGCGTTGACGTAGGCGGAAGGATCACTCTATAACTTTGCCATCATCTCGTATCGATGAGTCGGTACATGTCCTGAGCCTGGAGAGCTCCGCGCACACCAACACTAAGAGGCATGGTACAGACCCAAATGGCGCGCGCACACACAAACACACACACACACACACACACACACACAAATACACTCCTTATTATTTTCCAGAATAATGACTTTTTAACCAGGGCTTCAACGTGCATAGTTGTTGGCATGTGTTTACTGTCTGAGATAGGAATCGTCAGCGTTATCAGAAATCGAACGGAAAACTAAATGTAACGGTGCATTTCAGTCGACTTGGATTTTAGGTGAGATTAGTTTTGTGTTGGTGTGTATGCATGTACAGTATGTAAGCGTGTACTGTATATACACGACACAGTCTGTTTGTGTTTGTCTGCAGGAGGGAATGAGAAATCTGCTTTTGGAAGAAAGCCTGTATGTCTGTCCATCTGCTAGGCAGATCCTGCGGTGATGTTAGCTGTGACCCTGGGTGTGTTTTCTTTTCCTCATTAACAACGAGTTTCTGAAGGCATAATTGAGCCTAATTTTTTATTTAACATTAAAAAAAAAAAAAAAATCTGATAGTTAAAAGGAATATGGTGATTTAAAAAAAAAAAAAAAATGATTTTTTTTTTTTTTCCTTGCCGTCTCAGGATTCATGTAGAGCATGTCAGCATCACGCAGCACACTGTGCAGCAAAGAATGATGAAGTAGAGAGAGAGAGAGGTTATGGAAAAAAAAAAAAAAAAAAAGAAGGGGAAAGAAAAAAAACAAACAGGCAGCATGTGAACGAGCTGTCGAGCTTCGGCGCGTTGGGCGTATGACTCAGGTCGTTCCCATGATAAGCAAGACACTCGTGCGTGCTTTGTTGTTACAGCTATTATAGATGGTATAGCTCAGGGTGTGGCCGTTTTATCAAACATGCTCGGATGACTAATCAGTCCTAGGGCTACATGGCATATGAAAGGAGAATCTTTTGTACGAAGCAAATACTGGAATCTTGTAAAACCAGTGGGAAGCCCTTAGAAACAGTTCCCTCGAAATGCTCCGGCTTTAATTCTCGACTTTTTGCGCCGCATCCGATGGTGTTTTCCGATGAAGTTGTCGGAGACGTGCAGAGATACAGATAGAGAGAGAAGAAAACCAACAACAAGATCTCACACACAGGAGAAGAGATAGAGGCCGGGTGGACTGGATGTTTATCACGCCCGTATCCGATAACAAGGCAAGTGTCTTCTCTTTAGAGGATTTCTCCTCTCGACTTATCAGTGTCGCAGATCTGCCAGTGGATCTGTGCATGTGAGCGTCTGCATTAAAAGCCCAGGCGAGTGGAGTGGAAGAAAAATGTTCATTTTCCAAAAAAAAAAAAAAAAAAAAAAAAAAGGCTGGTAGAGCTGACATAAATCTGCACACAAGTCTAGAGAGGAAATTCCAAATGAGTTTAATTTGTTTGGTAAAAAAAAAAGAAAAAAAAAGGCATGTTGGTATGTTGTTATGCAGGTGGAACGTACAGCTCGGGGAGACTGTGCAAATATTTTCGCCTAAGGTGCCGTTTGGGTAGTCGGAGGCCCGATATTCCTGAATACCACCACGGCGATCTGTGTGAGATCTAAGCACATCGGAGAAAGCTTGAGAGGCGCGCGCGCACGCACGCGCACACACACGCACAGGCAAAAGGGAGCAAATTAGCCCAGACTGACACAAGTTCTTATCACTGCTCTCACACACACACACACACACACAGTCCATTACACACATCCCTTGTGAATTCTGCTGCTCTGTGTTAAATGGTGAAGAACGTTGCTTTACAAACAGATCACTTTTACATCCAGTGTGGTTACGCCAGCT
Organism: Clarias fuscus; assembly: GCA_030347435.1. Classification (NCBI taxonomy): domain Eukaryota; kingdom Metazoa; phylum Chordata; class Actinopteri; order Siluriformes; family Clariidae; genus Clarias; species Clarias fuscus. Next base: position 32,573,612 of record CM059215.1, on the reverse strand, counting down.
TGTTCGTCTACATTCTTAGTCCAAGTCCTGACTGTGAGAATCTGGTTTCTTCTGCATGAACTGCATAGAATCAATGGCGCTGTGTGACCTTCCTTCAGGAAGACGAAAATATCCCAAGATTA